>JANIWO010000037.1:0-118476 GCA_030555675.1 Vanderwaltozyma tropicalis
TTCAGAGTATAAAGAAATAGCGGTAGACTTAATAGTAATACCTCTTTCTTGTTCATCCTTTCTGGTATCAGTGAAACGAGCTTCACCAGCCTTGGCGGCGGAAATAATACCGGCTCTTTGGACCAAGGAATCAGTCAAAGTAGACTTACCATGATCGACGTGGGCAATAACAGACATGTTACGAATGTTAGTAACGGTGTCCATTAAGGCACGCATTTGGTCAACAGTGAAAGCAACCATTTTAGTAAATTAGTTTTAGTTGGTTTGTTGGATGGAAATTGTTTATCAATTGGCTTAAAATTAAACAAGGAAAACTTAAACTAACTGAATAGAAATATTAAATAGTGTTGAATTAATATATTAATTATGTAAAAGTGAAAATATTTCACCATTGTAATGAAAATTTTTTCATTCACATACTAGTTTAGTCCACCTTCCTCATCTCAAACTAATTTCTAAATGGTTGAAACTTTTTCAAAAAATATGAATACGTTAGGGCCGGGTAAATTAAGGATACTCTCGAAATTTGCGCAATGCGCGTACTGCGAAAGTTTTGGAATGCTATGCGTTCTGAGATATACGCCCATGAATATAGATATTGAGGTGTGCCGTTGAACATGATGATAATACAATAAGAGAGACGCACTGTCATTAAATATTAATTAAAACAGTAAATGAATACAAATATGTATATTTATGTTGGCTATATATTTGGTTTATCATTATTAGTATGCAGGTTATGGGCTATTGTGAGGGTTTTTTTTCTTCAAAATGAACATTTCCCCAGTAAGGAAGCTGCACTCTTTGCATCTAGGAGTGAAGACACAGATGACGATTTTTCATTTTTGGTTGAATCACCATCTGTTTCTGTATCTTTATTATTATCCCAAAATTGTTCTTGTGCATTTATTGAAGCATCAAATTCTGTATGTGATAATTTATCTACAAAGTTTTTATTATGTGGACGAGAATCGCCTGTCCAATTATCGCCTTCAGTATTTTGTGATGGATTAACACCTGTAGCCTTTTTAGATAATGAGTCTCTTCCTAATCTAGATAATCCACCATTTACATCTGCATTCCTCACATCTGTTCTTACTTTTTCTAATAAAGCTAACTTTTTACGTTCATATTCTATATTTCTTAATGTATATTCTTTTATAACAGCTTTTAATTGTGATCCATACCAATCTAACCATTCTTTTCTTTCTATTAACATGTTGGCAGTTACCCTTTCAAGTTTTAAAGTTAATTGTTGTTCATGTTTGGTTGCCTCTTTCAATTGGCGCAGAGAGTCATCAACTTTAATAGGATTAATATCTCTACTTGCCCTTAATTTTCTTGCTTGGTCTTGTTTAGCTTTTGTATTTTGTTGTGCTTGTAATAGTTCTCTCATGATAAAATGCCTATTGGTTAAAGATTCCTTCACCACGTATGTATCATTAACTATCCATTCTAAACCATCATATAAAGTCGCAATATCTAAAGTGGCAATAATACTATCAATGTCGCCCACTGCTGTTATTATCTTACCGAAATGATTATATAATCTACTTCTTTTCTCATTTGAATCATTACCTTCATTAAATTTCTTAGAAAATTCACCTAAAGTGACAAACCCTTTACCAAATGAATTTTCATGTTGAGCTAAAAGTTTCTTAGCCTTTGATACTTTTAGCAATTTGGATTGTAGATCCTTAGTGGACCAGTGAATAGATTTCGCTATTGGTCTGAACTCAGCCAATTCAATAGTTTCGTCATAAGGTGGAGCCAATTGTTTCAATGTTTTTCTTTTCAACCCAGTAGCCGGTAAACTTGCTTTACTGATAGGAGTATAAGTATTATGGTCGCATTCCATGAAAAAGGCTATTTCCTCATTCCTTACAAGTAATGGATCTTTAATGACACGATCAAACCACATTTGGAAATTATGAACAGTAGCAACATAGTCCTCTTGGTTATTAATAGAATAATTTGTAAAAGGTAATGGTAGTGAAGGTACAAATGTTTCTGGTACAGCGCTATTTAAATATTTGAATAATTGATGGAATTCATCCATTGTCTTTTTAACTTTCTTATGCACTTTTTTACGGAAGGTTGGAATATTTGTAGAGACATCAAACACAATAGTTGGATTTTCCTTTCTGTTTGTTGTTGAGCCTACTCTTTCCAATCCTGTGACATTAACCACCATTGAAAACTTTTTAGTAGTAGTACGTTCTGGCAAAACATCAGTTATAGATTCAGCAGTGTCAGCTCCAGTTGGCTGCTCCGGTGCATGAGCTACGTCATGTGTAGAAGTGTTATTACCGCTGGCTTCTACAGAAACTGGATCGTTGATTGGTTCTGCAAATGGATTGTTATCTATATCATCGTATGCTAGGGAGGAATCCATCTTTCTATCTTTTAAGCAATGTAATATATTTACTGTCAACAAATAGTATTGGTACCCCTATGGTGTATTTGAATACAACAGATCAAGATATCTATACATAAAATGTACAACAAATCACTATTTTATTTCAATTAAAGTGTCCCTATATTATTTGAAATTTAATAATATTTCAGAAACCAGATTTCTTAAATACACAATGTGGTGTTAGGGTGTTTTATTGTAACATAGAATAATCTATGTCAATTCGTATATTAATTAGACTAGTATATGATAAATTTGATAGTGCAAGGTATTTGATACAATATATTATAATAAAATAGCTTGGTTGTTGCATTTTTTTGGGTATTTTATAGTGTAATTTCACTATAATTGATTAAAAAAATCAAAAAAAATCTCCGCGACGGGGAATTGAACCCCGATCTGGCACGCGACAAGCGCCCATTCTGACCATTAAACTATCGCGGATTACAATCTTGAAAAAATAGGAAATTAGTGTTTGTCTTGAATTTAAATTCATAGTTTTTCAGGTTATATTTCATATGAAATTATAATTCTAGCGTTCACTAAATTCTCGTAGCTGGTGAGTTTCAATTGACCAAGATTATATTCATTTCTCAATCCAATTGTTCTTTTTGGCAATGTGAATTGTAACTTTTAGAATAACATCTGTCAATAAAGTAATAAAAATTGAATTAGGTAATGACCCGTTCAATGTGTCGAATAATTATATAAAGTAAAAAGATCCTGGATCTCGTTATTTTAAAAAAGAATAGTATTCAATGTGTATTCAATATTTAATGTAAATAAGTAGTTAAAATGATTTTATAAAATTTAAAACTAACTAAGCATTTTAATCGAATAAACCGAAACCCATACCGTCATCAGATTCTTCAGCGGCAGATTCTTCCTTTTCTTCTTCAGCAGCAGCACCGGCAGCGGCACCAGCAGAAGCAGAACCAGCAGAGGCAGCACCAGCAGCTGGAACAGAAGCGAATTTCTTAGCACCTTCAGCAACTAATTCGTCAACAGTCTTACCTTCCATGGAGGCTAACAATTGAGAAATTCTGGATTCATCAGCTTCAGCACCGACAGTTTCAATAACAGTCTTGATGTCAGCAGTAGATGGGGCAGCGTTACCACCTTGGACCAATAATAAATAAGCAGCTAAGTATTTCATTTTTGAATTAGATTCTTTTGAATTTAATGGGAATAATCAGATTAAGCAATAATAAAAAGATCGCAGACAATTCCTTACTCTTTTTAAAAACTAATTCAAAGATTAATAATTAACTTACAAACAATCAATAGCAATATTGTAAATTAAAACTAATGTTAATAGTAATTAGTTAATTACTATAAATCATTATGTTCAACAAGATAGTTCTTTGAAAAAAAAATTTTTTTCAAAAAAAATTTCAAACTCTAAGCATTGGTCACCGTGTACGTTGAGTGCTGAAAGTTTCTGTGGGCCGCGCGTAATTTCCAGTCCGGGCATGTGACATATAAATGATTAGAATAATACCAATTGTATTAACATGTATTGTATATTTGTTCTTATTAATGTTTAATTGATCTATTTCTACGTAATAGTTTTAGTACTTTGTAAGAGGAGAACAGTAAGCCTTCTTTGAAGTAGAACAATAGAGCTACTGTTAAGACACTTTGGAAAATTTTATAACTGAAACCTTCATATAATCCAGATATACCATTTTTTTTCAAAATATCTAATAAAGTTTCATTTTGTTTTTTATTTTTATTTGCTAAATGCATTCTTGCCTTTACTGTAATATATGGATAAGTGATACTTGTTGCAGCTAATTTACCAATAGCTCCTAATAGGAATGCCCAATTTGCAGTTAATCTAAATTTTGAATTCTTATTTTGTGAATTTTTAAATGTAATTAAAATATTTTTCAATTGTTCAAAAATTGTATATTGAATTATTGGATTTATTACTAATACTAATGCAGGTTTTAATCCATTATATAAGGTTTTAATACCATCATTTTTAATTATATCAGAAATTGTTGTAAACGTATTTTTATCAGTTTTATTTACTGTCATTCTTGTATTTGCTACCCAAATTGGATTTGTTGCTAATACAGTTATTATTCCTGCAATGGCACCAGTACTCATTGTATCCGTTGTATTTAATTGGTTATTACCTCTTAATTTTTTCAATGACATACCAGTAGCTTCATAAAAATAATAATAAATGAAATTTGTTATTACCATTCCATACATTGCACTTTCTAAACCTGCATATAAACCTTGTATACCATCTTTAGCGATAATTTTTTTAATAATTTCAATAATTCTATAACCATTATTAACCCCCCTCTCATCTTTCTCTAAATTCTCATCTTTTTCCACTTTTTTCTGTGTTTGTAATTTTGTTGTAATTGTTTGTAAAGGATAAGTAATAGCCAATGCAAGAGCACCACCAGCGGCTCCAGAGACAGCGTGTGTCAATTCATCTGCTTCAAATGTTAAAATTTCCTTCTGTTCTTCAGACATATTAATTAAAGTTGTGTATATGGTTATGTGTGTCCCACTCTTCATACTCTACACCATCTAACCCAAGTAAAACACCACTGATTTCATCATCAAATAAACTTACCCACCTATTTATACTTTTAATTCATAAATTATCCTTTAAATCAGTAAGAAAGTCATCGATTTTGTGTCGCAGGTCAATTTTCAAATTTCAAAGGGTAGCGGGGTTAATCCCTAGGATCCGCCATACTTAAGCAATCAACCAACCAACAATACAAGAGAAGAGAAGACAACACAACAAAACACAACACAACAAAACACAACACAACACAACGATGAATAAGATGTGTTATAATTGTAACTACTTCATGTATTGGTTCATTAATGGTAACATTCTATTGTGATTCTAAATTAATAATTTGTCAAGTATTTATTAAAATGAGCTTATCTAAACTAATTATATAATTATATAATTATATATATGACTCTTGTTATTTTATATGCTTTGGGTGTTTCCTTTGGTATGCAGGCATTTTTTTAATTCTCTTGTACAGTAACTTTGCTGAGTTATTAGTTGGATTCACAATTAGATGCAGTTGTAGTCTCATTCTGTCATTTTCAATTGGTGAGTCGTGAAATTTCTCGATAGCAAGTTTAGCAAAATCTGAGTTACGGAATGAAACGTAGGCTCTGCCTGTAGATATACCTTTGGAATTGCTACATAGTCTCAATTTCAATACCCCAGAAACGTTACTTATGAAAAATTGTTTTATGGATTCTTGGTTCACATCTAGTGGGATACCTTCCACCAACACAATCGCCTCTCTAGAAGGGTCAACGTTAGTATTGATTCTATGAGAAGACGCATGAACCACTGCTGTCTTTGTACTTGTGGCCGATTGGGTGGCTCTTCTTGAATCTCTTGTTAATTTTTTAGGTGCCTTGATAAATTTATTAATACCTACTCGATTATTACTACGAGCAAACACAAGTCTTTTACCGACACTGTTGATTTCATCTAATGATTTATTTAACATTTTTAATATTTTTGGAAATACTAGCCTAGTGTGATGGTAAATGTATAATTGTATTATAATTAAAATAATTGTATAGCTACTTATATACAGTTTGTATAATCTCATTTCAAGGATACGGGAGTAGAGGAGAAGCACCTGACACTGAGTACCGTTCCCTGACTGCATTCTCAGGAACAATATTCCAAATTCCAGTTGTTTTTTTAAATCAAGAAATATTCCCACTACATACTTGCTAATGCAATCATACCAGTAATGCATGTATTTGATTATTCTCTTGAATTATATTGGTATTATCCTCTGTATATATATGTATGATTACTTAATCTACAATATGCATATGACCTAATTAGGACACCATGTAATTACCTTATTAGTACACCTAAGAATTTGATATATGTTAATTTCCTAATTGGGCAATATGCATGGTACCTTGGCCGGGTAATGGCACTAACAATCTTGAAAAATGTATATTACCGTGCATAATGATATTATGTTTATGATTTGAAATATTTTGATAACTGGAAAGTGTTTGTTTCAATAAAGGTGATGGGATGGGAAGTTACTATATAGGAAACCTTTATCACCAAAGATTTTAATAGCTCATTATCTAGAGATTAATCATTATTTGGTTATTCTGTTGTTTTTTCCGCATTTCCCCTGGTGCTTTTGTTGTTGGAAACTCATAGGGCAGAAGTTGGCTATATCTTCATTTGGTAAGACGAAGAGCCCTTGAATTCAACAATATTTTGGTCAAGTAACAGATCATTTTATTTACAGATGAAGAGATATTCACCGAGTTTGAATGGTGTGCCGAATGGGGTGTCTAATGGCCAATTTGATAGCATACATGAAGATAGTTTAGATGCTATAACTGTTGAAGAAGAGGAAATTAGAAGTTTAAGGCGGAGTAACGTTTCATTTATCGTTTCTGGTGAATTTGATAATAAATTAGGTCCTGTTATTAAGTATCAGTATCCTAGAAGTATTCCTGGATTTAAATCAACTTTACATGGTGCTTCTGATAATGATGAATCAATCAATTTAGCAAGTTTAATGATTGTGAATAATGTAGAATATACACCTGGTAAGAAAGATTTCACAGTTTTTATGTTATACTTTAATAAGCTTACGAAATATTATCAATTATTCCAACCTAATGATACCGATAATAGAGTAAACGATTTTTCGATAAAAGAGGAAGATGAATTTGAGGATGCAAAAGATAATCATAATATTGATGATGTTGAAAAATTATATTTTATTAATGTCGTTAATACAGTTATAGATAAAAAAAATGAAAGAGGTGCCGTAATTAAATCTATTGCATTAGGAACAACTTTAAAATGTTTTTTAGTCTTTAACCCAGTTATATCACACGTTTTGGATCTTTACATGAATGATAAAGAAAACTCTTTCCAAATATTGGTTGACTGTTTTGATATGATTAATAGTGTCGACTTGTCATTTATTAGTAAAGTGCACTCAAGGAAATCATTACAAAGAATTTTAGAATCTTATAGAGAAGACCATTTTAAAGGATTGTTATCAAACCATCATTTGAATGATGATGAAATTAACACATTTAACAAGATATTCAGATTGAAACATACTCTAAGGAAAGATAGCATTGGAAATAAAATTACCTTTGATAATAATTATGTTCAATATTATTTTACAAACTTTAAATCAAAAATACTTTCTGAAGAGATCACTAATACTAAACTAAGAATACCGTTAATTGAATCAGATTCATTGGGTTCGTATACCCGTTATAACAAACACATATTGAAATTTTTATCCCAATTTATTCCATATATTTCAAAATTACCAATAGAGAACTTTTCCTGGAGATTAGTTATAAATTCAACTGCATTTTCAAAAAATGAATTATGTCATTTCATCTTGATCCTCTCAGAAATTGTAAACAGTTTTTTTGATACAGACTGTAACAATTATTACAAAGAAAACCCTGTATTGGTTTTTCCATATATGGATATTTCCCTATTGGATTCACTTAAAGGATATCTAAATAACAGTTTAAAGAGTCGTTCTAATATATTTGTTATAATTGGTGTGGCTAATCCAATTTTTCAATTCCAAAATAATGCTTGGGATTATTACTATGATTTGGATTCTGAAACTTTATACAATTCATTAGACAATTTTGACAAAAACGGATCAGATCTTGGCCTTTCACCAAAATTATCTCATAAAAGTAACAGTAGAACATTTAGAAAAATTTTATTAAAACCAACCGACGCCATGACCAATAGTTCCAGACATTCTCATGTTCGTATGGGCCTTCTTTTGAAAACTATCTCTATTTTGTTATCTGAAGAGGTGAACTATAGTTCATATATCATTTCTACAATTCTGAAGAAAATAAATCTTTTACAGTTGGCGGCATTATTGAAAAGTTCTAAATTGAAAAACAAAATAAATGAAATGTCAATTATGGACGAATATTTAATAACCTACAAAGATTTGCTGGTATATCCAGAGTTTTTTGATTATTCCAGTTTGCATATTACTTCATTGTTGATCTCTTTACGTACCTCAATCGATATGTTATACACCAATAAAGCATTGCCATCGGCCACAATTAACACTCAACTAACAAAAATACATCACTGTCAATCAAGTTTATTTTCACACGTTTCCTCCAATAAGAAAAATCTAGAAAACCTCTTGAATATCCTGACGTATTTCCCATATTCCAAAGGATTTGAACATTATGACTTAAAAAACTATGATTTCTATAGTCTTGATCCGGAGAAACTTACCTCACTATCTAATCAAAATGATATTTTCTGGGATTTAAATGGTCAATATCAAAAACAAAATTTATCATGGGTAGATCGAGTTAAAATAGCAAATGGCTTTATGTTATTTTCAATACCTTTATTGTTTGATCCAAAATGTCATTCCAATATTGATATGTTTACAAGCATACACCGTTTCCCTAGCAGACCCTCCATATCTAACAGTAGTACCAAAGGAAAACTATCTAGGTCCCTATCCTTTAAAAAGTTATTTCCACTTAATAGCAATTCCTCAAACAATTCTCAATCAAATAGTGGTAATGATTTATTTCAAAAGCATACTTCTGATAATTCTATTAGAACAATGTCGTCTTCATCCACACTCTCTAGTACTCCTTCACCTGTAATGAACAAATTTAATTCAAATTCAAATTTGAAAAATAATTCTAATAATAAATTTGAATTTGAAACATTAATTAATAAAAATAAAAAATTGACAGTTAAACTTATTCATTCTATAAATAAGAACTCAATTGGTGAATTTTTGTTCAATAAGAATACAAACGAACTAATTACATCAACTTATCAAAATACTAAATTTGAGTTCTATGGAAATAAATCATCACATTCAATTGTATCTTCTTATAAGGATCATTCTTTATCCAGTGGTAAGACTAGTAGAGATGTTTCTCTTTCAAGTAATCGTACTGAATTATTGAAGGAATTAACGTTAATAAGTGAAGGTCAAGAAGATTTATTAACAGCAAGTAACTCTAAATTATGAATAAACATTTTTATCATTAAAGTTTGAATGAAATTCATTTATTGCAAAAATAATAAATATAAATTAAATAAATTAATAATAAATAGCATTTGAAATTATATTTTTTCTTTCATTTCATTTTTTTTAAACGTTAATTCATTAACCATATATTCCAATTGTCTTGGAATATCTAAAGTATCTAATTTTACTTCTACTAATTCAATAGAGTCTCTTTTTAAATTTTTTTTCAATTCATTCAATTTAATATCTAATTTTGATTTGGTTTCCACTACAACAGAGTTAGTAAATGTATTATTTGGATCTCCAAATACTTCAAATAATTTTGTCCAATTCCAAGGCATAACATCATTATATGATCTAAATGGACCTTCAATTGCTCTTTCTACTGTATAACCATTATTATTCCATAATAATATTTCAAGCGGTATCTTATGTCTTAAGATTGTGGTTAATTCTTGTACTGTCATTTGGGCAGCACCATCACCTTCCATTAAAATTAATCTTGGTTTATAATCAGTTACTTTGTCTGTTGATGGTAATATATGATGTTTTGGATAATCTTTCATTGCAATACCAATACCTAGAGTAGCCGGAATTGCCATACCAATTGATAAATAAAACCCTTGAGATATATATTTTAAATGTTTTGGAAATTTAAAATCTGGGACAGCAAATTGAAATGAACCTGTCTCACAAACAAATACATCTGATTCATTGAAAAAATTAGGAATTGTTTTTTGTAAATATATTTGAGATATTTTATCGTTTCCATCATTTTCTGGTAAGATTAATTCATCTGAAGAATATGGTTTAATTAATTTATCATAATTAAAATTCAAATTTCTTGAATCAATTAATCCAACTAATTTATTCATTATATGTAATAATTGAGCATTTTCAAAAATTTGAAATTGATTAGTATTATTTTTAATAATTTTAATATACGTTGAATGAAATTCAACAATTGTGGCATTTTTATTATATTTAAAACTGTAATTTCCTGAATTCATTTCATTTAAATTAATTCCAAAGAATAATATTAGATCACAACTTATTAATTTATTATAAACTGATGTTAATCCACCTAACCCGTTATATGGTCCCATATATGATGATGATGATTCATTTAAAATTGATTTCCCCATAACAGTAGAAAAATTCCAAATATTTGTTGATGTAATAAAATCGTTTAATAGTTTTGTACAATCAAATCTATCAATTAATACATCAGCAATGATACCAGGTTTCCTACTATTATAAATTAAATTTAAAATTGTTAAAACAACATCATCAAAATTTTTATTTAATGAGGTTGGAATACTATTAATTAAATTAATTTCTGGTGTTTCTAATAAATTTTTATTTGAAACTAATTTATTTGAATAATCTGATGGAATGAAAATATAACCTGGCTTTGAATATTTAAAAATATCTTTAATTACGTTATCAATTTCATTGCAAGCATTATTTAAATCATTTAAATAAACTGATGAACATGAAAGATTTTCTTTAACCATTTCATAATAAATTTTATAATTTGGTTTATTCATATTTGAATCGAATTTATTTGGTACTAAATGATGTAAATTTTTATAGTTTAATAATTCATTATTTGTAATAAATGTTGGAGCTACACCAACAATATGTAATATTTTAACATTTTCTGCCATAGATCCTGCAATACCATTAATTGCACTTAATTCACCAACACCATATGTAGTAATCAAACAACCAATTTTATTTGTATAACGTGAATATCCATCTGCTGCATAAGCAGCATTTAATTCATTACAACAACCAATCCAATTAATAATTTCATTACCTTTACCATTTTCACAATTGGAATCATCATACATATGTTCTAATAAAGGTAAATTAAAATCACCAGGAACACCAAATACTGATTTGGAACCAATTGATAATAAGCGTTTAAAAATAAATTCACCTAATGGAATTTGCTTTTCTATCAATTCATCATTACCATCACCAATTAAAATAGAAGATGTTGCAACCATTATTAAGTTTAATTATTCAATGTCACACTGATATTTTAGTGACACAAGTTAAAGAAAAAGTAGAAAACAATGGAAAAAAATTTAACAATTAAATGATCGGTTTATATATGATTAATTTAATGAACAATTGGTATTACTTTTCCATATAATGATAAGTTATTCCGTGAATAACCGTGAATAATAATCGGTATTACCCTTTTTATTCACTATAAGTATAAGCCCATCGCCGCAATTAACCGTGCCTAGCCGTGGCTAACCGAACCGCAAACTCATCACTCATAATGCCAACATTCAATCAATCATATATATACCAAACCAAAAGCAATTGAATTGTTTCAATGATCACTGTCAATTGAATTGAATTGAACTGTTTCAAACTATTCAACATAGGATACTAATGACACTTGATCTGAGGGAAACTCATATATATCTCATTTTTGAACCAATTGAGTTCAAAGCCAAACTAGGAATTCACATAATATATGCAAGCCATCTATCTCTTGCCACTTAACTACCATTATTACCCCATGAGGTACAAGCAACTGTAACTATTGCTCATCATATCTCAATCTTCTGGAGCAAAACTTGACTCCTTCTCATTATATAGTATTCAATTCTTTTAATAAATTTGAAAAATTACAGCTTAAGGCAGTCCGAAGGGCTAAAATTGAAAAATTACTAGCATTAATCAATAATCAGTAGTCATCGATAAAAATTAAGATTAAGATTAAATCAATGAGTATATAAGAGTGGTCTTAGTTGAATCAATTGTATTGCAGTGTTCTCAAATTGAAGAAGGTATAAGAGATTTTTTATTTTTTTTTAAGAGGGTATATTTGAGATGGACAACAGAATTATTGGTATTTTAGGTGGTGGTCAATTAGGTCGTATGCTTGTTGAAGCAGCTAATAGATTAAATATTCAAACTGTTATATTGGAAAATGGTAATAATTGTCCTGCCAAACAGATCAGCAATGGTATACATATTGATGGTTCTTATAATAATCCTGAAGATATTGAAAATTTAGCTCTTAAATGTGATGTTTTAACTGTAGAAATTGAACATGTAAATGTTAAAACTTTAAAGAAACTTATTAGTGATCATCCTAATTTAAAAATTTATCCAACTCCTGAAACTATTGAGTTGATTCAAGATAAATATTTACAAAAATTACATTTATTAAAATATAAAATTCCTGTTGTTGAAAGTATTTCATTAGATTCGATTAATACAATGGATACATTAATTTCCATTAGTGGAAAATTTGGTTACCCATTTATGTTAAAATCAAGAACTTTTGCCTATGATGGTAGAGGAAATTTTGTGGTTAAGGATCAATCATATTTAGAGAAAGCATTGGATTTTTTTAAAAATTCTTCTTCTTTATTATATGCAGAAAAATGGTGTCCCTTCACTAAGGAATTAGCTGTAATGGTTGTTCGTTCAGTTGATGGTAAAGTTTATTCTTATCCAACTGTAGAAACTGTTCATCAAGATAATATTTGTCATGTGGTATATGCTTCTGCAAGAGTCCCTGATTCAATTCAATTAAAGGCAAAACTATTAGCAGAAAATGCAGTTGCTTCTTTTGATGGTGCTGGTATTTTTGGTGTGGAAATGTTCTATAGTATTGATGGAGAACTATTAGTTAATGAAATTGCTCCAAGACCACATAATTCTGGTCATTATACTATTAATGCATGCGTTACTTCACAATTTGAAGCTCATATTAGAACAATTTTAGAATTGCCATTACCTGATAATTTTACTTCATTTGTAACACCTGATACAAATTCAATTATGTTAAATGTTTTGGGTGATATGAATGAAAGAAAGAAAGAATTGGAAATTTGCCATCGTGCTCTAAGTACTGCTAATGCTTCCGTATATTTATATGGTAAAACTTCACTACCTCAAAGAAAAATAGGTCACATTGTTATAGTATCTTCTTCAATGGATGATTGCCAAAGAAAATTAGATTATATCGTCGGTGTATCAAATGATTCTACTGAAATTGTTCCAAAAGTTAAAAATCCTTTAGTTGGTATAATTATGGGATCTGATTCTGACCTACCAGTAATGTCTGCTGCTTGTAAGATTTTAGAAGATTTTGGTGTTCCATTTGAAGTTACGATCGTTTCTGCTCACAGAACTCCACACCGAATGAGTAAATATGCTATCGATGCTTCTTCAAGAGGTATTAAAGCTATTATTGCTGGTGCTGGTGGTGCTGCTCATTTACCTGGTATGGTGGCAGCTATGACTCCTTTACCTGTAATTGGTGTTCCTGTTAAGGGATCTTGTCTAGATGGTGTGGATTCTTTACATTCTATTGTTCAAATGCCAAGAGGTGTACCTGTGGCTACCGTTGCTATTAATAACAGTACTAATGCTGCTTTATTAGCGATTAGATTATTAGGTTCTTCAGATTCTAAGTATCTCCAAAAAATGCAAGAATTTCTACTGAGACAAGAAACAGAAGTTTTAGAAAAAGCAGAGAACTTAGAATCCATTGGATACCAAAAATACCTTGCAAATATGAAATAAATTTTTTAATTATAATAAAAAATCCTAATCATACAAGAAAATAGTCAAACCATACATAAATATAAACTATACATATCATTGAAAATTTAACATAAATGTCAAACAATATCCTTCTAATATATCATTTATTGAACATTCATATCTTTACATGATATCGCAAGAAAAATGAAATGAAATATTCATATTAAAGATAAATAACTACTTAAATACTTCATCATTATTTTTGAAAATAAATTCAATAATATAGTTCCTTTCTTTCATATCTATAATATCCTTTTCTCCACTAAAATCTCTTAATAAGCCTGGTGCAAATACTAATGATATATTGTATAAATTCATTAGATTCCATTCGCTACACTCTGCAACTTTGCAAATATGTTTAGAAACCACCTTCAGTAATTCATAATGTTCCTTTGGTAAATACTTCAACATTTTATTAACCATCTTACAACTTGTGTTATACAATTGATTACCTGTAGAAAACAATGAATCATCTTTCAAAGGCAAATTTATCAATAAATTATTATCTCTAATGAAAGTCATTAATGGTTCGTATAATTGAAATGTTATCACAGGATTAGGCAAACTTCTTAGATATTGTTTTAATACTCCTGCTACTGCATGTATATCGCCATGCATTAAATCTAGTAGTTTAGAATTTGTACTCTTTGTTAGTCCAGAAAATTCTCTTCCAATTTCTTCAATTTGCAATTTGGAACCTGACTTTCTATACAAACCCTCTGTCTTCAAGTTTTCTTCGCTACTTTCAATATACCTAATACATGTAGTTACTAGTAATGGAACTGAATTACCTTCATATGCACACCTTGCTACTAATGAGGAACCCATTAATATACTACCCTTATTTGGATCAACGTTTTGATCATCTTCTTCTGAATAACTATTGACTGCAATTGGAAGAAGTTTCACATCCTCAAATTCATTGAGATTTTGTAAAACAGGTTTTGAAATTTCAATCTTATTTGCAGATTTTACATTAGTAACAGATGAAACAGATCCTGACTGATTCATAGGAACAGAACTAAATTGTTGAGACATGTTACCATTTATTTGTTTCCCACCTGAGAATATTTTCCAGAATTTAGGCTTAGCAAGTGCAGGCTTGGCTATACTTGCAGTAGAGGGTTGTTGAGTGACTCTTCCTGGAGACTCCTCTATATAATTATCAGTCATCGTAACCAGGTTGGATTTTGAATGAATATTATTTACCTTAGGTGTTGCATTGAAAGAAGTTAAACTTGACTTTGCTGCTTGTAAGTTTTCAATATCGTCTATCAAAGTTTGCTTAGTAACTTCTAACTCTTTTATTTGGATTAATAAATTTCTTAATTTAGCAGTTGCATTTGATATATCAACATCCGTTGTTTCAGAAAGTGAATCAATGTCGTTTATATCTATGTTATTTTGCAAATTAGATGAAATATATTTCGAAGTTTGTCTAACGAAACTTGGTGTAGATTCTAGTGGAGGGGTACGATAAACTGCAACGTTACTAGTTGCTGGTGTTACATTAGCACTATTATTAACCACTGTTGTACTACCACTCTTTGACCTTTGATGAGAATTTAATGATGCAAATAAAGTTTCAGTGTGGTCTCTTGATAACGATCTTTTATGTTCATGATTATAGGTATTTGGAAATGAAGCTCCATTTGACTGAGATGCACCCCATCCGGAGTGTGTGTCTTGTTGTGGAACTGAATGCAATTGTTGTTTTGTATCTAATAGACTAGATGTTTTTGACATTATATTACTAACTAGTGTTTTTGATTTTAAAGACAATGTTCTTTTTAGGCCACTGCTTGATAAGTTTGATGCATTATCTATTAATTCATTACTTGATGAACTATTATAATCAAGTTTTGAAAGTGGGCGAGCAACTGGGTTTTCAATGGAATTCATGTCGGGTAGAACAATCGAATCAGGTATTGGTGCTGTCACATTTATAGCACCAAATGTTATTGGTTCATCATCATAATGCATTTCCATATCAGGAATAGCCTTTGTAGTATTAAATGCAACTGGAGCTTCTAAGATGGATGAACCTTGAGAAGAATATACCATATTGTCAGGTTCATCACCAGATGCATTTCTTAATGGTGGCTTGCTTAGCAGATCTCTTGATGGTAATAGAGTACTTTTCTTTAAAGTTGTTTCAGTACTATCCATGAAATCATCATCTAAAGTTGAATCCAATATATGATCAATTGATACAGTTCTCTTATGTGAATTTTCAATGCTAGGATCATTCTCCTTTTCATTTAACGCATCTGCAATAAATTTACCTGTATTAATAAATTGGTTTGGTGCATTAGTTGAAGATGTACGAGAATGATTTTTCACCATGTCTGGAGAATGATCAGAACGCATTGGTGAAAGTGGTCTATTTATTGATCTTTCTGGAATAACCATATTTGGAGTATTTTCAGAATTTAGCACTGGCAAACTTGTATTTTCCTCTTGAGGTAAACTAGGTAGATTTGGTAGTTCTCTTTTCAACAATTTTTTCTTTTCATCATATTTCTTCCTCTTTTCCAGTAATTTCTCATGACAGGACAGGCAAAACAGACCTTTTTTGGTTTTTGCATACCTCAGATCTTCTATTTTTTCCCCACATTTACAACATGTGAAACATTCTGAACAATAAGCTTCATTGGAGGAAGATAATATAATTGCTAAATCATCAATTTTTTTACCACAACTTTTGCAACAATCTGAACAATCGAAGCAAAGTAGAGCACCTGTACCCAGGACCAGAAAATCCGAATCACAACTCAACTGTTTCTCACATTTATAACAAGAGAAACAATCAGGATGCCATCTGTCATCTCCTAATTCATATGCATGACCAGTGGTAATGGAATTTTTACACCTTACACATGTAGGAGTCTCTTGCATCATACCGTCACTCATAGCACCAAATTTCCAGCAACAACTCTTGCACGAATCAAAGAAGACTACAGAAACTGCAACGACAATGCCTTATTTACAACAGATCAACTAATATATACAATTATTTACCATCGATGCAGGTATCAGGTTCATCGATCAACGCAAGAATTTTTCATCACTGCTTAAAGTGATGAAAATGGAAAAAAGCATCGATTAATTTTTGATAGAAATGGTTAGAAAAGCCCGTATAAAGGAGGGGGCGAAATCTGATCTTTAGAGGTAACTATTAATATAGGAGTGTTAAATATTGAATATATACGATAGGCAATGCCAATGGCTATACAAGTGGTTGGCGTTGGGCAGTTGCTAGTAGACACAGAAGGGTTCATATTGTTCTGAAGTAATATGAATGTAGGTTAGAGTTTTTGTCATGGGAATATTTGAAAAAAAAAAAGACACTAGGTGCAGTGAGAGATGGCTTTATAATTGAGTTGTTCAATGGTGGCCACCGTTCTTGGCGTGTCTTAGATGGAAGTAGTATTCCATGGAGTAACCTAGAGTGACGACAGCCAATGCTAAATGTATAATTGGCATACCACTTGCGTTTTCACCGTCGAAATATTTAGCCTTGTATCTGCCGACCAAACCTGTAGGATTAGCTTGCTTGGCGGAGCCTTGAGGTAGAGATTTGTAGAAGTCCACGACTTTGGCAATACGTTTAGCGTTTGGAGCAGAACCGATGTTTTTAGCGGAAACAACTTTTGGAGGAATCAGAGTGGACAAGGCACGTCTCATAACAATTCTTTCTAGCATGGTTATTTGTTTAATGTGCGAATGCAGTGCTCACCAATAAATATATGTAATGGTTGAATAACCCTTCCCCTCTCTACACAGCAACCCATTTATAACAATCAATCAATCAATCAATCCAGCAAGTGGTAACTATCTCTCACAGTAAGCTTATTTGAAAGTAATTTCACCCTTTTGCCAATTGGCACTAGACAATACGCCTCGTGCGTGGGGATATGAAAACAGCGCTTAACAGTGACAATGCCCTTAAATTCCACAGGAACTGCCTATTTCGGCGCTGTGATTGGCTGAAGGTCATGTGGTTTGGTGTCACGTGTATTTCACGTGGTGCAAAGCAGGGTAACGGGCATCTGATCCATCCATAATTCAGTTTGAGTGACAGTAAGAACAATGGTTGAATCGATGAGATGGATGTGTTTTAGGAAGATTACATGATTATAAGTGTGGATGGGGTGGTATGTTATGTTATATGGAGGTAGGTAGAGTGGTCATTAGTTGGTGTATCCAGGAAAGTGGGAGATTCCGGTGAAGGTTTGGTCAAGGGGAGTGCGGGAACAATTCGTGTGTCTGAATATTTGTATATATTCGATGAAGTGAATAGATTATTTCCCCTGTGATGGAGTCTGAGCATATGGTACATGTCACTAGTATACCCAAGGAGGCGCTGCATTTGGTTTCCAAGTCTTTGAAAGTTACACTTACTTCGAAGAAGTTATTAAGATCCAGTTATTTTAGTGACAGTAGGCCTAGGGATACTGTGAATTTATTGATTGGTGATACCCCCATAGATGATGGTAAGACATTACTATATAGAAATTTTGGTGAAGGTACAGTTTTGAAAAATTCTGATAGATTATTAGATGAAATTATTTGTGATGTTCCTTATATCAAGTCATCGTTCGTGAATGCTTCTCAAGGTATGTTGAAATCACATTCAATTTCTTATTCTAGCGATAGAATCAATATTACACCGTATAAGTTTGGAACAGTGCTCAATGGTAATATAATCAAGACTAAATTTTACGTTAAATCCAGTACTTGTCCCAATCACAATACAATTACTAAATTGTATGGGGTTTTAATCCCATCGGTTCCAATAGTGAAAACCTTCCAGGAATATTATACAAAGAGACCAATTTATCATGTAAAAATAATGGTGAAAAATAGATCACAGTTGGAATTGTCTAAGAAACATCTCACAGTGTCAAGATATTTCAAGGTGGACAAATTGCACGAATACGACAGAGTAGATTTCAAAAGTTATAACCCAAATGCCCCAAATGTTATAGATTCTGCAATATATGTCACTGATGACACAAATAAATTAATATCAATTGAAATATATAATCCGGAATTTAACAAAGACGATAAAATGCATATGTTTGATAGGAATGCCCTTTTAAAAAGACAATTAGAGAACAAGCATCAGGCGAATAATGTACCTGATCAACTTGATACTATAAATACAATTTTATACTACCTCAACGAACAGAAAATGACCTGCTCTGGCAAGAAGTTTGTTAATTATATAAGATTTCAAGATGCATTCTTTTCGCAATCTGATTTGGATTTAGACTGGATTTCAAAACGATTTAACTTAAATGATGACACCAAAAATAACTTAGAATCTACAATCAACAGATTGTCGTTAAAAGGAAAAGATGTTCATACTAATAATGTAGAATTTGATAGAATAATGAGACAAATGTTAGAACTAATGGTTTTAGGAAAGGCCGCAGATAGGTATATACCCCAAGAAAACTACAGTAATTTAAAGAAAGATAAAATATGTTTCTCATTTTACACAACAACATTTTCAAATTTATTTTGGTCACAGATTATTCAAGAATATAAAACAATCGTTGTTCCAGAGAAAATCAGACATACTGACATTAAAAATCATTATATCAATTTATGTTGTGAAATTGGTTATTTAGAGGAAGACATTATAAAAAATTACGAAAAGCAAATTGAATTGGATAAAAGAAATATTGGTACATATTATACTTCGCTTAAATTTATATCAGATGGTATAGGTAATTCTAGCATTCTGGATGAGTACATATCTAATAATGAAACCACTAATTATGACGATTTCCTAAAAGCATTAAAATTGTTTAGTATAGAAAAATCTTCCTTTAATGATGTTCTAGATAGAAATATTTGGAACAAATATCTGGCATTATATAACAACATGGAATTAGCTATAGACCATGATTCACTAGGAAAAGAATTACATATTTTAGCTGTCATGAAAAAGTCTCCGATCTTGAAATTTATGTCATTATATGAACCATTTAATAATGTGCTAAACTCCTATTTACCTCTAGATATTGATGAAAACACTGATATCCAGACCATTAAAAATGTTTATAAAACTAAACTTCACGAATTCCCTCATTTAGCGAATCTTTATCAAAGATCCATACTTACAATCTCCATTATAAATAAATGCTTACCTCTGTTTCATACGTTATATTCCGAATGCAAAGAGTTTAAAGATTATCTTTTAGCTACTGATGAAAGTTTTGATACTGCTCTGGCTGCAGTTAATTCTTCTCACAGTTGTTCTGACATGGTTATTATTCAAAATTTTCAAACCATATGGCGTGGTGATAAATTCATTAATGCTTTTGATATAATTTCCTTACTGAAAAGCTTTACTGTCATCAGGAAAAGCAGGAAGTCACACATGTTAAAGGAATATTTCAAAAATGGTTATATTAATCCAAAACATTTACCGCCATATAAGTGGCCCGTTGGGTTAAATAATTTTGGGAATACATGTTATCTAAATTCATTATTACAGTATTTCTTTTCCATTAAGCCTCTAAGAGAATCAATTATTAACTTTGGAAATTCAGAATATTTTATTTATGATCATAATTCCAATGATTCTGTATATTTTCAAAGAAGAATTGGAGGTAGAAATATTAGTAAAGCAGAAGTCCATAGATCAATTCAGTTTGTTTTATATCTTCGTGAGTTGTTCCAAGAGATGACATCTACTACGCATAAGAAAGTGACACCAAAATCTGAGATAGCATTTTTTGCATTTTCTCCCACTACTATAGATGTTGAATTTGAGTTGAATCCAGATTTAGAATTTTCAAACACCAATAATAGATCTAAAGTGGGTCAAGCATTTATATCACAAAGTGCTGCTACTGGCACAGATGATGAATTGTTGAATGCTTCTCTACAAAATGAATTGTGTGGTCAAGACACAATTTTAAATCCATTAGTACCCAAAATCAGTAAGTCTAAATTAAATACAGTATTAGAATTAGGTACTCAACAAGATGTTACAGAATGTATTGAGAATGTTTTATTCCAAATTGAAACAGCTTCCAAACCATTGTTACTAGATGATGAGAACGAACAAATTGATCCTATCAAAAAACTATTTTATGGAAAAACTGAACAAAAAATTATTCCATTACAGAATGACAACCCTGTCCATAGTAAAATTGAGAGATTTCTTTCTTTATTAATTACAGTTTCAGATGAGCCAATTGATATATACCACGCATTGGATATTTATTTCAAAGATGAATATTTAAATATGGATGAGTATGGTGAAGTTAAAAAAACTTTAAAGATACATAAATTTCCTAAGATCTTACAAATTCAAATTCAAAGGGTTTACTATGACAGAAAACAATTAATTCCAATGAAATCTACCACTCCATTACCATTTCAAGAAACAATATATTTAGATAGATACGCTTACGATGATGAGAAATCATTATTAGCGAAAAGAGAAATTACCAAGATGAGAAGAACTGAAATCAAGAAGTTAATAAATGATAGAAATCAATGTTTAATTGACGAATTTAATGACAATAAGATTGAGATAAGTAAACGTAAGCATATAGTAACAGATGAAATCAAACAATTGCAAGAGAGTATAAATGAAGAATATAAAAACTTCAATAAAGTTGCATATATACTTTTTGCAGTATTTATTCACCGTGGTCAAGCATCGTATGGTCATTATTTAATTTACATTAAAGACCAATCAAATAATGATATATGGCGTAAATACAACGATCAAATAGTTACCGAAGTCCCAAAATCTGATGTGTTCAATTTCTCAAAAGAAAACATTTCTACCCCATATTTCCTAGTATACATCAAAAGAGAAAACGAGACAGAGATACAACCATTAAACAGGCACGCATAATATCATGCTTCCTTCTATTGATGGTACTCAATGACACTAACTTACAATTGCATTTGGAGTGTCAGTAATGGTTAAATTCGTTATGATACCTGTCAAGTCACTTTGCACGCCATAGTTAACTACGCCCCACGCTGTAAATTTAAAAGGAAAAAGGATTTTGGACGATTTGAAAGTGAAATTTGTTCATAAGTAACTGAATGTTTAAAGTTACCAGTTGGTATTTGTTCAATTATAAGTGTAGATTGGATCAGTGTAACCAGTAACAGGGAAACAGGCAGTATGTCTTCTATGCAACGTCGTAAATTGAACCGTATTAGTTCAGGAGATGATGAATCAGACCATAGTGATAATGACAGAGTTGGAAACAGTAAGATAGCTTATGACCCAGAAGAGAGTAAGATAAATGAAGATGTTACTGTTCCTACTTTAACTTTGATGGAGGAGGTTGTTTTGCTTGGGCTAGGTGACAAAGATGGTTACTTGTCCTTTTGGAATGACAACATTTCATATGTTTTACGTGGGTGTATTATTATTGAATTAGCTCTAAGGGGAAAGATTCGTATTTTAGATGATTCTGCTAGAAAGAGATTTGACTTATCAGAAAGATTGATTGAAGTCGTTGATGCAAGTAAAACTGGTGAAGTTTTGCTGGATGAAACTTTACAACTGATGAGAAACGATGAACCACTATCGATTGTCAATTGGATTGATTTATTAAGTGGTGAAACTTGGAATTTCTTTAAGATTAACTATCAACTGAAACAAGTCAGAGAAAGAATATCCAAAGGTTTAGTCGATAAAGGTGTTTTAAGAACAGAAATGAAAAATTTCTTTCTTTTTGATATGGCTACTCATCCAGTTACTGATACTAGTTGTAAAGAAGCTATTAAGAGAAGAGTTCTTTCTGCTTTAGTAACAAGAAATATGGAAATAAATTATAACGATTTTTTCCCAGAAACTACGCAATTTAAAGTTTTAAGAACAGTTTCTTTAATCTGTGCTGCTTATTCTGCCAATGTCTTAGAAAATGTTTTAACTTCATTAGAATACGAAAAAAGAGATAATGCTATAAGTAGATCAGAAGCCATTACTTCTGAATTTGCTGAATATCCATTCAAATTAGACAAACCACCATCTGGTAAAGTATCACTAAACTTGAATCAATTAGTTCAAGAAGAAATCGATGCTAACCCAGGTAAATCATTACATTTAGAAGCAGTTGCTGGTGTTTTCGAAGTATTTTCAAGAATGGATATGCTTTTATAAACAAATCAACTTGACAATTCATTCACACGAACAATATTTTAAATATAGTTCATTAAATTTTCCTTACAAATTAATAGACGTCCACTCTATTTTTACTTTAGTTACATGCATATATGATATAACATATATATATATATAAACATTTTAACACTCAATGAGTACCTAATTATTCATTCAATTGTATCTATAACTCATTCAATGGTTCATAATTCATAGCAAATGACACCGTATTACTCTTGTAAACCTGCGTTACCCTGTCCAGCTTTTCCAAGAAAGTTATTCCAAGTCCGTAGTAAGAACGATTAGTGATAATTATCAACTATAAACTCTTTTTAATAGTGAATTATGGAGATTCTTTGTTGCAATTGTGAACAAGGGGACCACAACAACAAACTAATTGAATTAAATTATGTCTTGGCAAGGTATGTGGCAAGGTTTTGAGATGTTCCCATGGGTTTCCAACAAGAATTGAGATTGATACTATATTCAGGATTGATCTGAAAATTGTTGATTTTCAATTTTTAATAGGATATTGATTATTTTATGAATGTTTACTAACAATTGAGACCATTGAGTCTGTTGAATAACAGCTTACACTGACAACTTATTGGCTACTGGTAAAGTCGATAAAGCTATTTTATACTCTAGAGCTGGTGATGCCGTTTGGGCTACCTCAGGTGGTTTAACTTTGGGTGCTGATGAAATTTCCAGTATTGCTGCTGGTTTCGACGATCCATCTAACTTGCAAAGTAACGGTTTACATATCCAATCTCAAAAGTTTATGCTTTTGAGAGCTGACGACAGAAGTATTTATGGTAGACATGATGCTGAAGGTGTTGTTTGTGTTAGAACCAAACAGACCATTTTAATTGCTCATTACCCAGCTAACGTTCAAGCTGGTGAAGCTACAAAGATTGTTGAACAATTGGCTGATTACTTGATTAGTGTTCAATATTAGAAGGAAATAACTTTGTATGTTTTGTTCAAAACACAAAAGTTTTTTTTCTCCTGAATCTTTATTATACCTGAATACCATTAGTAAATAAATTATATATTGAGTATACTATATAGCTTAATATATTATCATTACAAAAGCATCTCGTTCGCATCTATTGCTTTTCTTTACGAACAGCACAGCCAAATCTGTAGATGATTAAAGTGTCTAAATCCCAAATACCTTCTTTAGCAAAAATATCACCATGGATAACAGCTAGAGCATCTTCTTTAGTTTCAGCAACTATTTGTAAATGTGAACCAGCAAATGTACCGTCATCATTATAAATGGCACCTGCACAGATAAGCTTACCTGCATCAACTAAAGGAGGAATTCCAGCCAAATGTTGAGGTCTGAATTGAGATCTATCAGACCCTTTCTTATCATAAACAATAACACACCACTCAACCATTCTTGGAAAACTTAACACTATAAAGCCAGTGATTTCAATTGGATCAATGAAGTAATTGATACCAAAGGACAACCTACTAACTAGTACAACTCTCCTTCATCAAATCGTTGCTTTAATATGTGAACCATCAAAATAATTATGGTTATCGCGGAAAGCTTCATTATTAACTCTCATGAGATGAGTTGATTGCAGTGAATATAGAGTTGTTACGATCAACAGTATAACTAATTAGTGGAACCACTGCAAGCAATATATAGAGCACTGTTAATAATTTATGGACTCTTCCAAGAAAGGCCACTCTAATGACTTCAATCGCTGAGAAACATGAATTAACTGCAAGCATTGCTGGATTAACTATATCTGATAACATTGATAAGAAAAAAAATATAAAGACCAAGAGTAAGAAGGGCAAAAAAGTAACTAAGAAGAAGCTTGAATCAGATGAAAGGATTTTATTTAACACATTTGTGAATTCCAGTATAAACCATTTGCCTAAGGTACCCAAGAAACTATTTCAAGAGTCTAAACAAGTAGCTGCATATTATAATAATGAAATCGTTTTCAATGGTGACAGTAAGATGATTTATCCTAATCTAAAGGATGATGTTTCAAAAATGAGCAATTTGTCTGTATGTGATGCTAAAACATTAAAGTTACCTTACTTTCGTTTCAACTTGTACGAAAATCAAGATGTCTATGGTCCAATGTCTGAAGAATTACTAGATACTCCATTACCTTGTTTTGAGTATCTGAAGCAACTAGAGAATAATAAGTATGTTGAACAGAATGGAGCAACAAAAAGTTATACTTTTATATCACCAAGACATCATATCACCAATATAATGATGAGTATATTTGAAAACCCAGATGATCTTACCTTTTCGTTGATATGTACTCATTTGACAAATGGATTAATTATCATTTCTAAAGATTTATCAGATGAGAAGGAAAGTATAAATGATGCAAAATTTAACAACTCTATTCTTCAAAAAAGTCGATATTCTGGGTTTGTGTTTGAAGATTTAGTCTTATCAGAACCTAGTAAAAGCATCAGACCATATTTCACCATTGTTGAAAACAAAATATCAGATAGTATTACTTTATTACTGCGTTGTGAAATGGATAGTTATAACCCAGTCACTGAACATTATACTGAGCTAAAATGTTTTTCACCATTGAAGTTAAGTGTTCCTGAGCATAGACGTAAATTATTAAAGACTTGGATACAAACAGGATTGATGCCTAAATCAGATGTATTAATTGGTGTTAGAAATACACAAACTGGTCTACTGGAAGATATGAAATGGTTTTCTAGAGATAAGTTATACAGATACTTCAATAACCCTAATTTACCTAAATTGAAAAATAACTTCAACTTCAACGCCAATATCTCTACTGAATGGCTGCAACACGCTATGACTTCGATAACAAAGTTAATTGATACTCATTTAGACCAAGAAAATATTGAGAAGCCTCAATCTTTCAAAATCAGATTTGATAAAAGAAATAACATACTAATCCAAAAATTATCAAAAGTGCCAAAAAATGTTCAAATTCCAACTGAATTTTTAAAGTAACTATATAAATAGAAATTAGACACATTACTGCATAATATTATATAATTAATAGATTAATTGAACTATATGATAGCTGGTTTATATAGATTGAAACTATCAGTTTTAAGTATTCACAAGCAGCAGTTTCAAGCCTTCATGAAGCTCATCGCGTTTTGATATTTAAAGTTGAACAGTGAATGGTCCAAATAGTATACTCTTAAAGTGAGTGGAAAATACAATTGCAGGGTTAGTGATCCTTCTGGTGACTGGATTGAGTGATATCATGTGGATTCTACGGTATCAATTTTTATTGGAGGATAGTTCAACAGAGACGGTAAATTGTTGCTTGAAGAATGGTGAAATATACACAATTGGCAGATCAAGTAAGAATCAATTGAGTGTTAAAAATGATAAAAGTATCTCTAGACAGCATGTTAGCATTTATTGGAACAGGGATAACAAGTCACTCATATCATTAACCAATACTGGGAAAGTAACCATGGTACGACAAAAATATTTGAACATTGGGGAGAAAGTTACATTTAATACAGAACAAGAAGAAGTGTATTTCAAAATAGGTACAACACCCATAGAAGTTACTATTGCAAAGAAACAAATAATAACTAATAAGTTAATAGATAAACTATCTGATGATGCTTTTCTCAGTGACTACGGTATAGTGCAACAAGAATTTAAAGCTAACTCAGAGTTGGATATGATTCTATACTTAAATCAAAACGACTTGTCTGAAAAGTTCCTAAAGTTATATTCTATGGTATATGGAATTGCATACATTGATATTCAAGAGTTGCAAGAGTTTTTTGGAAATACGAATAATATACGACAGTTTGATGTTGAATGGGACAAGTTATTAAATGAAGGGTACTTGCGAGATGTAACATCAAAAAAGAAATTAGAAAACACATTGCTATTCAAAGACATTAGATTTTTTATAAACCTAGAAGCTAGTACTACCAATGTTGAATATTTAAAGATGGCTATTGAATATTTGAATGGCTCCCTTGAAATATTCCAAACTGAGGATTCATTAATCTCACATGTTTCTTCTTTATCATCTGCGAAATATATAATCATTGATGAACCAAACCATAAAAATTTAAAAATTCAGAGTATGTACAAACCAATTCCCATGGAAACAGTAATTGATGCATGTTTTCAAGAAAATATTCAGAAATACGTCTCAATATCCAAACAGGATATTGAGATATCTACTGAGTTACTTCATCCTTTGTCTGTCCAAAACAAAGAATTGACAAGTACTACTACATCCGTTGGAAATAATGAAAATATTAATAATAAGAAAACTGAAGAACCTGTTCCTAAAAAAAGACGTTTAAATAGAACTAGAGTCCAGCCTTTAAACAGTTTGAGTTACTTTGCTGGCGGTGGTAGCACTCAACTTACTACTGGTTTAGAACCGAAGGAGAATTTGAAGGAATCAGAATCTAGCATAACAAATGTAGCTTTTATTAAAGATAGCACCAATGTCAAAAGTGTTCAGAGCAATAAAGAAATTGATGCATCAACTACTTCTTATATTAATCATCAAATTATTGAACCTAAAACCGATTCCAAAATTATACCTGCAAAGAGAATTGAATCACCAACTTTAACATCCGATTTCAACGTTAAAAAACAGAGAAGAAAGGAAAATAATGAAGATAATAATATCCAAGACAAAGAGTCCATTGCAAATGATAACATTTCTTTATTGCATGCTTCATCAGCAAAATCATCAATATCAGAATCAGAAACTGTTGAGCCTAAAGTTATTCCTGCTTCTCATTCGAAGACATTACAAGAATTTAATGACAATAATAAAGACAGTCCTAAAAAACCAAAAGATTTGGTTCAAACAATTCAAGATGTAAAGAATCGTGAGACTAAAAGAGTTGTGTCTACTATTGTACAAGTAGATGAATCCGAATTAACGGAGGAAGCTATAAATAAGCTTAATAACTTGGTGATAGTAGAATCAAACCCATCACTGATACGCTCGTCTTTCCACTCAAATACGAATAAAAGGAATGATGAGAACAAATATTCTATTAACTGGGAAACAAGAAAGAACTTTAAAAAGTTTGTGAAACTTACCCCTAACTATAAAATAAGAAATGACCCAAATAATCCAGACCCTGTATCTCACTCAAAATTTATTAGAAATAGTGCATTTCTACTATCCAGAAACTATGTCCCATTAAAACAATATAATCGATTTGAAAATAATAAGCTTACTAATGATGAGATGTTTGAATTGAGTAGTCAATCAAATGCAGTTAATGATAACGATATAAACACTCATCATCAAAAAAATAGGGCTATTTCTGAATGTACTGATACTAACAATTTGAAGTCTGATACTCAAATAAGGGAAGAAGAGATAAATGACCATTCATTTACTTTTAGTAGGAGCGTGTCTGCTAACCAAATGTTTGTCCAAGATGATGATGATGAGGATGACGATAATATTATTATCGATCAACAAATTTTAAAAAATCAAGCAAACAATAATGGCTCTAATTTTGAAAACACATCAACTGACGAGAACGAACATAAACACCAAACCGCTAGAGATACTTCTTCGCATAATAGTTCCTTTTTGAACAGAGTTTCTGCGAATAAGAATAGCAGATCCAGAACGGTTAACCACAGGAACTCTGATAGATATAATAGAGGTGATAATGATGATGATGATGATGACGATGATAATGACGGACCTCAGTTTAAGTTTAAAAGAGGTTAGATTTTAATACCTATTTTAAAATTGATACTAACATATATATTAATTGATTTTATATGAGAAATGATTAATGCTAAATATGTATATATAAGTAAACAATAAATAATGAAAACTAGACTGAACCACCACTTTGGTTTTGTCCAATAATACCAGCCATCTCTAAAATAGCACGATCTTCTCCTATACTCTTCAAATTAACTCTTTGCCTTCTTTGTGCTTCTGCTTCTTCCCATTCCCATTGTTTTAACTGTTCTTCCAATTCCTTCTCACCACCACAACCCCAAACTTCAACATCTTGAATCAAAAACCTAATTTCAAAAGGTTTCTCTTCCTTATTTAAACTGGATAATAACATGCTGGGACCAATATTACCTCCATAACCAGTATGTCTAAAAACAGCAAATTCTAGAGTACTGTCTAGAGTGATTGAGACATTCCCTGGAGAGTAACTTTTTGAATTACTTTTGATCAATGGTTGTTTGTTACCTATACCTATACCACCTCCAACAGTATTAAAATAAGTTGTTTCTGGTTGAGTACTTCGGAATATATCTTGCCTTGGCAATAATTCTACTATGGTTGTGTTTAGACCTCCAAAGAAACTTTTGTTTGTAACTTTCCAAGGTTCATCAATATATATAGCAAACGTTACTTTCCGCTTGTTTAGATGACAGTTATCGAACTTTTGATCCTCATCACGTAATTTAGGAAATTCTTCAAGGAACTTTTTGTACCTTGGATTTTTCTTTTCATAATATTCGATATCATCTGTAATTCTCATACCACTAACAATTAAAATGGTAGGAGCATTCCATTTAAACACCTTTGCCTGCAAAGATCTCATTGAAAACCCACTCTCTCTACCGATATATAACTTCTGTAATTTAGATAATATGACTTCTTTGGGTAATGTAGTTGCTAATCTTGCAATCGTAGCTGTTTTCATTACTTTGGATTCCTTGAATTTAGGGTCAACAAAATCATGTCTCACTAGACTTGAATCTAAAAAAAGTAAATGCTCTAAAATTGTTCCTAATGGATCTAAGATATTAGGGAATACCGATGCAATGGTTTTATCAAATTGATGATATGATATAGTTTGATTTTCTAGATTAGATACGATATCAGAATTCATCGATCTTAGTAAATTCAATGCTTCCTGTTGATATATTTCCCACTCATCATAAAGTGAATCAATGTCAATTTGACAATTGACTGTTGCACATTTGACTGACATGAGTAGCATCCAAGTTAAGAATTGTAAGACATCATCAGCCTTGGCTGATAAATTCTTTGGGTCAATATTATCAAAATTTTGTAAAACCTCTTTAACTTCTATATTTTCGGAATTAACGTCAGTAATAGGTTTTTTCTGAGAACATAATGTAATGTATATCAATTCTCTATGTTTATAGCTTTTCATTGTCAAGTATTTTCTACAACGTTCTTTCCTTATAACACAGATAGCCTTTAAAAGTGTATAGCCTTTAATGACATTGGAAGTGTTAGAAATAAAAGGGAATTCAGTGAAATAGGTAAAGCATCTGTGAATAACAGTTCTTAATTTGGGACTAGAACCTTTTAGGTACAGTAAGTTTTCAAACACGTCTTCTAATATAGTATCCTCTAAAGTTCCAGTAATATTCCTTTCTTTAAAAGCTACAAGTTCAGGAGCACTAAACTGTTTCAAAGCCCTCTCATTGAAGAAAGTGAGCAGTTCCAATCTAGATCCTGCTTGAGATATATGATCACTAGAATGATCAATTCTTTTGTCTTCCACAGAAGTCGTTTGTCCCATATCCGGTCAGAAGTTCAAGAAAACACTTAATCTCTAGATAAGAAAAAAAGCAGTAGTTTATAACTGGCAACACAGTAGCAATTCCACACTTGAGCAGCCAACGATTGCTTAACCACACAACTGGAAGGCCATCCTTTTACAGCTACATCTTTATTTAAATCAAAAATCTCATAGTAGAACTTAATCCATAGAGCTAAGACTACCCTCGGTCACGTGGAAATACAACCTTAAACTTTACTAATATTAAATGGTTTCCCCTCATTCTTCTCAGATATGATATAGAGAAAGTACTTAATTTATAATGGCTAATCTATAGCCCACTCAATGGACAACTCCCCAGTATCATATTGCAATCAATTACTATCATCAACCAATAAATATTGGAAAATTATAGACACTCTAAATGCACATCACTCTCTACGAAGCCCAAATAATGAAAAATTTCATCTCTTCGCATCTCATCTCATCGCATCAGATTTTTATTCAAAAAGGTGTTCAGAGTGATTAAATAAATGATATATTTGAGTTGAAAGTAGTAGTTAATGTTATCTTCTGAGGTTTCAAACTTGCGTATAGTGTTATACTAGTGTTATTCAACGATATCCCCACCATGTCAGAGGATAATTCCCACCAACAAAGTGCTGATCCAAGATTTTCTGGTATCTACGATGATCCAAAATATAAGAATGCTAAAAGAAAAAATCTTAAGATTAAGTTGGACAATAGATTCAGTAAAGCTGATTTAGAGGTGAAACATAAGTCTAAGGTCGACAAGTATGGTAGAAAGTTAAATGAATCCACAGAAAGTAAAGAATTGCAAGATTTCGACAAATATTTCGAAAAGGAAGAAGATAATGAAGAAGATGAAGAAGATGAAAAAACACCCGTTGTATCTGCCTTAGATAGAGCTCGTGGTGAAGTTCCAGATGATTATGTCAGTTCTTCTGATGAGTTCACTTCTTCCGATTCTGAAGAATCTGAAGGTAGTGATTTAGAAAGTGAAGGTGAATCCGATATTGAAATTGAACATACTAAACCAGAATCTGGTGAAGCTTCTAAGACTTTAGCTGTCGTTAATTTAGATTGGGATCATGTCAAATCAACTGATTTGATGATTACTTTCTCCAGTTTCTTACCTAAAGGTGGTAAAATTGAAAAAATTTCCGTTTTACCAAGTGAATTTGGTAAAGAAAGAATGCAAAGAGAAGAAGTTGAAGGTCCTCCAAAGGAAATTTTCCAACCTAAAAAAAGTAGAAAGAGATCTAAGAAGGCTGAAAGAGCCGATGACTCTGATGATTCTGATGTTGATATCAAAGATTTATATGAAGAAGGTGATGCTGATAAAGATGTTGATTCTAAAGCTTTACGTCAATATCAATTAGAAAGATTAAGATACTTTTATGCTGTTGTATATTGTAACAATATTGCATCTGCTGAAGCAATTTACAACAATTGTGATGGTACTGAATATGAATCTACAGCTAATATGTTCGATTTAAGATATGTCCCAGATGGTATGGAATTTGATGAAGAACCAAGAGATGAATGTTTAGAATTACCAAAGAATTATAAGCCACTTCAATTCAGCACAGATGCTTTACAACATTCTAATGTCAAATTAACTTGGGATGAAACTCCAGCTGATAGAGTAGAAATTGCCAAGAGAGCCTTTTCTCAAAAGGAAATTGAAGATATGGATTTCAAAGCATATTTAGCATCTGATAGTGATGAATCTGATGAAGAATTAAACCAAGATGCTAAGAACAAATTGAAGTCTTTAGTTGGTTTATCCATGAAAATTGGTGAAAAATCTCTAATGGATGAAGATGGTAATGTTAATGAAGAAGATGATGATGTTGATATGGAAATTACATTTACTCCGGGTTTAGCAGAAGGTGAAGAAGCTGAAAAGAAGGATGAAACTGAAGAATCTACCATTGAAAAGGTTAGACGTAAGGAAAAGGAACGTCGTGCTGCTAGAAAGCAAAAATTAAAGGATTTGAAGCAACAGTCTCAACAAGAAAAGAGAGAAAAATTAAAGTCCAGTAAAAGTAAGAACGTTGTTCAATCTGAACAAGAAGTTGCTGAAGCTGCTAAAGCTAAGGCTGAATTAGAGTTGTTGATGATGGATGACGAAGAATCTAAATCATCCTTGAACAATAAAGCACATTTCAATATGAATGAAATCATGAGATCTGAGAAGGAAAAGACAAAGAAATCCAGATATCAAAACACTAAAAAGATTGTTGCTGATGAATTTAAACCTAACTTAAACGATCCTAGATTCCAAGAAGTCTTTGAAGACCGTGAATTTGCTATTGATCCAACACAATCTGAATATAAGGAAACTAAGGCTATGAAAGAAATTTTGAAAGAACGTTCTAAACGTTCTAAAAATAATAAATCTAATGGCAAGAAGAGAAGAAACCCTGAATATAACGATGACAGAAACCAAAATAGTAGCATTTCTAACATAGTAAACAAATTAAAGTCAAAGAGTAAAAAACCAAGACATTAGTCTATTCACAATATCTTTAACTATCATATTTTTACGTTCATAAAATAGACATCTGTATAATATTTAATAATATATTTTTGAAAGAAAAAAAAACAGAAGGAGGATAACTTTATGAAGAAATCAAAATTAATCATCATGATTATCAATTAATATGACTAGTGCTAGTCCATTGGATCCATTCTAATCATTATAACTGGTAATACATCGACTATCATAGCTATATCTTACACTGCTACAGTATGATCACTTTCTACGAGTATCCACTATACAGTTTATTTTCCAAAATGAAAAATTTATGCTCATCGCCATCTCAAAATTTTAGATCAAATAGAGATATTGTTAACGAAATGGAATATATTTGATACATTCTATTCAATTCCCTTTAAGAAAGGGTATATCGTTCATATCAGATATTACTGTGTTGGTAGTACAAGGAATTGGAAGACATAAGAAAGTATTAAGTTAAATTTTGGTAAAAATTGAGTTATCCGGTCATATATATTTATCAGAACATATTTTAACTATTGCTAGCAATTGAATTGTCTTTATCCTGTAAACTATTAACCTTGTTTGAATTTGGTACTCTATAATTGTTTTTCAAATGAAGGAAGTTGTTATCAGTGAGACTCCAAAGAAGATCAGTGGTATCAAGTTTAGTGCTTTGAGTGCTGCCGATATTGTTGCTCAATCTGAAGTGGAAATATCTACTCGTGATTTATTTGATTTAGAAAATGGCCGTGCTCCAAAGACTGGTGGTGCCTTAGATCCTAAGATGGGTGTTTCCTCATCTAATTTAGAATGTACTACCTGTCATGGTGATTTAGCTTCATGTCATGGTCATTTCGGTCATATTAAATTGGCATTACCTGTTTTCCATGTTGGGTATTTCAAAGCTACAATTCAAATTTTACAAGCTATTTGTAAGAATTGTTCTTGTATCCTATTAAATGATACTGATAGAAGAGCTTTTTTAACTGAATTACGTCGTCCAGGTATTGATAACTTAAAGCGTATGAGTATATTGAAAAAAGTTTTAGATCAATGTAAAAAGCAAAGAAGGTGTTTATCTTGTGGTGGTTTGAATGGTGTTGTTAAAAGAGCTGCTGCCGGTTCAGGTTCTGCCTCTTTAAAGATTATCCATGACACATTCCGTTGGGTTGGTAAGAAATCTTCTCCAGAAAAAGACCAATGGGTAGGTGACTGGCAAGAAGTTTTATCCAATAATCCTGAATTAGAACGTTATGCTAAACGTTGTATGGATGATTTAAATCCTTTGAAAACTTTGAATTTGTTTAAGCAAATTAGACCAGATGATTGTGAATTGTTGGGTATTGATTCCTCTGTTAAATCAGGTAGACCAGAAACTTATATATGGAGGTATTTACCTGCTCCTCCAGTTTGTATCAGACCTTCTGTTAGTATGCAAGATTCTTCTGCATCTAATGAAGATGATTTGACTGTCAAACTTACAGAAATTGTTTGGACTTCTTCTTTAATTAAAGCTGGTTTAGAAAAAGGTATATCTATTAATAACATGATGGAACATTGGGATTATTTGCAATTATCAGTTGCTATGTATATTAACTCAGATTCTGTCAATTTATCAATGTTACCAGGTTCTAATGGTGGTACTAAAGCTAAGCCAATTAGAGGTTTCTGCCAACGTTTAAAGGGTAAACAAGGTAGATTTAGAGGTAATTTATCTGGTAAGCGTGTTGATTTTTCAGGTAGAACGGTTATTTCCCCAGATCCAAATTTATCAATTGATGAAGTTGCCGTTCCAGATCGTGTAGCTAAAGTATTAACTTATCCAGAAAAGGTTACTCGTTATAATAAAGAAAAGTTACAAAAATTAATTATCAATGGTCCAAATGTACATCCTGGTGCTAATTATTTATTAAAGAATAATGAATCTGCTAGAAGAAACTTACGTTATGGTGATAGAATAAAGTTAGCCAAATTTTTACGTGTTGGTGATATTGTTGAAAGACATTTAGAAGACGGTGATGTTGTTTTATTCAATCGTCAACCTTCTTTGCATAGATTATCTATCTTATCACATTTTGCCAAAATTCGTCCATGGAGAACTTTCAGATTAAATGAATGTGTTTGTACTCCATATAATGCCGATTTCGATGGTGATGAAATGAATTTACATGTTCCACAAACTGAAGAAGCAAGAGCGGAAGCAATGAATTTAATGGGTGTCAAAAATAATTTGTTAACACCAAAATCTGGTGAACCAATTATTGCAGCTACTCAAGATTTTATCACTGGTTCCTATTTAATTTCTCATAAAGATTCTTTCTTTGATAGGGCAACATTTACACAACTATTATCAATGATGTCAGATGGTGAACTTCAATTTGATTTACCTCCACCAGCTATTATGAAACCACATTTCTTATGGACAGGTAAACAAGTATTTTCGTTGTTAATTAAGCCAAACAATCAATCAAGGGTTGTTATTAACTTGGATGCCAAGAATAAGGTTTTCATTCCACCAAAAAATAAAAAATATCCAAATGAACTTTCTCAAAATGACGGTTTTGTTGTAATTAGAGGTTCTGAAATTTTGAGTGGTGTTATGGATAAGTCAGTTTTAGGTGATGGTAAGAAACATTCAGTATTCTATACAATTTTAAGAGATTATGGCCCACAAGAAGCTGCCAATGCTATGAACAGAATGGCCAAATTATGTGCTCGTTATTTAGGTAATAGAGGTTTCTCAATCGGTATTAGCGATGTTACTCCAGGTGATGAATTAAGAAAGATGAAAGAAAATATGGTAGAAACTGCTTACGCCAAATGTGATGAATTAATTGATATGTTTAAGAAGGGAAATTTGGAAACTCAACCAGGTTGTGATGAAGAACAAACTTTAGAAGCGAAGATTGGTGGCTTATTATCAAAAGTTAGAGAAGAAGTCGGTGATGTTTGTATTAACGAATTAGATAACTTAAATGCTCCATTGATTATGGCTACTTGTGGTTCTAAAGGTTCCAACTTGAATGTTTCTCAAATGGTTGCAGTTGTTGGTCAACAAATTATTTCTGGTAACCGTGTTCCAGATGGTTTCCAAGATCGTTCTTTACCTCATTTCGAAAAGAATTCTAAAACTCCTCAATCCAAGGGTTTCGTTAGAAATTCTTTTTTTACTGGTTTATCTCCACCAGAATTTTTGTTTCATGCTATTTCTGGTCGTGAAGGTCTAGTTGATACTGCTGTTAAGACTGCTGAAACTGGTTATATGTCTCGTAGATTAATGAAATCTCTAGAAGATTTATCCTGTCAATATGATAACACCATTAGAACATCATCAAATGGTATTGTTCAATTTACATATGGTGGTGACGGTTTGGATCCATTGGAAATGGAAGGTAATGCACAACCAGTCAATTTCAATAGATCATGGGATCATGCATGTAATATTACATTCAATAATGAAGCTAAGGGTTTAGTTCCATTTTCTATCAAAGATAAAATGGATGAAATTCTGGTACCATTTGAAAAAAGATTGGTCAGATACGACAACTTAGGTAATCATCTTGATGAATCAGAATATTCTAACGAAGAATATGTTGATCAATTGGATGCCGAAAGAAACTTTTACAATTCCTTAAGAGAATTTATTTCAAAAAAGGCTAACAAATTGGCTAATATTAGAAAAGCTAGGGGAATGAAGGAACTTTTAAGTTCTCCTGGTGAGGAATTTAAAGAATTAGATCTAGATGAACAAGTTCCTGAAAAAACTAGACATGTGGTTGATCAATTATGTAAAATCACGGAAAGCACTGTTAGTAAGTTCTTAGAAATTGCTATTTCTAAGTACCGTAGAGCTAGAATTGAACCAGGTACCGCTGTTGGTGCCATTGGTGCTCAATCCATCGGTGAACCAGGTACTCAAATGACATTGAAAACTTTCCATTTTGCTGGTGTTGCTTCTATGAATGTTACATTAGGTGTTCCTCGTATTAAGGAAATTATTAATGCTTCTAAGGTTATTTCTACACCAATTATTAATGCAGTTTTGGTAAATGATAATGATAAAAGAGCAGCAAGAGTTGTTAAGGGTAGGATTGAAAAGACATTATTGTCTGATGTTGCATACTATATTCAAGATGTTTATAGAGGTAGCTCATCTTTCTTGGAAGTTAGAATTGATCTAAGCGCCATTGACAAATTGCAATTGGAACTAACTGTAGAAGATATTGCAGTTGCTTTAACCAAAGCTCCTAAATTAAAAATACAGGCATCAGATGTACATATGATAAGTGATGATAAAATTACTATTAGCGTATTCCCTGAAGGATTCAAAGCTAAATCCATCTCTACATCAGCCAAGGAACCAAGTGAAAACGATGTCTTCTATAGAATGCAAACTCTACGTCGTGCTCTACCAGAAATTGTTGTTAAAGGTTTATCTGATATTGCTAGAGCAGTCATTAACATTAAAGATGATGGTAAGAGAGAATTATTGGTTGAAGGTTACGGTTTGAGAGAAGTCATGTGCACAGATGGTGTGGTTGGCTCAAAAACCACTACTAACCACGTATTGGAAGTATTCAATGTTTTAGGTATTGAGGCTGCTAGATCTAGTATTATTGGTGAAATCGATTACACTATGAGTAATCACGGTATGAGTGTCGATCCTCGTCACATTCAATTATTAGGTGATGTTATGACATATAAGGGTGAAGTCTTAGGTATTACTAGATTTGGTTTGAGTAAAATGAGAGACTCTGTATTACAATTAGCTTCCTTTGAAAAGACTACAGACCATTTATTCGATGCAGCATTCTACATGAAAAAGGATGCTGTAGAAGGTGTTTCTGAATGTATTATCTTAGGTCAAACAATGTCCATCGGTACAGGTGCCTTTAAAGTTCTTAAGGGAACTGAAATTAACAAGGAAGATTTAGCTCCAAAGAGAACCTTGTTTGAAAGCTTGGTCAATGAATCTGCTCAAAAAATCAATTAACCCCAGTTCTTTAACTATTGCATCGGGTAAGAACTTTCATATATAAATATTATTTATTTACCTCCATATTTTACATTCATTTTATTATATAAATAGGAATGTACTTCATTTTAATTAGATTTTACTATTAGTAAGTTTTGAAGTACATACAATTATTGAATTAAAATATAGATGATTTTACAAAAAATATTTTCACTAACTAAATATTAATCTGAGTTAACAAATAATTTATTCTTCATTTATTCAGTAAAAAATAGTAGTATTTTTTAATAAATACAAAAGAGAAAAGCTAGTTAGATTTATTTAACACTATTTATACAACAACATTATCGTATTCAGTGGAATAATCAACAAAGAATTGTTTGAAAAGTTTAATCTGTAATTCTAAATCATCTGAACCACCGGTTTCTCTGATAGAGTGCATACTCAAAATAGCATTACCTAAATCTAAAGTTCTAATACCAGTTTTAGATGCTAAAATAGGACCAATAGTAGAACCACATGGAGAGTCATTTTTAACAACAAATAATTGTAATGGCACTTCAGCTTTATCAGCCATTTTCTTAATTAAAACCAAACCTGGTGAGTTTGTCATATAACGTTGATTAGCGTTAATTTTTACGACTGGACCACCACCAATCTGTGGTTTATGGTCAGATTCATATTTGTTAGAATAATTTGGGTGGATACCATGAGCAACATCAGACGACAAAAAAAATGATTTAGCAGCAGATTCCAATAAATAAGATCTTGGATGACACTCAGAATCGGTGTTATCTTTCTTAATACTACCGCTAGATGTTAATCTTTCTAAAATGTTAGGCAAAAAGTTGGAATCAGCACCTTGAGCAGTGGAAGAACCAATTTCTTCGTGGTCGAAACAACACATAACTCTCAAACCTGTTTCTTCTTCCAAACCAGTTTCTGCAGCTAAAGTCATACCATGCATTGAGGTGAAACAAGATGTTAAGTTATCTAATCTTCCTGAAAAGACAAATTCTTCATGTAGACCACCTAAACAAGAAGGTTTGTTATCATAAAGGATTAATTCAAAATCTTCAATGTCTGTAACTACTTCAATTTCTAATTCTTTAGCAATTAGTTCTAAAAGATCTTCGTGATGTCTTTCAATAATTGATTTAATAGAAGAGAATTGAGTTTCTGAAATTTGAGATTCTTTACCACCACAACAACCTTTCTTTGAGTCGTCCTTTACTAAGCCTGCAATTGGTAACAATTGAGATTCTTTGTTAAATTCAAACTTTTCGTTAACTCCTCTATCCAAATGAATGGCTAAAGTTGGAATCTTTAACAATGGTTTCTTCAAGTCAACTAATTTGGAAATAATTTTACCACTAGCTTTGTCATTGACCATAACTCTACCGGCAATGGACAAATCTGAATCGAACCAAGAATGCCATATACCACCACCATATACTTCAACACCAATCTGTTGGAATCTTTCATTTGTTTTCTTAGAAACTGGCTTGATTCTTAAAACAGGTGAATCTGAATGAGCACCAGTAATGGCAATTGGATTACCTGGTACCCATTTTTTACCAACACAAAATGCAATAATGGAAGAATTGTTTCTGGTGACAAAATATCTCCCCATTGGGGCCAACTTAGCATCCCATGAATCAGTTTCTTTCAACTCAGTGAATTGATGATTCATTAAATGATTTTTAATATTATTGATAGCATGGTATGGAGTTGGTGAATTATTCAAAAAATTCACAAATTCTTGAGGATAAGATGGCATGCTAGACATTTTCCTTAGATGCACTTTCAGCATATAGTATAGAATAACCTGCTAGGCCTTTATTATCTACTTAAATTTATCCACTAACTAAGTAATTATTCAGCTTTCAATATTAAATATCTCATACTCTTTCGCTTTCATATTGAAAAAATATTTAAAATTAATCACTGCTCATCGCAAGATTAGAATCAAGTTAAAACAGTGATATAGTTGATGAGATGGGTACTTAACCACAACGGGGAGTTTATATGATAGTGTAAGTGATTATTTAATTTGTTTTCCAGTTAAAGAATAAGAAAAATCCATGGCCTGCCAGTGGAATTGTGGTTTCCACAAGATGTCTGAACCCCTATGACTCTTGCGTCACTGCTAATGGAATAGTGTTAATGTTGTTACACTTGGAAATATTAAACATACTTGATGCAATATATTGTAAGTAGACATATTTGGTTGAAAGTTTTGTAATGTAATTGTCAATTGTTAACCTGAGCACCTAATTTTTATATTTATTGAAATCCAAAATATGTTTCAAAAGAGGCAAATATATGAAATAGTGATACAATACTTGTATAGTAACCATACACAGCTAATCAATAAAATTGGTAAACACATTGTATGAGAATCGTAAAGAACTTCCATCTCTTTGCCTATCATTTTACATAAGCGTTATTCATGATTTGGAAACGACATCAAAATGCTGTAAAAAGGCAATTAGAGAAATAAATTAAACCATAGAACTAGTAGTAAGCTCTTGAACCAAAAGCACCATCCAACCTCACTGGATCATGGATTAACTTGGATGTTAACCAGTTTAATTACTGTCGCCAGTGCTCGTTATGAGTGAGGCTTCCCATTCGAAAACTAGAAGGAGCGAAATAAACAAACAAGGTAATAATAATTCAGTTGAAATAGTTGGTATAAACCTGTTGATATTAACAAATGGTGTTAAGCAATGGTCAATTGAATGTAAGGATTTGGTTATTGACAATATCTATTGGTTTATTTTTTTATTTAGTTGATATCCATTAAACTGAGTTCAGTGAGAACCATACAAATTCATTTAATATGACTGTGAAAAAATCAAGAGGAAGACCAAGAAAATCTGATGTTGTGGAAGAAAATGGTAGTCATGATATTACTTCTCTGGTCAACTCAGCAGTTGAAGAAGCTACACGTACTGGAGAAGTCAATCTGGGGAGTAGTGGAGTTTTTGATACTTCAAACCAATCTTCTACAGTTGATGAATCTGAAAATCTAGAGATTACCCTTGAAGATGTCGATGAGCCAACTGTCAAAACTAAGAAAAGAAAAATAATCCTGTCAAAGCAGACTAAGGAAAAAGTAGCCAAATCTAGACCGTCTAGTACTAGTTCAGAAGGTAAAAAAAATCGTATCATTAGATTTTTGAAAGATTTATCTTCAACAAAGGAAAAAATTATTAGACTATATGGTTCTAATGAAGAAAAATTATTAGAATTAGCTAAAATCAAAGAAGGTTTTGAAACAAGTATGTTTACTTTCTCATCTGAAAATATTAATAAAGATTCTAAATTTTACGTCGAGTCAGTACCACCTTGCAATGAAGGAAATGATGATATTTATAAAGAAATTATTAAAAATGATAATCATACTGTATATGAATTATTATCAGAAAATGAATTTAATTCTCTATTTGAATTGAAAAAAGAAGAAGTGCCCATTAGAATACACAATTCAGAAGTTAATATAAATGTTGGTGATAAATTTGAATTTCCATTGTTACCGTACGGTGAGAGATCAGGGTTTGTTTACAACACAGGTGCATTTATAACTGATATCTCATGGTTAACTCAAGAAAAAGAAGAAAAATACCAATATTTGGCTGTTTCATCTTCTCAATTTTTAAATAAACCTTTAGACCCTCATTTACGTATGTTTGACAAGGAAGAACATACATCATCCATAGAAATTTATAGGTTGAATATCGAAACTATGGAGTTCATTAAATTACAGACAATACTTCACAATTTTGGCGAAACTTGGAACTTGAAATGGCACGAAGGTTGTCACATAAATAACAAAATCTTAGGTGTTCTAGGTTTTAATTGTCAAAATGGAACAGTAAAATTTATTGAAATTCATAATATAAAAGATGAAACTAACATCATACAACGTTGCAAAGAAGCATCAATAACTATATCTATGCCAGATACTTCAATTACATGCTTTGATTTCTTATCACCATTTAGAATAATATGTGGGTTTAAAAATGGTTATGTAGGTGAATTCGATTTATTGGAACCAAAAATTCCATCATATTATTGTAAAATGCACGATTCCTATGTTTTATCGATTTCAACTGGTTATTCTAAATTTGAGGATCTAGTTGTATCTTCTGTATCAATTGATGGTTATTTCTATTTGTATAATCCTAAGGATATTGTCACAACTAAGACCACATTTACCAGATTCCGTGGTGCAAATATTGTTCCAGTTACTTATATTCCTCAATTATACTCATACATTTATTCTGATGGTAATAATTCTGTCAAAACTGTAACTCCAAGAGCTTTTTTTGCCCATCCTGTATCATCACTAGACACAACTGTCACAGCAATTGGTGCATCTAGAATTCACCCGATGACGTTAACGGCATGCTCAGATGGTAGCATAGTTATTGATAATATTACAAGGAGAATGCTAACTGGTGTTAAAAATGGTACAAGTACACATAAATCACTAAAATTATGGAAATGGGACTACGATAGTGAAGACAATACATATAGATTAAATCATTCATATCAAATTATATCGCTAACAGTCAATGATATATGTAAATTGCGTATCGATGCACATGGTGTTGGAATTACATGTGTTAAATGGAATGAAAGCAGAAATGCTGGGAAATTTTATGCTTTTGCAAATGCTGCTGGTTTCTTAACCATTGAAAAATTGGGAGAATAACCTTATTGATGAGGTAGGTGTCACTTAATTTGCTTTAATTAAGTAATATAAAATCGTGTAATATTAAAATTAAAATTATATAAACATTTCAAAAATTTAAATGGAATACTATTCATATTATTATTATTATACACTAGTATTTAGGAATAGAACTATCAATATCGTCAATGTATTTAAAGAAGCCACCTTGAACATCTTTAGTGTCTTTAATTTCAAAGCTATCTTTCAATAATCTAGTAGCTCTTTGGGAATCATTACCATAACGACAGAAAATAATTACTTTGCTATCTTTATTAATTCCAGGGACTAATCTCTGAAGTTCATCAATGGAACCATTCATGTTATTTAACGTTTTCATAGGTATATTAATTGAATGTGGGAAATGCGAAATATCATAATGATGTTGAGGTCTAACATCTAATAAAATGTGACTATCAAGATTGTTTTTCATGAAGTTATTTTCATACTCTTGAACAGTCATTCTTTCTTCAGTTGTGCAGACATTATAATCTCTTTTACCACAGAATAATTCATAATTAATTGAACCAGATTCAATAGCATCTTGAGTTATAGTAGGGTTTGAACCGCAACATATGCATGAACTTTGTCTTCCTCTCATTTTAAAGTGACGTAAGGATTGTTGGGGAAAACCTGAGTACATCAATAGGAAAGGTTTGAATGTTTTTTCAGTGTAAACATCATATATTAATTTTAGGGTTTCAACAGCCATCATTGTACCAACAAGACCAATACAAGGACCAATAACACCGCCTTCTTGACAAGATGAAACTGAATTTGGTGGAGGAGGTGTAGGATAAAAACACCTGTAACATGGCCCTGTATTTTTGAAGTTTAAAATGGATAGTTGACCTTCACTACCTAAACCGGAAGCTGAAACTACAGTCATACCTAAATTTACAGCAACATCTGAAACTAAATATCTAGTTAATGGTGTATCAGTACAGTCTAACACAATGTCATAACCTGAGAAAATTTTAAATGCATTACTGTAGTCTAATCTAACTGGATAAGTTTTAACATTTACATGAGGATTCAACTTGTTCAAAACTTGCTTAGCTGATTCACATTTCAACACACCGACCTTTGTAGTATCATGAATAACTTGTCTATGTAGATTAGAAGCTTCTACAACGTCATTATCTACAATACCAATATTACCAATACCGGCACCTGCTAAATAAGGTAAACATGGAGAACCTAAACCACCAGCACCAATGACTAGAACTTTGGCATTTTTCAACTTTAACTGACCTATGACACTATCAGTACCTTCAACGATCATTTGTCTACCATATCTTTGGTATTCTTGTAAGCTCATTGGTAGGTCATCACCAGATTTATCATTTAATTGCTCACGAAGTTTGGCATTTTCTAATTTCAAAGCTTGTAACTCCTGCAACACAGAATCGGGTATATTGTTAGTCATTGTTGGACCTTGGATATATTTCTTATGAAGTTTTATCGATCATACATCACTTATACAACCATATTTTTCACTTAGTAATACTGAAATTTTTCATATTTAGAGATGAGCTAGCTCCGATGCCCACATTATTAAGTTTCAGACACTATAAACTAAGAAGAATCAAAATACTATATTGCAAATAAGCTAACGTTAATAATTCAATTATTCTATGATCTATTTAAATATCGAAGGTATACTATACAGCTTTGCATAGAATTTTTTGTGTAGAGAAGAAATTTTTAAATCTTTGCAATTGGAAATAGTAGAAAGCTATTAAGAAAAGTAATTGAATAAGTGCCCATTTTAATATTTTAAAATTAATATTTTGACTACTTTCTGCATATTCTTCCTCTTTCTTTATTTCTTTCCTTTGTTCCTGTTTGATGGTATGTAGTTTTGAGAATAACCTATCTATCCTGTCCTGTAATTTTTTAGTAGTGACCTTCTCTTGCTTTTGCAGTAATTTGGAATCTCTTATTTCAAATTGAACATCAATGGCCACTGAGTTATCATACGTGGATTCCAAGTTAGTGACACACACTTGATGCTCACCATCTCCTAACGCAGTAAATGTGAAATTTGTCAATTCTGAACTAGATTGTCTGAATGCCAAATTATCATTGGCAAATGTTTCATGAACAGATATCTGTAACTTACAATACGATCCTCCTTTTTGTAAACAATTAAAACTACCATTCAGTTGTTGATGAAGGTTTAAATGTTCATAGAAGCATTTGCTTTCTCCTTTTGGTAAATAGAAATGAATTCCTTGTACAATACAAATATAAAATATCAATAATACAAATCGTCTTCTCATCAGAATAACGTACACCAACTTACTTGAACAAGTTTTTACAAATTAACCAACATATGCAATCTATTGTACTATAATAATCGTTTATATTTACTATTAGTAAACATTCAAATAATGAATAGTAAGTGTCTGTGACACATAAAGTTATTGAACAGGAGTTACACTTTCAATCAAATTAATTGGGATAAAACTCAAAGAATAATAATGAAAGTACGACAGTTACAGCTATATCTACTGCTAAGGTATTGTTTAAGTGTTTACATACTTATAGTACATATATACAAGCCTCTGTTACATTGTGTCATCACTGTTTTAAAGCCAACATCTATTAATTAGTTAGTAGTGATCTAATAATCTGAAAAATTTTTAATTAGCAGAAAGCTTCGATGCTTTTAAGATTTTAATGTAACTGAGTTAGTGTTGTTGTATAGGGTTAATTTTACTATTAAAATACGTTAGCGTTAGCTGTTGGACACTACAGAATAATACATAGTTAAAAATGGTTCAAGCTGTTGAATTGAGTCAGTTACTAAACAGAAAAAGGTCTGCTAAAGAAGACGCTAATGAAAATGATTCTGAATCAGAAATTGATATCAGTAGTACTGATTCTGAATCTGACAATGAAGAAGGTGGTGATGATGAAGTGGTAAATATCGATTTTGATTTTTTCAATGGTAACCCAGATATTGATTTCCACGCTATGAAGAATTTAATGCGTCAATTATTAGGTCCTCAAGAAAGTAACAGAGTTCAATTAAGTGCCTTAGCTGATTTGATCTTAAGTTCTCCAACTACTACAATCAAGACTGATGGTCCAGAATCTGATCCCTACTGTTTCCTATCATTTATTGATTACAAGGAAAATCGTGAAAGTGATTGGGCAAAATATTTACATAAAGTTGATTTAAGATTATCTACTTTCTTAAAGACTATTGATAACAGTGACAAAAAATGTGCCTTGGTAGCCACTGAACGTTTGATCAACATGCCACCAGAAGTCATCACACCTTTGTATAGAATAACGTTAGAAGATGTTCAAAATAGCCTAGGTGATGAGAAAAACCATGATTTCTACGTCTTCGTCAGCAGAAAATACGAAGTCAACTTCGATATGGATATCGAAGACGATGAAGGTAAGGACAAGAGTGCCAGATCCAAGAAGAGAGTCAGATCTGCCGAGATTGAATATTTCCACGAAGAAGATAGATTTTTAGAAAAATATGCTAAATTACACTTCGACTCAGAGGCAAGAAAAGGTGTCATAAGCTCATACATCGTCATCGACCATGAAAACTTAGTCAAGGCAATCAACGAACTAGAATCAGCAGTAGCCACTTGGTAAACCAAGTAAAACTCCTTTTGTAATTGAATTTATCACTATAGATTACTTATTATATACATATTAAACTGTTCCAAGAAGTCTCCCATCACTGTGCACGACAGCGTGTAGCATTTTGGATTTCGCAAAAAAAAATATTTTCAAAAATTGAAGAAGATTTGTTGTTTTTAACCTTTAAAAGTGATAAATCTGGGTGATTTGAAGATAAATAAGAGGTCAATACAGTCAAACCGAAGGGTATATAAGACGGCAGTTGATAGGAAAGTCAGTGAATAAATTTGTTTTGTTGTTCCCCATTTACAAACAGTTGTAATTCTGTTGTTTTTGGTTTCAAAAATTTGTTTTTACCAGTGATTTGTAAAGCACAGACATCACGTGACTGCACATACAAAGTTAATAAACACTCATAAATTGTTTGAATTTTTAATAATAATACTAATAATTGAGCCTCATTACACTTTAAATTAGTATGTCTTCAAGGTCAGTATCGCCACCAGATGGGGCTACCATTCCATTGAGCAATAATGCTACGAAAATTGAAGAATTGATACGACAAAGAAATTCCAAATTAGTAGAGTTATATTGTATTTCTAAATTCAATGAATTATTTAATGTAAAAGATGAATCCTTATTAAAGGAGAAAGTTTCTGATTTTTTAAATTCCAATGATATCAGAAATGGTAAAAAATTCGATATTGATACATTACCTGATTTTATTCAACCTTTACCACCAGTAGCTGATATTAACAATAACAGTAATATTAGTTCATCATCTGTACAGTCACTGGATAATGATTTGATAGATGATACTAAGGATGTTTCTTCCAGAAATTTACAAACTTCAGGGAAATCAATTATTAATCAAAATGAACTGCGACAAGATGATGTGGTCAATGAAACAAATACAAAGAAAAGAATGATGAATGGTGAGAATGATGATGACACTTATTTAAATAAGAAATCAAAATTGGATTCTGGTATAGATGATAAAAATGAAAATAACTTTTTAAACAAAATTAATGATAATGAAAAGCCTAGAAGTATATATTCAATGAATAGTACTCCTCACTTGCAATTACCTACAGTCCCAAACCCTACAGATTATGTGGATATTAGTTCAATAAAGGCGGAACCTACTCCTGTTGAAACTGTTAATAAATTCATGAACCCAATAATGAAAGAAATAATGAAAGAACCTTTAGATACTGTAAATCATTTTAATGATAATAACATTAATAGTAAAGACTCAATTTATTTATTAATGAAAGATACTATCCCATCCAAAGTTGCTCAAGCTATTCCTTTAGCTGAACTTAAATACTTAGCACACACATTACCTTTGGTAAAATTGTTACCTATGGCTCATAAGGCATTAACTACTGATATAATAAACAATGCATTAAACGAAGGTAGAATTACTGTTGTATCATCGAGAATTGAAGAGCTGAGAAGACTTGGTTTATGGTCATTAAGACAACCTAATAAATTTGTAGATCCATGGGAAAAAGAACAATCACATAATAGAATATTACTGGAAGAAGGTAAGTGGATGCAATCAGATTTTAAGGAAGGGCAAAAATTTAAAATTGCTGTTTGTACTACTATAGCCCAATCTGTTTTAGATTACTGGAATTACGGTAAAGTATGTTGTATTGAAACAAAGCCTATAAACTTTTTACCAGTTGAATCTAAAATTGAAAATACAAATAATGATCAAATTTCTGATATTAAAGATGGTGCTGAAAATGAAGTTGAGGCAAATGCTGTAGAATCAAATATTAATAATGATAGATCATTGCTTGAAAGCAACAATATCGAGTCCAGTCCAAAATCACATTCAATTGAAGAAACCGAGAAGATTCCAGAGACTGAGCAATCCAATGAAGTATTTGTTGATCCTGTAGAAGACAAGAATGAAAATGAAAGGACTCGAGATACACAAGATGAGAATCAACAACAAGAAAAAAACAATGATAAAGATAAAGATGACGATATTATTATGGACAATGAAAAGTTAGCTTCACCAGTGGTCAGTAAAGGGGAAACAAGTAATAGTCTGAAGGAGGATACAGTTAATACTGACAATTCTTCACGTAACGATTTAAACAGTGATATTAATCACTTGACTAACGTTTCAAAACCTGACTCGATTGATACAAACCTTTTATTGGAGAAGATCGACAATTCTGCCACTGCAATTGAACCAGAAGTAACAACTGTGGAAAACTATGAAGATCACCTAGATAGAAATACCTCTTACCCATTTAAATTGAGTGTTTCATTTGATGAATTGAATGCGACGGAAAATGTGATTGCTCAAGACGTTCCTCTTTACTCTGGTATACCCGCTTCTGATGAAATGCTTGATGAATCGTTACCATTTGTTTCGATCTCCAAGTCTATTGTGACATTAGATGATGAGAACTTCTTCAAATTAGTTGAAAGACAAATTGTAGATGAGGAACAATCTCTCGTTCAATTAAGTAAAAGAAGAGGTATGTTTTACGGGAATAGAAGAAGTCATTATCTAAAACCACCTCCTGCTCCATCTTTGAAATATTTGACAAACAGGACTCCTACTATTTGGTTACCTGAAGATGATGAAGAATTAGTTAAAAACATAAATGCATATGCCTATAATTGGGAGTTGATTGCTGCCCATATGCTACGTAGACCTCGTGATTCTTATTTTTCCAATATTGAAAGAAGAACTCCATGGCAATGTTTTGAAAGATTTGTTCAATTAAATGAAAGATTTAATTTTAATGATTTGAAAGGTCCAAGAGCTCATAGTGCTCAACAATGGTTAATGGAAGCTCATAAATTCCAACAGAAACAGAATAGGAGAATATCTCCTTTAGGTGTAGGTTTGGAATCTATTCAAAGGGGTCACAGAAGATTGCGTTGGGCTAGTATGCTTGAGGCTGTAAGAAAATGTATTAAAAAACGTGAAAATGCTCCTCGTCCTAACCCAACCCAACCTAGAAAACCACTTGATTGTAAAAATATGAAAGTTCCAACTCCGGCTGAAATGTCAAGTTTGAAAGCACAAAGAGATGAAGCTCTTCGTAGAGATATTCAAATGAGAAGAAATGTTAAAAATAGGTTACAGCAACAACAAAGACAACAGCAATCTAACTCAAAATCTTCATCCCAAGGCAGTGCTGTTAACAGTACCAATGCCAGTGATACTAACAATATAAATAATGTTAATGTTTCTTCACAAGCAAATGATAGTAACTCTAATGTTGTGAGCCAAACTCCAACTCAAAGAGTTGCTCAAAGACAATTTACTGAACGTGAAATTATTGAAAGCTATTCAAGAAAAATTTTACAACAAAAACCAGATTTATCTCCCCAAACTGCTTTGAAAGCTGCACAGAATTATTATAAATCTTTGAAAACACAACAATTAAAACAGCAACAACAAAAATTACAAAATAATAGTTCTGTAACTACACCTACTAATAACAGTTCACCTCCTGTTTAATAGCATCATATGTTGTTATTCTAGAAAACCATTATCAATCTCTTTTTGGGATGTAACAATATTATTGGACAATAAATATTTAAAAATAGTCACTACTAGTAAAGTATTTTATATATACATAGCATTTTAAAAACCCTGCATATTTTAATTAATTGATAAAAATATTCTTTTATATAAATTTATTCAATTTTTTACTTCCTTGATATTCATGATTTTACATTTAAATTTATTTATGAAATACTCTTTACATATGACTTTACAAAAATGCTACTATCGTAGTAATTCAAACCTTTGGCAGAGTGAAAATAGCAGTTTCTTCTACTGGAGAACCGTTAATAGAATATGTAATCTTCCATTTGATCTTCAATGGTTTTTCAGCGTTAATTAAAGCATTGTCAATCCAAGCATCTTGTGTAACACCTTCATTAACAAAAGCTTGAATAGTGTTACCAGATTGTGGTGTTAATCTAAGGTTCATAGATTTTGGAGCGGCTAATAAGAATGTTAAATCGGAAATAGGTTGAGCAGACATGTTAGAAAAGTAGGTATGGATCTTGATAGAACTATCTGATTCTCTAGTCAATTCAAATTCGGTCTTTAAATTATTACTTTGATTAACTACAACTCTGTTAACAGTAGAAGTGGAAGCTGGGGTAGAAACTGGAGAGGAGAAATCGCCTAATAAATCAAAGACATCATTTTGTTGTGTAGTAGTAACAGTGTTTGCAGGTTGGGAAGAACCAAGAGAAATATCACCACCTAAACCAAAGTTAGGTGTGGCAGAAGTTGGTGCAGAAATATTTAGATCACCTAATAAATCAGCCAATGGATCCATTGGTGTTTGGTTGGATTGTTGAGTAGCTTCTGGAGCTGGGGATGAACCCCCCATATCACTATCAAAATCTAATAAGTTAATTTCGTTAGCTAAGGCACCACCTTGATTTGATTGCATGGCATTAGACATAGCATCTGGGTTAATTTGAGCAGCAGCTGCAGAGTCACCGGACTTCAATAAAACATATTTTTCTAGAATTTGATTGACAGTATCGTTGAATTTCAATAAATCTTGAACTAGAGAACTATCATCTTCTTGTTCTTCTTCGATAATTTTTTGGAATTTTGGTTGAGCAGATTTCAATGAACCGTACAATTCCTCAATAGTTTCGTTGTCTTGAATATTTCCTTCGCTAGTGTTTAACATATCGTTCAACAAATCGGCTTTACGTTTTAATTTGTTTAATTCATGAACAATAGATTGTTTAGCTTCAACAATGTTATCTTCTTTGAAACCAGCCATAATTTTCATTAACTTATTGGCTTCCTTTAAATCTTCTGGTTTACCACGTCTAATTAGTTCTTCTAATTTAGCAGCTTGAGCAATTTCTTGTTCTTTTTGAATTTCACTAGCAGATTTTAAACTGTTATTTGGTTTCAAAACTGATAACTGAGCAGCATCAATTTTAGGAAAAACGTAACCCTTGTATTTCAACAATCTATGCATGTCCCTAATATAACCCATATCTTCTTTATAAGTGGCATGTTTACAAATGGTTTGATACCATTCTTCAATGGCTGTTAAAATTAATCTTTGAACCTTTGAGTAACGCATTGGAGGATGTTCAGGGAATCTCTTAACAAATTCATTCAAGAATTCTTTACGAGATATTTGTAAATGTACTGGATAACCACAGTTTTTCACTAATACATCTAATAAAGCTAATGAAAAAACAGCAGTGTGAGCATCTCTAGTGTTAATTAATCTAGCGATGGCAGTGACGGCATCTCTGGAAGTGGCACCTTGCTTTTCATTAATATAATCAGCAACATCTAAGTTTAAAGCTAAATCAGGTTCAGCTAAAGACATTCTGCAAGCACGTTGAATCTTTCTCAAAAGAGGGTTACCAGTTGGTTGAGCCCTTCTGACAGGAGCATCTGTTAAATAAATACCGTGAGACATAGTGATCTTTATCAATCTATACACAAATTGTCTTTGGAGGTGTCTATGGCTACTTATAACTAGTAAAACCGTTCAAGTAAACAATAATTCATAACACTTTTTAAGAAACCTTATTGATTTAAATCTCAAAATAATTTTCAAATTTCAAATTTTTTAAAAATCTCCTTCCAACACCTAAAACGCCTAAATACCAGCCCTATATACCAATTAAGACATGAATATAACCCTGTTAAACCTAGGGTGAAAATTGATAAATTTAATAAAAATCAATATTTCAGTTATTGTTAAAGTACAGATGACTATATAATAAGATTGATTAAAACATATTGCTAAGGGAACCCTTACACTTAACTAGTGTGACAATCAGCGTAATTTACTTGTTATGTCCAGTAGTCGTGAAAATGAAGTGGGAGTCAGCGACAATTCCTTAGGAATTGATAAGCTTAGCGTTGATTACGATTATTTATTATTTAAAATTAATGATCACATATCCACAATTCAATTACAAACTAAAGAATTGTGCCAACGACAAAATGATTTAATTTCTGAAGAGATTATAAATAATATAATAAATGAAAACATTTCAAAATTCAAACAATTACTGGAGAAATGTAATGAATTAGAGAATTATTTCGATATGTTAGATCAAATTGATATGATTAGTGAAAGTTTTACAGAAAGGATAACAGAAATAACGAAAAACTATATAGATATTAAAAAAAACGTAACGTCATAATATCTAGATTAATGCTTGAGTAAAAAGAATAAAATAATTAATTTAATGTTGATTAATAAAGTTAAATAGTTAAGTATATATATACTTTTAATGTCGATAATTATAATGTTACAACCCAACTAAAATTCCTTGTTAAATTATTATTGTCATCTGGATCACCAGGTAATTTTATTTTCATCAATAATAATTTTCTTTTGCAAATAATCAATTCTTTGTGCATTCCATTTATGCTTTACAGAAGAATTTTTCATTCTAATACATGATTGTACTAACAATGCAATGACCTTAAATTTCTTACGATATGATCTTCTATAGATATCATTAGAATTGTTATGTGAATTATAAATGTTATAAGGATTAGTTTCAAAATATGGATTAAGGTTGGTGTTATTATATCCCGAATAATCAGTAGAAACCTCATTCTTCAATTTTAACATGTCCAATCTTATCTGTTGGGAACTAGCTTTCATAACACGATTTAAATATTCATTCATTACTTTCAAATCATTATTTTGCTTAACTTCTTCATGATACTTCAAACGGTAATAGTCAACCTTATCTTGTAGAGTGGAATTGGTTTTATCTTCAAACTTTTTATTAGAACCATATGATGATGAATCAGATCTCATTGTCAACTTTTTCTCCAAAAGTAAATTTTCATCTTGAAGATTAGTCAACTTAGTTAGATAATCTTTCTTCATATTATTGTACTTGCTTCTTAGTAATTGTAAAGTTTTATTAGTTTCAATAAGCTCCATTTCTGTGACTGTATTTGCTTTTCTAGATGAATATTCACGAGCTTTTTGATATTCTTTAGTAAGACTTTCTAAGTCAGTGATTGTTCTCTTAAGTTCAATTTTATATTCTCCATTTAAGGATTGTAACTTAGCTAATTTCTCAGATAGTGTTTGTTTTTCAGATTCTAATTCACTTACTTTTTTAGTTAATTCTTTAATATCATTTGTTCTTTCAGATAATTTTTTATCTATATCTATCATATCTTCTCTTTCCTTTGATAACATTTTCTTATTCTCTTTTTGAAGAACATCTACTCTAGTCTTCCAAATTTCAAGATCTTGCTTATTTGTATTTATTAAGGAATCCCTTTCAGATTTAACCAATAATAACTGTCTTTCTAAAGATAGCTTATCTGATTCATATTTATTTTCTAAAGTTTTAAGTTGATTATTGAAAATATCTTTATGTTTGTTATCATCAACCTTTGAAGAATATACCTGGTCACTTAATTGTTTATTTAGTGACGTTATCTGATTTTTGAAATGCTCAATCTCTAAGTTCTTTTCATGCAGTTCCTTATTTTTTACTTCAATTCTTTTTGAAGCGGATTCAGATGCTGCAGTAGCATTATTCACAATTTGACTTCTCAATTCTTTAACTAACACGTTTGATTTATCTAATTCGCTTTTGGTAGATTTAAGTTCCTTCTTTAATAATTCAATTTCTGATAATGATGAAACTTTGCTTGCCAATTGAATCTTTAGGTCATCACTTAGTGCATGAGATTTTACCAATTCTTGATTTGAGATAGCTATATCATTCTTCAATGATAATAATTCTCTATTTAAAGTTTCTATTTGAACATTGTATTTTTCTTCCAAAGCACCGTTAGATGATGTTAATTGTTTCTCAACTTTCTTCAGTTGCTCAGTTAGATCAAGGATTTGCTTTTCTTTCTCTGATTTGGTATTTTCTAGTTCTCTTCTTAAGTCTTCAATATCTTGAAGTTGTTCTTCTTGTGATAATTTCAATTGACTTCTTAATAATTCAAGTTGCTGATCCTTCGATTGAAGTTGCTGAGTTTTAGATTCAAGGGATTCCTTAAGTTTATCAGTTAACTCAGTTACTTTTACAGAAAGTTTTTCGTTTTCATCATTCATTTGAAGTAATTTTGAATCCAGGAATATATTTTTTTGTTGGATTTCTTCGAATTGAGCACGTAAAAGCTTATCATTACTATCTGTTGAATTTATAGATGCTTGGATCTCACTACGGTAGTTATCATATTGATTTTGCAATTCCACTATAGCAGCTGCTTTTTGATCAAGTTGTTGAATCAAGTTTTCTTGAGCTTCTGATATTTCTTTAATTTTCAAATCTTTTTGCTCTATTTGATTAGATTTCTCATTTAATTGGGATCCCAACTCTGATTGATCTGCACCAATTCTTTCATTAGCATCTTTTAATTTTTTATTGATAGTCTCAATTTCGTTTTTATATTCCTGAATATTTTCTTCATTTGTTTTGATAGTTTTTTTCAATGAATCAACTTCAATGGTTAAGGTTTCATATTTTGAATTCACTTCTGATAATTCTACTTCCTTCGTTTCTAAAACTGAATCTTTCTTTAATAGTAATTCTTTAAAGTTATCAATTTCCCTTGTTAAACTTTCCATCTCTTGTGTTAAAGAATCTAATTTTTCTTTCAAGTTATCACGTTCTATAATACACATGGAATGATCTGGTTGTGCAACTTCTTGTTCATCCAATTGACTCTCAACATTACGTAACTTCATTTCTAGGTCATCATATCTAATCTTCAAATCATTATAATGTTGATTAGTTTTAGAAAATTTCACTTTCCATTCTTCAATCTCATCTAAGAAGGCTAAACTTTTCTTCAATTCACCTTGATCAGTGACATTATTTAAAACTTTTAACAATGAATTACATTTCAATTTCAAATTATAATTTTCAGAATTCAATCTTTGTAACTCATCTTGCTGTTCCCTTAATGGATTAGAAGCAGAAGCATTATCTTTCAAATCAGATATTAGATTTTTCTTTTCCATATTTGCTGTTGCTCTCTGTACATTTTGAATATTCATATCAAGTTCTGGAAGAGTATCATCAAATTGCATTGAGTCATTGAACATTCTAGTGGAATGGATAGTATCATCAATACTAGTTCTACGAATCTTCCTTGGTGGACTATGATGTCTTCCAATAAAACTATTCTCATCAATTGCATGTTCATTACCGTTCTTAGTTGGAGACTCATTAGGTCTCTTCTGTGTGTTGGAAGTCTGTTTCTCTTTCATATAACCAATTGGTGTAAATTCATAGTTCTTTAGCTGGCCAGTACCTTCACCAGTACGATCCATGACTATTTTTATGTTTTGTGTATTTTCGTGTTTTCCTTACTTCTAACTAATTCTAATCGTTTTTCTATTAAAATGAAAACAAATTGTGTTCAAAATATTTCAATGGATTAAACTTCTATACAAACTTTAATAGTATTGACACCCTTGGTAACAATATATAACAAAATCAGCAACAAATAAGTTACTGTTTATCTTAAATCATCTAAAGTACTAAAACCTTTTGTTGTTTTGCAATAGTTTGTGTCTTACGCGTTTCTGAAAAATATAATAATCGCAGAGGCACGTGAATGTCACATGAAGAGCTTAAACAGTAGGATAATACCAATTTATCAATGTTAATATGCTTTTAGTTACTATATATCAATATGTAAATGTATACATTGGGTTAAGATTACAATTATTGAGGTTTATAATGTTGGATGCTACGTTTAGTGGTTCAAAAAAATCTATAAATTTTGGACATTTTGAATAAAATGGGAAAGAGAATTTCTTGCAGAGCCTGATTGAATACTTTCATTAGCTACGGCAACACCTTCTTCCCAATCAGTGGTGCCTTTACTTAAACAGTACAACACGGCTGTGTTTAGTAAGATGTAATCATAAATAGGGTGGTTGTCACCTAATTTGTATTTACCAGATAGTATTTCATCAGTTAATATTCTAGCATTTTCAACAGGTCCATAAGATGCACATTCTAATAATTCATGAGATTGTAACCCAAAATGAGAAGGTTCCACTTCAAATTCTTCAATTTCTGAAGTTGAGGTTTTCACATGCCAGATAGTAGTTTTACCAATAGGTGAAACTTCGTCTAATCCAAGTTGACCCCAGACAACAAATGTTTCACTATCTGGGTATACTAATCTAGCGGCTTTCGCATATTCAGGGGCTAACTCTTTGGAATAAACACCTAAAATACGCTTATTAACATGTTTTACCGGATGCAATAAAGGACCTAAAACATTGAAGATAGTTGGAATACCTAACAGTTTTCTAATCCCAGCGACGTACTTCATACCATTATGAAAGTATGGAGCAAGTAAGAACATGAAGTTGTTCTCTTTATCATTCCACAATAAAGGTACAGTATCTTTATTAATTTTGGAGGAATCACAACCTAAAGTATTAATTAAATCACCGGCACCACTGTTAGAAGTAGAGGCTTTTCCACCATGCTTACAAATTTTCAAACCTGGAATACCTGATGCTACAATTGCTGCAGATGTGGATACATTGAATGTATTTTGACCATCACCACCTGTACCTACAATATCTAAAACAATGGTATCTGGATCAATGTCATCGACATTTAACTCAACTATATCAGAATATGTCAATACAGCAGCAGCGGCTTCTGCGATGTACTCTGCTTTATGATCTAACCCACTGGATCTCAAACAAGAGAGAAAACTACCAATTTGAACATTTAATTGAATATCAGAACCATTAGTCCCTTCAGATTCAACTTTTTCTAAAATTTGAAGAATTAAAGTAATAGCTTCAAACAAATCTTTTGGGCTCAAACTTGGCGGTGAAACCAGCAATTTCTTGGTGTAATCAACAATGGTTTTTGATGTCATCTCTGATCAAATTTTGATTGCCTCTAAACATTCTACTACGTCAATACAACACATCATCAAGCAATATATACATCTTTAATAGCTGAGTTTTCAATCAAATTACTCACCATCTTCAATTTTCGATATTGTCAAAATAATTGATGCTGTCGTTTGATGTGACATGTGAAGTGACACAACTTTTAATGCCTATACCAATACAGGTAACTATTGAATATACAGTTAATAGATATATGAATTGTATTATTATTTATAAAATGTTATAATATTATATTATATTTGTTTGGTTATCTTAAAAATCTTAAAAAGGAATTTCTTCATTTTATTCTAAACTGGCCAAGAATTTTTCAGCATCTAAACCAGCCATACAACCTGATCCAGCTGAAGTAATGGCTTGCCTGTATCTTGCATCTTGGACGTCACCAGCAGCAAAGACACCAGGAACCGAAGTTTCAGATGTGCCTGGGATAGTAGTAATGTAACCAACTGAATCCTGTTCAATTTGACCTTTTACTATATCAGTAGCTGGAGTATGACCAATAGCATAGAATAAACCATTTACAGGTAATCCAGATTCTGTGTTAGTTTTATTATTAAAGATTCTTAAAGATTGTAGTTGTTTGTCATCACCTAATGCCTCTAATGCTTCTGTATTGTATAAAATCTCAATCTTTCCATTTTGTTCAGTACGTCTTTGCATGATAGTCGAAGCTCTCAATTTATCCTTTCTGACTAATAAGTACACTTTTGAACCATATTTAGTTAAGAATTGAGCTTCCTCACAAGCTGAATCACCACCACCAATGACAGCTAATGGCTTATTTCTGAAAATTGGAACAGCACCATCACAAACAGCACAAGCAGAAATACCCTTTTGCCAATAAGTTTCTTCACCTGGAATATTCATTCTCTTAGCAGATGCACCTGTAGCTAAAATCAAAGCATCGGTAGTCTTTGGTTCTGAATCTTCATTAAATTCAGTCCAGAATTTGAAAGGTCTTGAAGACAAGTCAACTTTTGAGACAGTTTCAGTAATAACAGTAGTACCAAATTTAACAGATTGTTGTTTCATTCTTTCTACTAATTCTGAACCAGTCAATCCATCTGGGAAACCTGGAAAATTTTCAATTTCGGTAGTGGTAGTTAATTGACCACCAGCAGCAATACCATTGGCAAACATACCTTCATATAAAACTGGTGGAATTTCAGCTCTTGCTAAATAAATAGCAGCAGTGTGAGCAGCAGGGCCTGAACCAATAATTGTTACTTTATTATGAACCATTTTTCAAAAAAGGATTAATCTATAATATATCTATAGGGAGAAAGATTTAGAAATGTAATTGTTTCTATGATTTATTATCTCATAACTGGAATGAAGCAAATAAAAAAATACAAATTTCCTCTATCTTCAAAATACACGCCATTTATATACTTTAAAATGTTACATTTGTCAGGATTATTAATCATTAAGTTCCCATCAATCTAAACTGCAAGCAAACGGTATTCTAGTTGATTACTTACCTTTAAACTATCAAATTTATCAATATTGGTTACCATCATTGTTATACGCGGGCCAGCTATTATAAATCAAATATTTTTAGATGTCCGTTATTAAGGCATCGAAAGCCAGGCCCAAGCGAGCAATTTATTTCATTAACAAGTAGTTTTACTGTGAATAACGATTTAAATTTGGATTGTTTCAGAGGTAATATTAAGTGATATTTTGCCATTACTTGTTTACTTTACATGTCGAAAGTGGTGTTTTATATTTCTTGTTGTGTAGGTGTTGTTCTTGTTTTAATCAAATTTTGAAAGTGTAGGTTCGAATTAAAGCTTATTGATGATTGAATGATATTGATAAGTAATTACATATTATTTGTATATACTTGTATGGTGTATGCAGGGTATTTATATAGTTAAATATAATATTAGTGTAAGACAGAACTTATAATACCATTTCTATTTGGTTATTGTTGTTTTGTGTTTCTTCATCGATGTCATAATCATTGGATTTATCTTCTCTCATATGTTTAGTCTCTGTTTGTCGGTTTAGTCTACTACTATGGAAGGCACCAGTTTTACTCATATCTGTTAACCGCAGATCACCATCATTCATTGGACTATTGTTGTATAAAATGTAATGTTGGTAGAAATAAATGAAATCGAAAATTATAGTACCACTGTTACCTAAGATAAATGGGAGTTCATTGATAATAAAACTAGATTTATCTTCATTGGTTAAAAATGTTTCACTTGTTAAAATACTGATGTTGTAAGTGACATTACTGATCATTGTCATCCAAAATAAAAATGGAGAAATACCATCTGTAGATTTCCTCTTATAATTCTTTAATAATTGTGGTAATCTAGAGCCCACATAAAACATGGCACCTAGCCAAGATAAAACAAAACCAACTGTATCATTAGTGTTAAATGAGTTCCCACTTTTAGAAGTATCTTGAGCGTTAACTTTACCAATTTGACTAGCAAATGTCAACATACTAGTAGCCACAGATGCATTTTCTATTCCTGAGTATTTGGCAGACATGAAATTCCCCAATTGGTTCTTATGTAAAATACCATAATAATAATATTGTCCACAGATGACCAAGTCATTGACTAAAAAGTATACAGCTAAAACGATCTGGAAAAGCAATTGCCTAGTCATGACGGCACCTATTAAAGACATAATATCACCTAACAACCATGAAGTAAGGAAATACGGTGATAAGCCTTCAACAGATTTATCTTGATAAACTTGTATAATTTGTGGGAATAATGAGATGAATGAGCAAATGAATGAAACAGCGCTTGAAGTGAAAGATATCACTCCCGCTATGGTTAGTCCTGAAGAAACCATTACTGATACCTAATGACTTTACAATACAGATATGTAATAACTAAATCACTGATTGCTCTACTATTAAATTTGTCAAAATCATAGTTGAATATAGTTTTTATATATATTTGACCATTTGGAATTTTTTCAAAATTGTCTAAAGAGCTTTCAATGCGAAATTGAGTATAATGAGAAAGGAACAGATGATTAAAGAGAATTTTAATAATAATGAATATGTTAGTTATATTAATTGGTATTATGTGTAATCCACCTTTGGATTAAATGCTTGATGTCAATGTACTATTATGGTTTCCCATGATAATGATTGCTACGTATGATAATTTTATATATTTATTGGCTGATGATTGAATAGAAAAATAGTTTACGCTCAAAATAATTTGTATGTTTGTAACCATTTTTTGATAAACATTGTATTCACATCAATTTCATTTAAAATACTATCCAATGGGATAGGTATACAAAATGATGGGTCGTCTAGTTTTGATAAAGATGCTAAGTCGTTAAATCCAAAATGATAATTAAGAAGAATATCTAAAGATATGGACAATAAAATTTTATAATTATTGACAGCATATTTCAATTTATAATATTCCCATGATTTATCATTCATTGATTCTTTTGTAATTCCATTATTTTTGAAACATTGTGAATTGGAAACTATAATTATATCCATAATCCACATAAATAAATTATGATCTATACGTTCCATAATATTCCACCATGTTCTAGAATTTAAACAATTTAAATTAAATTCATTTTGGAATTCAGTCTTATGAGAGATATTAATACCTACTACACTATTTTGGTTTATGATTTGAGAATCATATTTTTCCTTAATAGTGTCATTAAAACAAATTAATTGTAATAAATTAACAATTTCCCAGACTTCCTTTAAAGAGTCATTAGGCAATCGTTCTGATAAGAAATGATGAAACAATAATTCATCACCAGGTTGTAATCCTTGTTGAGAGATAGATTTTAATTGTAGTAGTAAAACTAAGTTGCTTGAAATTTCATATTTACCTGATAATTTAACTCTAATATTATCATTGATTAATTTTAGAATTTCAACATTCTTAACTGCAGGAAAATTCATTTCTTTGTGTAAATTTAATATTTGATCAAATGGTTCAATGTATTTATTTGAAATTATTTTTGAATCACTTTGTAAAATTTTATTCCAAATTTTAAATCTTAAATCTTTATTTAATGATGTTTCCCAAATCAATTTCTTCAAAGTGTGCAAAGAAGAAGATCTTGTTATACCTCTTTCCAATAATAGTACATATTTCTCTGCATTGATTTCATTCTTTTTAATTCTTTCATCATGTTCTTTACTTCTATCTAATTGTCCCATGGATGCAATCCTTACATTTTTTGAAATTTGTTTGTCATGAATTAATTTTTCTTCTGAATCCTTTGGTGGTAACCAAAATGGCCTTGAATTTGAAACCATTTTCAATTTGTCATCAGAGACTAAAATTAAATCTTCCATACCATTATCAGATGCTTCTTTAAATTCTATTGGTAAATAATTTTTTGAATCATTTCTTTCAGTTAATTTATTTTCTGATAATTTTGATGATGAATGTAAATATAATGATGTTAAATTTGATGTTGCATTTTGAATATATTGTAAATCTGAAGTGTTATTTGTACCAGGTAATGGAGTTAGTGGCATATCTAAGAAATCAAAATTTGAAGAATTAGAATTATTATTTTTCACTATTGAATTTAATTGATTTTTATTTTTTAAGCTTTTCTTTCTAGTTAAAAAAGAACTTGTTGAAACTGAAGCTACTGGTATATTCCAAATAAATGAATCATCAATAATATCTTCTTCTAAATTATCATCATTTGATTCATCAAAGAATTTTTCCTTTAATTTCAATGATTTTCTAAATGATAATTCTGGATTTTCTCTTCTTAATCTATATTTTTGTGATGGAGTTAATTGTTTCCTGTTAAAATTTTGTGAAAAAACGTCTGTTGTACTGTGAAATTTATTGTTATAAATATTTAAATTATTTGAATAAATTGATTTATCCAAAAAATTATTATTATTTTTAAATTGATTTAAATTTGGTGATGTTGCCACTCTTGATATTATATTTGGTGATGACAAATTTGAATTAATTTTTTTATTAAAGAAAAATTTTGTCTTTATTGATTCATCAAAATTATTAAATTTTGAATCTTGTGAAAAAAAATTTTTATTACTATTATGATCATTTACTGTAGTTACATCATCATCAAATTGATTATTATCAGAATCATCAGATTCATTAAAAGACGACTTAGATCTCGTATCTGAAGACGAATGAGACGAGAAAATTTCTGTTCCCTTTGTAGATATTGAATCATTTGAAATTGGTCTATCTCTTTTCAAACACCGATTTGGTGGTTCAAAATCAGTACCATTTTCCATTTCAAGCTCTAATAGAATATTCGCTAATAAGTTATCTGAAGGTCTCCTTACTCCATGAACATCAATAGTTCTACTATTACTAGTATTATTCGTACCTGTACTTGAATTACTTTTTGTTCTTTGTCTATTTTCATTTCGGGTTTTATTAGCCGCCAGCCTATTTTGGCTCATTGTGGTGATATTATTATTGGATCGAACACTCTCTTTCAGCTCTTCTAGGTTATCACTACCATTAGACATGATTTTTTCAATTGGATTCAATAGATATGACTTTCAAGTAACACTATCCTCAATCTGTGAAATTTATTAGGCTACTTATTATTATTATTATTATGTTTTTTTTTTTAACCGCCAATACCCCAAAAAATACGAGTACTTAATATTTTTCGCCACTTGAAAAAAAAAATTACTAATACCAAACCAACAATACTAAAAACTCTTAATCACCAACAAATAAACTCAAATATACTTTGTATCCTGTACAATTAAAGCAAATTCCCACTTTAAACTTATTAAAACAAAATAATGAAACACGGCTTGTAACCTAGAAAAAAATTATTTCTAATATTAACTCAATTTTCTTATTGATAAGAAAAACCAATCCTTAGCAAATCAACGAACGATACCACTGGGAGTAACTTGTATTAAAACCTCTTGATCTGTTGAAACAGTGCCCAACATATACCTTGGAAAGTATAAGTATAAATATATATATATATATATATATTTATACTTATACTTTCCAAGGTATATTATTAAAGATTCAATCCAACCAGCTCTAGATCTCTTCTTGTTCGTGATCCCAAAGTCTTAAAGCCATGCTAGAAAAACTTCTTTAAGAGACTCACTGCATATCTTATTATTAGGAGTGTTTAATTTGCTAACAAACATCCGCACGGTCCTCATAATTATAGAGGAATTACCCGTATTCATGGCCCATTTTTTCCTAATTGGGACACCATGCCGCCACCCCCATGCGGTGATCGCCACAAAAACAGCAATCCCGTGGTTCTTTTCTTTTTTACTGGGCGTTACCCGGGGCAGACAGGAGTTTTGTGCGCAGCGTTCTGTGCAAGAGTGCTCTGTGTGAAAAGAGAGTATGACCATCCGTGCGCGGTGTGTGGATGAAGAGGTGTGATTGTAGGCATTGCTACGGGTATTTCTACGAATCAATGGGGGAACATCTCAGGTTCAGGTTCACTGAAGGAGCTGTCTGAGACGGGTAACAAAGGGTTTCTTGCTAAATTTATAAATATATGTATGTATATAAATAGTTGGTTAAAGTCTTTTAAAATTATGCATAGAATATTTAAATAGCCTAGTTATATAGTGAAGGTGTAAGTAGATTAGTATTCTTCTGTAGTGCTTGTGTTTGTAGGGATTGTTGATAAATTTAATGAAATATCTGTTGTATCGGATAATTGTTTCCTTAATGAATTTTCTAATTTTGGTAAATTATCTTCGTAAATTTTTAATAATTTTTCTAATTCTTCTAATACTTGTGGTTTACGATCAATCCATTTATTTGATTCATTGGGATCATTATCGAATTGGAAATCTGAAAATAAATTCATATTAATATTTTTCAAAGGTGGTTGCATAACATTGATTAATTGTGATTCATTATAGTTAACCATTGATTCCGCATTATTATTATTAATTTGTGGTGTGGAACTTGTTCCTGATCCTAAAAATTGTTGTCCAATACCATTAATGGCAGAAGAAGAAAGTTCAGTAGCTGGTGAAGTCTTGGATAAATTATTATTATGCATTAATGTAGCCATATTGACACTACTTGATGATGATAATCCACCGATTGATGATACTAATGAAATCGGATTTTGAATATCATTAACTGTATTGGATCTTGCCTTAGTGGCACTTTGACTTCTTTTCAATTTACTACCTAAATCAATATGCTTTTCACTAATTGGTGTCATTGATACAGGAATATTTGATGCACTACTTGTATTAAACCCAAATTGATTGATATTTTCATTGTTTGTCAAACTACCATCAGAAGCTGATGAATCTAATAATTTAGTTGGCATCATAGTTGTTGGTAATGGCATTTGTAATTTCAAATTCGGATTATTTCTTTTAAAATCTCTAGTAACTCTACTAACTTCAATTTCTTTGTTTAGATTACTAGCATTGTATAATGAACTAGAATTAGCTCCAGAAGTGTTACTATTAATGGATTGTAACATAATATCTTTAGAATCAACATTATTGGATATTGGTTTCATTGATGGTAATCCAACACTACTCGATTGAGGTAAACTGGATTTAGGTGAAGTAGGAATTTTCTTAGGAGGTGAAACATTACTATTAGATAAAACTCTCACTGGTGATGGAGTTCTACGATGTGATTTTGAAATTGTATTATTATTAGTATTAGAAGAAGTCGCTATGGCTGATGATGATATGGTTGAATTGTCTTCAAATATTGTTTTAGACGAGTTAGCTTCATGTCTAGCGACGTTAGTTGAGGAACTACTTGGAATGCTTCCGCTAACTGTTAGTCTTCTATTTACACCAGGATGTGAAGTATGAGGTACAGCAGAAATACTACTAGATGATGACAAAATCTTACCTTCAGAGGCATGTGATTCTACCTTTGATTGCGTTGAAACGGCACTTACTGGTAACTCTTCTGGAATTTCAATTTCTATAGGTGTTGGTGCAGTAGTAACAACACTTCCGGGGCCTTGTAAATTCTTACTAAAGTGGGTTTGTAAAACAGGTAGACTGGAAGTACTTTGGCTATGAAATGTGGAACCTCCCATAGTATTCATCGAAGGTCTTATTGAAGGCATGCCACCTTTATTGATTAATGATTGAGGTTGAGAATCAGAAGGTATCGAGGGAAGATTACTATGTGAACTTGGTATTTTATGCATTTCTGATTCTAAATCTACCTCTTCATTAATAACATCATTTTCTTCAAATAATTGAAGCAATTGTTTTGTTGCTCGAGATTCAGTATTCTTATTGTTTGTTGTACTAGTTCCATGGGTTCCAGTAACTGTAGTATTCACGAGATTTGTTTTAAATGCTTTGCTCGTAAAGTTATTAGTGTTCTGGGCATTTGAAAATGGTACATTAATAGTAGAGTTATGAACTACAGTACCAGGTAAGTGTTTACCCATGGTAGTATCATGATAGGTTCTTCTCAAATTATGTGTGTTGTTATTTGTCTGATAATAATAATATGGATCTTCGTCAGGATAAGCATAGTTGAATTGATCGATATCAGGTTTAGACCAATCAACAGTGGCATCTTCTGGGATTGCATCTATGTTAATATCATTTTCAATAATATAATCACTCGAACTTAATGAATCAAAATCCCATTTTACATCAACCACATCTTCCGAACCTTTAATGGCTGCATCTTGTTCCTGTTCTGGGGCAGCATTATTCTTTAGTGGCGGAACTTCCTTATTAACTCCATCATCAGCAAGAGATATACTTTCTCTATTAGAATGTGTCTTGTCTCTAAATAAAAGGTATCTCGATATCAATTCTTTCAAAATAGATGTTGATGTTGTTCTATGAGTTTTAATAAATTTGGATTTTTGTAATTCTTCAGCTGACAATCTCTCTTTTGGATCTTCATCTAAACATAAAGCAATAAACTCTTTCAGCATACTACTATAATTTCTACCTTCTAATCTAGCTGGTTTAGATTTACTAATCAATTGCATGGCTCTTAATGCTTCTATCTCACAATATGGAGGATTACCTGTAGCAATTTCATATGCAGTGATACCTAATGACCAAATATCTACTTTTGTATCATAATATACACCTTCCATAATAACTTCAGGAGCCATCCAATATGGTGTACCTGCCATAGTTTGTCTTCTTAAACTTGTTTGATTTAACTTAGCAGCAACACCAAAATCACATAATTTTACTCTACCTTCATTTGTTATAAGAACATTGGCAGCTTTAATATCTCTATGAATAACATTATCTTTATGAATATATTGTAATGCAGTTAACAATTCTTTCATGATAACACCAATATATTTTTCATCAATTTTACCAGGTCTTAAAAGTGTTCGAAGTGAACCACCTGCACAGTATTCCATAATAATCCATAAATTAGTATCTTTTAAGTAAGAACCATAGTAACGTGTGATATTTGAAACTTGTTTCAAAGATGCTAAAAATTGTATTTCTCTTTGAACATCTTCAACTTCATCAGAATCGGAATCTAAATTTAATACTTTGATGGCATATACATATTTGGTTTTCAGATGATAACCTTTATAAACGATACCAAACTTACCTCTACCAATAATTTCTGTTCTCTTGAATGAAGAGCATATATCCACACTATTCTTTTTTAAAGATTGTGATGATTGTGTCTTTGTATTAACTTCCATTTCTGGTGTATGACTTTGACCATCTGCAACAGACGGTATGCTGGCTTTCCTTAATGTATTAGGCATGAAGTGATATCAATTTAGTTTAGATTCAATATCTCTTGTAAACTTTAAAACAGAATAATGAATATATGCAAAAACCTGTTTGAAATTCTAACTATCTCTCTTGATAAATAAAACAATTAAATTTCAAAATTTCAAAAAAAAAATGTACAAATATATGAGAATTTTTAACCTAAATAAGTAGTTCAAAGTTGAAAATAGCGTTTAACTTTAAAATGCCAATTATTCAATACTCTATTTCAATATTATATGGCTATGGTTTTATTAAAAATAACCTAGTCAATCAACTTTTTATAGTAATATTTGCAATGGGTTCATCTTATATCAAAATTCAAATTGTTGATTCAAATTTCAAATCACATATCGCCGTTAGTAGCGATATCAAAATATAGTATAGAATCTTTAATTAAAGGTTAAAGAACCAATACTTTAATGGATACAATAGAGTTGATACTGGATTTATAATGCAGCCATTGTTGATAGCGTGGGGACCATTGATTACTTCAGTGAGAAGCTTTTATAGTATATGGATAAAGGTGTGTTAGAAATCAAATTTTTGGTTTAGTTTTCCTCGAGTGACCTTACTGGTATAATGATAAAACATGGTAATTTCTACAAGTTACTTTTGGTGCGACAACATGGTACTACTTCGATCAGTACTGAATCAGGTATTACGAGAGTTAAAAGGTTGTTGGAAGAATATGATGTTTCAGAATTGAATAAACCAAATTCTGTGCCCGCTATATCATTAATGAATATTATTAAAGAGATTGATAACGGTAAAGATATGAAAAAAGTTAAAAATATCTTGATAAAACGTTTTAAAACGAGGTATTCTCCATTGCAGGTTCAGCTGATTCATGGATCACAGGATTCTGATATGATCGGAATGTGCTTGAGTAGATATGCAGGGCCCCGTCAAATAATGTACTTTCTAAGAAGTTTAGATAAAATTATTAAAGATAATTCTTTAACTGATGAGTTTAAAATAAAAAAACTGTATTCGTTGATTAAATTTCAGAATGAGCTGTATCCAGTTGTGAGTAAAAATATTGGTTGGAGTATCCCAGATCGTATACATATGTGGTTTTGGAATCATTTAAAAAAGGATGAATCATTTAACCATTATTATTTTTTAATTCAAAATAATATCCTTCTTTCATCTTCAAATCATATAAGAATGCTTTTCAGACGTTTGTTACAAGGTTCTGAATTAGATTTACAACTTTCAACTTTTAAAATTTTTCTTCATGATAATGATCATAAAGAAATTTTTTTTACACAATTTTGTAAATTGTATGACTATAATACTATTGCTATTATTGTAAACAAATTGATTCAAAATAATGACTTCCAGTTTATTAAAATATATTTTACAGCTCTGTTAAAAGGTCTAGAAAATTACCCAAAACATTTATCCAAATTAAACTCTAATGAAATCTATGATTCACGTATATTGATTTTTAACAATTGTTTATTATACTACCTTTCCAAAACAGGTAACATTAATATGTTTTTAGAAACATTCAAGAGTAGTATGACACAAATTGAAGAGATCGAATCTAAAAGAAAAGCAAGTGGGGTATTAAAAAAAGATTTGTATTCTAAAAAAACCTTAAATAGTATGCATAAACAAATTGTTAGTTTGCTGACAATATTAAGAGAAAAAGGTATGCATGAGGAATTCTTTGAAACATTTTCATTGATTCAAAATTCCTCGATCTCTAAAACGAAAAGATTTCAAAATCATCTTACAGGCCAGTTAATTTCAACTTTAAAATCATTTAATGATTCATCATTATCCCTTCAATACATTATATCATCACATAAGAATGAGAAAACAAGAATATTATTGAATAAACTTGGGCTTTGGAATTGGATTTTCCATGAGAACAGTCATATTTCATCACCAAAAGACTTAGAAGAAGAATTTATCAGTATGAGAAACAATTTACCCGCAATATACCCTTCAAAAGAGATTCCTTCATTACCAGTTTTAACCGAACTTTATACAGGAATACTAACGACAAATTATAAAACAATGGAGACTAATAAATATAGAGACTTTGTATTTGATTTGTATCAAAAATACAAAAAAACAATTCAAGATATTGGAGTTTCTAGTAAAGTTTTGAAGCAAAATTTATCAATATTAAATGTTATGTTATACCACATTCGATATTCACTAAATGACCATAGACTTGCATATGAAACTTTAATAGATTTTTACAGCATTAAATCTAATAGAGAAATTAAAAATAACTCTAGAATTTCTCCTTTTGCAATTGTGACTTATGAAAACCATCAATTATCACAAGTTGAGATATCAAATCTTTTAGTTACTATGGATGAAGTTGGCATGCCTCTAGATTTTAAATTTTGTGCCGGTATGGTGCTACGTTATTTAAAATACAACGATTCTACTGAAGCTTACTTCTGGTATAAAAAACTATTAGCAGGTAAGTTTGAAATTAATCACCTTGGAATTGTCAAAGCTATTAAACTAAATAATTGGGAACTGCCTCCTAATTTTGATGAAACACTATTTACAAAATTAGAAAACATTGAGAATTCTTCTGAAAATAACACTGAACAGGGTACGATAATGGAAGATGAGCTTGAAGATTTTAACGAACAATATGATTTTGAAGAAGATGATACTTATTCTCATGACAGGATCCTGACTGAGTTGAAAACCATTTTTGCTCAGCAAAAAACAGATAATATTCCAAGTTTATAAAATATATAAATAAACATGTATAAAGATATAGATATATGCTACTTTTATTGATAACACTCAATATATTCAGATTGTAAAACTAGATAGAAATTTATGTTTAAGTATTTAAAATTTACTTTAATTAGAAATTAAAGACAAATAACTTGAAAAATAATTTACTAAATATAAATTAGGTAAAAATTAGTTGAAAGTTAAATGTTTTAGTTAACTTTAGCAGAACTTCAAAAAACTTGATTAAGCAAGACGTTTCTTATTATGTCACAATTGTGCTTAATCAAAGATCAGTTGATTATATCAATTGTTTATCTAGTTATTTTATTTTTTTCAACTCAATTAATTATTTTAATTGCTTAATATCGATATTTAGATCATAAATTTTAATAAAGCGAAATCTGAGATGGGTTTGAAATTTGAAGGTTTGTACTAAAAATCACTTCATATATTATATATAATTAATCCAAGGTAATTATCAAATTGACTGTACCACTTGCACCTACGAACATGCATAATGGCATTTAATATATTTTTAATAATAGGAGCTTTATTTTTCAAGTTATTACCATTTTGTTTAGGTGATACAGAAGACAATTTAGGAAAAGATGCTCCAGTAATATTTTTCTCTCACAAGCTGTATGTTAGTTCATTATTATCATTTCAATGAATTTTTATACTAACTTTAATTAAATATTAGTACTTTTGACGTTCCTAACTTAGGTTTAAAATATACACCATCAGTTACTATTCCATTTGATAATTTTATGAATGTAGCTGGTGCCTTGCTAGATAACTGTAATTCAGATGCATACATTTTTGTTAACCAACCAGGTTTACTTAGAACAGATTTTCTACATTATGAAAATGAATTTGTTTCATTGAAGAATTATCTTAAATACAGTTCCAGTGCTTATAAATTTGAAAAGGTAAGTTCTATAAATGAAGAAACATACGATAAATTAATTAATCGTTTACAAAATAATTGTAAAATTGATAAAATTATAAAAATTAGAGGCAATATGTCAGAAGATTATACTCCATATCTAGATTCCGATAAAAGAATAATTAGAATTGATTTCCCTGAATTACCAAAAGATGAAAATTTTAGAGCTGAAGCTATTAACTCATATGATAAATTTTTAAGAACTGTAATTGCACAAATTCCTTCTCCATCACATGCCATATTTTATACATCTTTGGAAAGTGAAAAACTGTCAAATATCCAATCTGTTCTTCCAGTGACCATTTTCGATGATGTCTTCAAGTATAAATATCATAGAGGTGGTACAGAGAGAAATAATAGAGTATTTGATCGACCACCAACTGAACATGAATATTATCCAAAGTTTCCAGGCATGACCCATAAATATATTTCAGTATTCGATAGTGAATTTCTAGAAGAAAATGAAGATATGATTAAGATCATAGGCTCTGTATTTATCTGTTTTACATTATATGAAATTATCTCAAACCTAGGGACAAAAAATAAGAAACCAATTACAAAGAAACAAGAAACCAAGAATACTTCAAAGAAGAATGAAGAAACCGTTACTCTCAAACAGGAAAAACATAAGGAGAATGAAAAAGAAAATATAAGTGACAGCAGTGAATATAATGAACTAGAAATTGAACCTGAAGATAAAACAAAATAAATAACTTGCTAAGCTACTTAAATAGAACCATAAGTATATCTCTCTAAGAGAAAAATTTACCAAGAATCCACAAATTCATTGTATTAAAAATTTTCTACATAGTTGACAAGATGAACTTGACTGGCCCACAAACTCCCCAAGTACATTTCAAGCTGTTGCTAGCTCTTCAACTCACATAGTTAACAGAAATGAGACCATGTATCACTGACTATATGAAGGTTTTGGGTATTGACAAAATGACGAATATAAATATATTTTTCGTCATTCTCAGAAATTGTCGCAGGAAGATAATTTTCTTAGGCTTAGAAACACCATCGGAAAGAAAAATAATGAAATTAAAGTGAGAATTTATCAATTTAAACAACTATTTATATAAATTTGGCGAGATTGAACTTCTAGGATGTTTAATTCTGACATATATAAGCAATACCAGTTTAATCTCACTTTATAGATATTTATTTTGATACCAACGACGGTTGTTTGATAAGGCATTAACAATAGAGCTGGACGAAAATGGATAATTTTCCACTGATAAATATTCACAGCCTCTGTGTAATAATATTCTATTTAGTTTATAAAGTTAGCTGTGATAATAGTACGTTTGAAAAAGTTGATAACATTTCGAGTTTGTCTGAGGAAAATAGATATCCTACCTTAGAGATTGGTAAAGATTTCTCAGAATTGTATTATGTCAATGTTACAATAGGTAATCCAGGCCAAGTACAAAAATTAAGAATTGATGTAGCACAACCATTTTCATGGCTACTATCAGGTTACAATGATCCTCAATGTAATAAACTTAATAGTGGTTGTTTATATGACAACTATTACTACCCAGCCGAATCAACAAGTAAAACTGATTTAGATAAAGGTAAACGATTTTATGAAGAACTGATTAATGGTGACTTCATTTCAGGATTCTTGTACAGTGATTCAATGAATTTTACAGGTTTGAAGGATACTGATAGTAATTTCACTGTATCTCCAGTGACTGATTCATTTTCTACATTATACTCAAACTATTCATCTGATTATTTATATTTGTCAAATTTTTCATTTATAAATGCAGTGTCATATGGGAACAGAACTGTTGGATCCTTAGGATTAAGTGGTATCAATGGTGTCATATCTTCCAATATTAGTCAAGTTGAAGACATTTCAAAATTTTCATTTTTGCAATCATTAGTGGATACAGGTCTTATCGATACTCCATCATTTTCTATATGGACAGGATCTGATCCCGGTTCACAAAATGTAACTTCTTTATTATTAGGTAAACTAATATTTGGTGCTGTTGATCCAACCTGTTTTACAGGAAGATTGAGCAGTTTCAGTTCAATCCCATATCTTAATGTGACAACCAATGATCTAACTTCAGGATTCCCAATTATACCGATGGGTCCGCTATACATTTATTCATCTAGTGGAAGTAATGCAAATTTGACAAGAAAAGATTATTTAGAACCTGCATTAATCGATACTACAGTTTCTGAAAGTTATTTACCAATTGAAACAATTGCTCAAATTGCAATTCAAATAGGTGCATATTATGTTCCAACAATAGGATTATGGACTGTTCCTTGTGATAGTAATTTTGCAAGTGTTAGCTTTCAATTCATTTTCAATAGTTTAAGTTTTAATATTCCATTAAGTGATCTATTATCAGCAACATCTAAAGCTACACAAAACAACCCATTATATTTTTCGGATGGGGCTAGTGCATGTTTTTTAAATTTGAAAGACAATAGTCAATATGGGTTTAATGTCATTGGTAATTCTCTATTAAAGTATCTATATCTTGTTATGGAAAATGAAAGTGGGTTAATGGCAATTGCATCGGCTAACAGTACATTATCGTATTCATCTGCTTTAGGATCTATTGTTGCAAAACCAGCTACTATCAGTACTACATCGAGCATTTCTACAACTACTAGCGGTACAAGTAGTAGTTCAGTAGCCTCTAGTAGTGTATCTACGGTTTATAGTGATATTGAAGCTATGAGTTCGGGATATATTCCATATGCCAGTTATAGAAACAATACAAAGTTATCTACAATGACAATGTCATCCAGCTATATTGATCCTTCTGATATTGCCAAATATACTGACCCATTTACAGTATCGGTAGTGTCAAATATAATTGTTACTGATTTCAAATCTTTTTACTCTACGGGAAGATATTCAAGTACTACAAAATCATCATCAACCGCAATTAATTTATCCATAAATTCTCAATTTTACAATATTACTACCACAAAAGGTTCAAAACAAACAATGTCAAATATTGCAGTATCGAACATTAAAATTAATAACAAATATACCGGTAGTTCCATCATTTTCACCTTAGCATTGACATTTGTAACTATTTTCATTGTTGTACTCTTATAGAAAATTCTGTCAACTATTCAAAAGAAACATTATACATTAACGCTTCCACTATATATACACATACCCCACCTCATTTCATTAATCAAACATATATAACTCTATATATCAAAGGACATATTCCAATCAGTAAATTAACCATCAAGGGTCCAGCCTCATTGAATCTTGATGTACCTAAATACATTCCCATTAAATTTTTGCAGAAGAATCTCAGTAGAACCATTTTTTTGTTTAAACGAAACTGTTTCCAAGAGCGCGATTTGGAAGATGTGGATTAGTTGGTGATTTTATGAATGGAAAAATGAAAAATATTTTCATCAATAGAGATTAAACAATGCTCTGATTGTTTTAACTCCTGATGTGTTTATTTATAATTATTATTTCAATTGATTTCTGATTCAGTTTTGGAAAAAAATATCTTGTGGTTTAAAAGTTTTGGAAGAGAGGCCAGTATCCTGTAATACAACTGAAAAAGTGGCGTGAAGATGCAACAAAATAATTTTGTTGGTATGATGTCGAACTTGAGTATGAACTCAAATGGTTCTCATGAGGCTGTTAACTCGAGGAAAAACAAGAGACCAACTAGAGCTTATCATAACATTGCCCCTGGCTATGTTAATGTACCTTCTCCAATGGGTACTTTTCCAAATGCTTCTCAATTCAATTCCACTGAAACTGTAGAAAAAAATAATGAAATGCCTGCAGTTTTCACTCCAAAACAATTTAGCTCTCCTACTTTAGAGGCTCCCGTTTCTATGTTAGTCTCTTGTAGTTCTACTGGTGTGGATGAATTTGATGCTAATTTGGATCAACCAAATTACAATGGGTTACCAATTCAAAATATGTCTCGTGTTTTACCAACTCAAAGGTGGGAAGATCAATTGATATACTTAAAGAAAGCTTTTGTTGCTGAAGAAGATGTTGTCCCACCTTTGGCTACCACTCAGTTTTACTTTGCTGATCAAGGTTCTTGTGATCCTCGTCTAATGGCTCTTTCTATGTATCATATTCCATCTGAAGAGCATAAAAGACATGCTGCCAAATTACCATTGGGTTTGACTGTTAGTCCCTTTGCCAATGTAGTACCTGATGAGACAGTACCGTTAGTTTATATGGAAAATAATGCCGAGCCTTTACGTTGTAGAAGATGTAGAACTTATGTTAACCCAGCTTTCCAATTTTCCTACGATTCTTCAGTTATTTGTAGTATTTGTCATGTTAAAATGAAATTGTCCGATGAACAATTTTCTCCAATTGGTCCAGATGGTAAAAGATCAGATTATAATACCAAGCCTGAACTATATAGTGGTACTGTAGAATTTTTAGTACCAGACACTTATAACGTTATTCCAGGAAAAGAAAACTTACCTTTGCATTATGTCTTCTTACTTGATGTATCTTTAAGTGCAAATTCTAACGGTAGCAGTTTGGCTGCAGTTGAAGGGATCAGAAAAACCATCAATTATATTAGAGAAAACCAACCACTTTGTAAAATTGCTATTATTTGTTATGATATGAAATTAAAGTTTTACAATTTAAGACCTGAATTAGAATCTGCAGAAGAATATATTATTACTGAAATTCACGATGTATTTTTACCTTTTTACCGTGGGCTTTTCGCCAATCCAAATGAATCTATGCACATTATTAATGAAACATTAAATAAAATCCAAGAATTTATTACTCAAGAAACTACAGGCCAAATTTCATCAAATTGTTATGGTTCAGCTTTAGAAGCAGCTAAAATGGCTTTGGACACTATTACCGGCGGTCAAGGTGGTAAGATAATTTGTACATTAGGTTCATTACCAACAGTGGGTAATGGAAGCTTGAAAAAAGATGATATCTCAAAGAAATCATATAAACCAGAAAATGAATTCTATTTTAAATTATCTCAATCTATGTTAAAATCTTATATTTCTGTTGATTTACATGTCACATCCACTGATTTCGTAGATATGGCTGCTGTTTGTTATGTAGCTCATGTCACATCTGGTACTTTGAAATACTATCCACAATTTGGACAATATCAAGATCATTTTAACATTATTGAAAATATGGTTCAAAATGTTAGAAACATTGTTGGTTATCAATGTCAATTTAAAATTCGTTCTACAGAAGGTATATCTGTTCATAGATATTATTCATCAGCTGCCAATAACTCTGATAATGATCCAATACTACCTGTTGTCACTACAAACACGACCATGGATGTTTTGTTGAAATATACAGGTAAATTAAAAACTACTGATATTATTCATATTCAAGGTTCAGTTTTATACACTGATTTCAATGGTGTCAGAAAAGTACGTTGCATCAACACTTGTAGTTCTGTTTCTAATAACATGAATACTATTTTCAAATATACCAACCAAAATGTTCTTATGAGAATCATGCTCAAAGAGACCATTTATGAAGAAGTTGACTGTGATATTGTTAAAGTAAAAAAGAACATTGATAATCAATTGATTGAAATCCTAACACAATACAGAGCGTTGGTAAGCGGAAATTCTGCTTCACAAATAATCTTACCGGACACATTAAAAACTTTGCCAACATTTATGTTATCCTTCCTAAAGAGTGATTTCAATCAACCTGTTGTTCAAACGTTCCGTAGTAATGAACGTATGTATGATTTATTCAAGATTTTGAATTATAATCAACCAGAATTGACCTACAAATTATATCCACAAATCATTCCATTACATGTTCCACTAGAAGGTATAGATCTATCGTTTTATGACTCTAATTATAAATTATTACAGATTGCATCAAATTCTCTTGAAAATCTTTCAGTTAAAAATAGTTATTCAAAGTTTGTCAATGGTGGATGTTACTTGATCTTTAATGGTGAAACAATCTATGTTTGGTTTAATGAAAACACCAATAGAATGTTATTGAAGGATTTATTAGATGTAGACGAATCAATTCCAGTCAATCAATTCTTTTTCCCAGAAAATTCTTTACCAGTTACTAAAGCTCGTATTAATCGTAATGTTAAGGAAGTTATCCAGAACTGGTGCCAAATTACCAACAAATCTCATATTCCATTGATCCCATTAAGACCAAACATGGATATGTATTATGGTAATGTTATGTCAAGTATATTAGTTGAAGATCAAACAATGGGTAAGATTGATTCATTAGATAAATACTTGTTATCATTAGACAGACAAGCTCAAAGCAATCTATCAAACAAGGCTTTTGTTAAAGAATCATCGGTTCCAGAAGGTGATCATACTCATCAAACTTTTGTACAATTTTAAGACTATATCCTTATAGAGCACTTAGAAAGACTTTACAGAAATTAATATCATTGATGTGAATATTTTTGTCTTGTATCCAAATACATTTCCATGAAGACCATCTACGTCATAAGTATAAACTATGTAAAATATTAATAGAAGTACTCATGAATTTATTACATGTAACATAGACTTTTGAGTCATCTTACACTCAACAACTTGAAATGCGATAAGATAAGTTATCGTTGTATACAATGGTAGGCTGTGTACTCCAATGAACCACACCCAAAGCAACTCAAAAACATTTTTCTTATGATAATAGGAATATTTGAATACTAACTACACTAATCAGCAGTGCATTTTACTGTTAGAGGACATTATGCAAAAAGAGGGTCTTTTAGTAAACAGGCTGTGTTCTTAGCGCTACGCCCCATCGCAAAATATTGTGCCAACAAAGGATGATTAGAGATAGCAAATGTCATTGTATTAAAGTGGTTATACTTGATAGTTATTGGCATTGTCAGTCAAATCGCAAACATTATTATAGATTATGAGGGTGGTGATGTCCTTTGATTTATGTCTGATAGTTTAATATTAAGTGTTTCACGGTTATGAGGTGAAGTAGAAAAGATAATCTATATTTAGCAAAAAATAATCTTGAAAGAGAAGCTATAAATATTTTAGATATAAAAGTATATAAACATAAGCATACTTTTTCAAATATAAACTATACTATTTGTATCTTTTAATTGTCATACTGCATATTTGTAAACCACAAACTCTATAAAATGTCTACAAATAAAAACAAACAAAATGCTTCAACAAATCCATTCTTCAATGATTCTAATACAATTCCTACTGTAAGTAGTACTCATGAATCATATAATTGTTCCCATCGTTATAATAATTTTAAAAAAAATGACAACGTACCAAGAAGTAATCCATTTCTAGAAACTGAATCATTACTTCGTTGTGACTTGTCGAATTCTCCACCTAAATACAAGCATAGAAAAGATGTGTCTTCAAGTAGATCATCATCTGTTAGAGAAAAAAAGGATATGTCATCAAAAAATCAATACATTAAAAGAACCAAGTCTGATTTAAAAATACTAGAAAATTCCAAAAATCAATACCTACCATCCTATGATGAAATAAGTATCTCTTCCACATCAAGTAGTTTTTATCCAAAAGAAAAACATTCATATTCATCTCACCGTAAAGTTGATGGTCACAATCATTCACGCCATCGTAATCATCGTTCGAGATCAAGTTCTTCTAAAAGTAAAAAGAAGATTATTTTTGCAAAGAATGTAGATACGATTGATAAGTTAGATGCTACTGGAATTTTTGGGAGTTCCTTTCATCACGATGGGCCATTTGATGCTGTTACTCCCCATCGAAATAAGAATACTAAGGCACCTCCTGTAATGGCTTTCCCTATCGACGGCCCAAACAATACAATTCCTGGCACTAAGATGGGTAAGTCTACAGTCTACGATTACTATAATGAGAAGGATTCCTCTTACATTACAAAACCAAGTACGACATTATACATATCAGCGATTGTGAATAATAGTACAGTGACTTTGGATGCCATAAAACCGAATTTAAGTAATATAATTCAATTTGATGTCAAAGCAAAGACTCAGCTAGTGAAAGGACCTACAACAGTGGGTTTAGGATCTACTACATTCTTGGATGGCTCACCAGCATCTGCTGAAGCACTTAGACAAACAAATATTTCAATGAAAAATAAATCAAAATCGAAATCAAAAAAACACTGAATAAATAAGATATCATATATGAAAAGTACCATGGGATGTCATAATTATACTCAACAAAAGAAAATGGACTCAACAAAATAAAGGTAATGTAATCTTGAACAAGTACATGTATCCTTTTTTTTTTCAGAGCTCTCTTTGTAGTACAGGAAAATGAACATTAAAGTACAATAGTGATATAGTTACTGACAAACAATTAGTATCATATGTAGCTTATAGCTGAACTATTCAATACCCATAAATAGCTTATGCAGGTACCACCTCTTAATCGTATCTGACGGTGTTAGTGCTTCCAGATTTTTCAACTAAAATTTCTTCAATTTTTCGTTGAGCCTTGAGGCATCTCATCGCTTTCTGGCATTGAAACTTTTCAATGAAAACATTTCAAAGCCAAACAAATAGTGAGATGTAAGATTTGCTTTAAGTCACAATTAATAATTTCTTTTAAGAATTATATATGTATATATAATACTAATAGATTACTTCATATCGTATTGCACAAAGCTATATAATTTTTTGTATAACTTTACTTTGAAAATAGACGACTAATCGACGGATTAAATATTTTCAGGCCAGATATGTTTAAGTGGATTCAAGGTGGTATCTCTGCCGTTACTGGTATTGCTGAACCTGAATATGGTGAAGATTACATTCACTCTTCTACCAAGAGAGTCAAGGATAACAAGCAACAACCTTTTGTTGAGTTAACTCGTGATGACTTGGCTTGGTTAAATCCAGAATATACTAATGTTGAAACTTTGACTTTTTACTTTAGTGATCTAGATACTGGTATTTTAGGTTTTGCTCAAATTATCCATTCTGGTATTGTAGGTTTGCATACTCAAGCTCAATGTACTTTCAGAGTTTATGATAGTAAAGATCCAGGTGCTTTAAATGTTTGGAGTTCAACAAAATTAGAAAATTTTAGAGTTGAAGGTCCAAATTTTTATGCTGATAACATTTCTATTGAATTAAATGAAGAAAACAATGAATATCATTTCAAATCTGATGTCAACGAAAAAACTGTTTTTGATTTATATTTTAAAAGATTAACTCAAGGTGTTAAAATTGGTGAAAACTCTACTACTTATTATGGTGATAACATTGAAGAACCATGGGGTAGTATGAGACATGTTTTCTGGCCAAGAAATTCTGTTCGTGGTTCTATTGATATCAAGAAACCAGTTAAGAAAGAAGAAGAACAACAAAATGAGGATGAACAAAAGGAAGAAAACGAAGAAGAAGAGGAACAAGAAGAAGAGGAAGAAGAGTTAGAAGATCAACATATTTCATTTGCCGAAGAAGCTCCAGTATATTCATTAGTTATTATGGCCTTCCAAGGTATGAAGCCGCATCATGCTGCCAAATCTTGGAACTTTTTAAACTTCCATTCAAAGGATCACTCTGCTGTTTTAATTGAGTTTACAACTCCAAAATCATATGCTAACACTAAAGTCTCTATGGGTATAATTACTAGCGATAAAGAAGTTTTAGCTGTAACAATTGAAAATGATTATAAACACTTGGATTCTGAAGTTGATTCTGTTGGTTGGAGTATTCCAAAGAAGCTTTCAATTGAATTCAATGGTGTTGCTGCTAAAGTAACTGATGAAGAAATTGCTGCTGATAACATTAAGGAAGAAGATAAATTCCAAGCTGTCGTTGAGACTCCATTAAACCATTTAGTTGAAAGAGTTGACGTTATGAATGAAATTCCTCAGTTTGTTAAGAACATTGTTTCTGGTGTTGCTGGTACAAAGCCATACATTTATCAATTTGCTGATAAAGATTCTTTCAGTTTGAAGATTAATGGTGGTGAAAAAATTTCTGGTTTAGGTTGGGCTGAAGTTACCTTCATCGCTGAAGCTGGTAACGTATCGGCTGAATCTACTGAATCTAATGAGTAATTTATTTAGGCATTAGAATAATTCTCTCTCTGTCCTCATACTAGTTTTTCCAAGAGGCAGGCGACATCTATTTTTTTCAACCAGCACTGTTTTTAACAATTTTATTCAAACATAATAAGAACGTTTTCTCGCAATTAAAGATACCTTTTTTGATAAATTTTGTATACTTTCAAACTTAATAGATTAATTTAAAATATTTCATATATAAATTTTCTCAACATAAGCAACGTTTTCATATTGAACTGTGCTAAAATTACGTCAAAATATCCATTTTTGTAATAATGAATGATTAATAGCCATATTTGATAACTTTACGTTATATCACTTGGAATAAGAGAAAATACCAAGAAATTAATTATCCAAAATCAATTACCATTTCATGACATAATTTGCAATCAACATTGGCTGTCATACATATGACTATGTTTCCTGTACCTTTAATAATTGCTATAGGTATCCTTATTTTAAAGTGATGAGTTATTTTTATAGGGTACTGTTGCTGACATGCCACCATCGAACACCTCAACTTGCGATGAATTTAAAAATTATGATACTAATTTAGAAGCTTACCATAATCTAATTGTTGTATTGCTATGGGTTAGTATATTAGAGGCAATTGCTAGATAATATGTAATTGCTCCCTTTGTGTGAGGCTTGTTGCTTTTCCTCCAGTTAAATTTCATTAGTGGAATATACCGTCAAAGCAATAAGTATATTAGAATGATATAGGTTGTAATAAATTACTACTAAGTTGTCTAACTTACCTTACTATTCAATAAGTAATTACTCATAGCAAATAATTGAAGTGTTACATCTGTTAAGGGGTGAATGGTTAATACTAATGAGAACTTTCTCTCAAGTTTGCCATTTAGCAATATTAAATAGTTCCTTCTGCCTTTCAAAGAACTGATATGGATAATAAAAAGTAAAGCTATAAATATGATATGTACATTTCTAAACTGATACTTCTTAGTTTTATTTTTATTTTGATAGTTTTTGCTCGAACTCTTGATTCTTCGAATTAATTTTGATAATATATTAATACAGACTACAAATCCGTACATATACACTCTATCAAGTATGGAAAATACAGAAATAGAAGCTAAAAATACTTTAAAAGGTAACAATGAAGATCAGGCTGGTGTGAATAATCCTGGTGACACCAATCCTAAAGTTCCAGAAAATACTGGGTCTTTAAACACTCCATCTACTCATGGCCAAAGTACTTATGGCACTGAGAATGATAAAGATGAGTTAACTCAATTGGAACATGAAGCTGAAATCCAAATGAATGATAGACCTGTAAGTGAACTTATTCCAGTTCTTTGCCTATGTTTAATGATTGCTTTTGGTGGATTCATTTTTGGTTGGGATACTGGTACTATTTCTGGTTTCATTAACCAAACTGATTTCATTAGAAGATTTGGCCAAACAAGATCAGATGGTACTTCTTATCTATCCAAGGTCAGAACAGGTTTAATTGTGTCAATTTTCAATATCGGTGCTGCTATCGGTGGTTTAACGTTAGGTAGAACCGGTGATATTTATGGTCGTCGTCCAGGTTTGGTTATTGTTGTCACCGTTTATATTATTGGTATTGTCATCCAAATAGCTTCAATTAATAAATGGTACCAATACTTTATTGGTAGGATCATTTCTGGTATGGGTGTGGGTAGTATTGCAGTATTATCTCCAATGTTAATTGCAGAAGTATCTCCAAAAAAAATTAGAGGTGCCTGTGTGGCATGTTATCAATTGATGATTACCGCTGGTATTTTCTTAGGTTATTGTACAAACTTTGGTACTAAAAATTACAGTAATTCCACTCAATGGAGAGTTCCATTAGGTTTAAGTTTTGCTTGGGCATTATTTATGATTGGCGGTATGTTGTTTGTTCCTGAATCACCTCGTTATTTAGTAGAAAATGGTAGAGGAGAAGAAGCTAGACGTGCTTTAGCCAAGACTAACAAAACTACTGTCGATTCTCCATTAGTTTTAAATGAAATTGAAAAGATTGAATCTTCAATTGAAGAAGAACAGCTAGCAGGTACAGCAGGTTGGGGTGAATTATTTACTGGTAAACCTCAAATGTTTAGAAGAACTGTTATGGGTATGATGATTCAATCTTTGCAACAATTGACTGGTGCTAACTATTTTTTTTACTACGGTACTACTATTTTCAAAGCTGTTGGTTTAGATGATTCATTTGAAACTGCCATTGTTTTAGGTATTGTCAATTTTGCTTCAACTTTTGTTGCATTGTATATTGTTGATCATTTTGGTCGTCGTAAATGTTTGCTTTGGGGTTGTGTCGGTATGGTTTGCAATTATGTCGTGTATGCATCTGTAGGTGTCACCAGATTGTATCCACATGGTATGAGTCAACCAACTTCGAAAGGCGCTGGTAATTGTATGATTGTCTTTGCATGTTTCTTTATTTTCTGTTTTGCTGTCACTTGGGCTCCTATTGCTTATATTATTACTTCTGAATCATATCCATTGAGAGTTAGAGGTAAGGCTATCGCTCTAGCAACAGCTTGTAATTGGTTATGGGGATTTTTAATTTCTTTCTTTACACCATTTATCACTGGTGCTATTAACTTCTACTATGGTTATGTTTTCATGGGTTGTATGGTTTTTGCTTTCTTCTTTGTCTTTTTCGTTGTTCCTGAAACAAAGGGCTTAACTTTGGAAGAAGTTAATGAAATGTATGCGGAAAATGTTTTGCCATGGAAATCATCTAGTTGGGTTCCATCAACCAGAAGAGAAATCGGTTATGATACTAATGTCTTGCAACATGATGAGAGACCTTTTTACAAGAAGATTTTTTCCAGAGATTAAAGAAAAATATTTTGTTTTACATTATGAATTCTTCTCAAAGACATTGTCATTGGTTTAACAATGTAATGAAGAATCATATATATGACTTTATTAATTTACATTGCCATCTTTTATTTTCTTTTTAAAAAATTGTGATGATTCTAGTTGTAATTTATCATCACACCAATATTTCATCTTAAACATAATAACTAATACCTATATGACGTTTGATTACATATTAATATATTAATTTATTTTTTTAACTCTTTTCTACTGTATATCTATATATAAATTAGTTATGGAGTGTTTTTAATCAATAATATTGCAAAAGCCAATTATTCAACCATTTTTCAATATTCCTCTTTAATTCGTCATTCAAAATTAACATTCATTACTTGTGCTCCCAGTTTCAACTTCAAGAGGGTATTATTATACCATATAAACATCAATATTACTTGACTAAATGTCTTAAACCATCTTATTAATGGTGTCAAAGGATATTAATTCTGAGGCACATGATAATTTCAAGATGAGCTTGATGAAAAAAAAAGGTTAAAATCATGAATATCTTGTGGAACAGTAGCACTTAAACTGGTATTTCAATTAGTTGATACATCTAAAACAGATAAATATTATTATAAATATATTAGCTAGAGCAGAACTTGTTTCATTATGGTCAACATTTTGACAAAGACACTTTCCCATGTCCATACCAATCTTCGAACGAATGGTATGGGTATTGGTAACGTTCATCGAAGAATATCACTAGGGTTTTATCCTCCAAATAAGAAAAACCCTCTTCTACGGAAATACAAGAAGAAGAGAAGACATGCCATTGAAGATCAAAGAAGTTATTTGTCATTAGGTGAAGATTTTGGAAGTAGCGTGCATGATGCAGTACCTGTACCATTCCTTGGCGATGTGATAGAAGAAAGTGAAAGCATATACAATCAAGGTTATGATAGTGATGGTTTGAGCAGAACAATATCTTTACCTTCAAGAGTCTCTGAAACTCCTGAGACTTTTGCAACAGATACTGACTGGATTTTACAAGAACATGATAGGAGATATTCTTCTGCTTATAATTCCGACAATGAAGACCAAGATGCCTTGAATGATATGGAAAGTCATCGAGGAAGAGAATTAGAGTATGAGGATTTTATGAATCAACTTCATGCACAAAAAAAAGCACATAATATGGCAGCACTTGAGCAAGGGTTTCAAGCTCATCGAAGAATTTCTCTTGTTTCAGTTAATAGTAAAGGTTCTGTACCCACTATTTATCAAGAAATAGATGAAAATGACGAAGAAGCATTGAAAGAATTAATGACTGAGGATGTGACATATAAATCAGAGAGTATAGTTTTAGCTTCATATTCATTACCACTAATCTTTACGTTTTTACTAGAGCAGTTATTTCCAATGGTTTGCTCAATTACAGTTGGTCATTTAGGAAAAAATGAATTAGCAGCTGTATCACTTGCATCTATGACTTCTAATATTACACTAGCTATTTTTGGTGGTATAGCAACAAGTTTAGATACTTTATGTCCTCAAGCATTTGGGTCCGGAAGACCTTTGAGCGTAGGGATACATACACAGAGAAGTATTGCATTTTCATTAACAATGTATATACCATTTGCATTTTTATGGTACAATTCTGAACCCATTTTATATCTGATAATTCCAGAAAAGGAACTTATATCATTGACGGCTAGTTTCTTGAGGGTATTAATTCTAGGTGCCCCTGGCTATATTTGCTTTGAAAATTCAAAAAGATTCCTTCAAGCTCAAGGTATATTTGATGCCGGTATCTATGTCCTTGCAGTTTGTGCACCATTGAATGTTCTATTAAGTCATTTATTAGTTTGGAATAAGTATGTCGGAATAGGATTTTTGGGTGCTGCATATGCTGTTGTCATCAATTTCTGGTTAATGTTTATTTTACTGATGGTATACATACGATATGTTGACGGTAAACAATGTTGGGGAGGGTTTTCTAAAAAGGCATTTACTCATTGGAGAGATTTGGGTCACTTAGCAATCTCTGGTATTGTTATGCTGGAAGCTGAGGAATTATCATACGAATTACTAACTTTGTTTAGCTCCTATTTTGGTACAAGTTATTTAGCTGCCCAATCCGCTGTCTCCACAATGGCTGCATTTTTGTATATGACTCCATTTGCCATAGGGATTGCTACGGCAACGAGAATAGGGAATTTTATTGGTGCCAAAAGGCCAGAAGCTGCCTATACATCATCCTTGGTAGGATTATCCTTTTCTCAAATTGCAGGATTAATGAATTGCTTTTTCCTTATAACATTTCGTAATCACATAGCAGAAATATTTTCCAAAGACCCTGAAGTTATTGAATTAATTACTAAAATTGTTCCATTAGTTGGTTTTGTACAAATATTTGATGCTTTGAACGCTGTTGCTGGATCATGTTTACGGGGGCAAGGTATGCAAACAATAGGTAGTATTGTTAATCTAATAGTTTACTATGCATTTGCAATTCCGTTAGCAATGGTTTTAAGTTATTTTGCTGATTTAAAGTTATTTGGTCTATGGATTGGTATTGGTATTGGTATGTTTTTAATCGGTTTGATTGAGTCTTACTATGTCTTGAAGCCTAATTGGGAAAGAATAATGAATTATTCTGAAATGTTAAAGGAAACGGAAGATGATGATGAATCGGATAGTGATATTTTTGATTCTGATGTTGAAGAAGAACTTAATGAAGAGACTCCATTGATAAATAGAAGGTAGTTTCAACAAATTGCATATTGGATAATTATATATATGATGTTTTATCATAATTCTACTATATATAATAAATACAAGAAATTTAATTTTAATAATGATTTATGACGATACTAGCAATTTAAATTATCTTTGAAGGTTTTAATTTTGAAGGTAGACCACATGTTTGTATAATAGACAATCTTAATCTATCTATACCGAACCGTTTATTATGTTTTTTCGTCTTCTCTGAATTAGTGAAGTAAAATTGTGATAAGAGGTTAGTTTCTCGTTCATTATAGTCATTGATTTGGTCTATAAGTGACTGCTGTTCTTTAAGTTTATCCATTTTGGTGAAAACAATTTCAAAAGATATACCGTTTTTAGTCATGTATTCAATTAAACCGTAATCATTAGAGCCAAATCCCTTTTCAGCTGATACTAATAAATAACATTTCATTAATTCTTTTCGAGTCTTAATATACATTTGTGTTATTGTACCTTGTTTTGCTGTACTATGATACCCATAACCTGGGGTATCAACCAACCTAAACCTGTTGCCAACATTGTAAAAGTTTAATGATTTGGTAAAACCAGCTTTTTTTGAGGTTCGAGCAACATCATTAAGAGATGAATGCTGAAAGTTTGTAACCAAATTATTTAGTAATGTAGACTTTCCAACATTTGAACTACCAAGAAATGCTACTTCAGGAAGTTTATTTTTATTTTTGACCTTCTTTAAATGATTCAATAAAGTTGAGCTATTCATAGTTGGTAGATTTGCTTTATGCGAATTGATTTTGAAAAGCTCTTCATTCACATCCAATTCTTTATTGTTCCAAGTTTGATTATCATTGATATATTCTCCAGTAGCTTCTTGACGTTCAAATTCTTGATCAGAAAATGAGCTCCATTCAAATTTCACATCAGCAGTATTAAAAAACCGATTTACATTATTCAGGTCATTGTCATTGAAAATATTATCATTATATTTACCATATAAATTAAGCCATTGTGGTATAGAAGGACTATCACTGGAACTAGGCTTATGATTCGTTTTCCTAAATCTAGATCTCTGTACTGTCTTCAATATATCATTTTTAATTTCACTTTGAATAGTCTGTTTGGTAGAGTTTACTATATTTTTGACAATGGATAAATCATATTTTAAGGGCACAAATGTGTGTAATCGACGAGTCACTATAACCATCATTTATTGTCCTCTATGTCAAAACCTATTTTAAAGGTATATTTCAATACAATATATATGGTTTTTAAAAATGAAATTAGATGTTTAAAATATACCCGATCTCATGAGAAAGAAATCAAATAGTCAATAATACTTGAATTTTTATAAAATTATAATAGTTATTTAACTTATATATAATTAAGGTGGTATTGCTATTATTTTGATTCAAACAGATTACCAAATGCAGCGTCTTCTGTATTAGGATCATCTAACATATCACCACTTTCTTTGTTCTTCTTAACTAACTTATCATTAGCCTTTTGTAAGATAGCAGCTCTTCTTTCCTGTCTTTTCCTTTCAATGGCACCTAGGTCAAATTCTTCTGAGTCATTTTTACCAGCGGAATTCTTGACCCATTCAATAAACTCTATCATTAGCATTCTTTGATCTTTATAATTGTCAACACTTCTCAAATTTTCATATAAAGAATCTATATCATAAGAATATGAAATTCCATGAAGGAATTCTCTAGTTGATTTATATTCTTTACAAAGGGTTAAGAACAAAACTGTAAACACATATAATGCTTCGTAAAATGAGTCCTTAAATGCTGTTTTGCATAAAATATTTAATAAAAGATTGTTCATGACATCATAAGAAAAGAATTGATCCACATCAGAGTTTTGAATCAAAATATCTGCCAAACATGATTTCATAACTAAAATCGCATTAAAAGAACATTTGCTATCTTTAACAGACATTAAATGGTTTAATAATTTCAAAAATGGTGCTAAAATATTTACATCGTTGAATATAATCTTTCTCATTTTCAATTGGTGTTCATTGAATTTTCCCTTAGAGTTATGAGAATTTGATCCACTTTGAGAACTTGTACTACTTTGTCCAACACAATCAATCATAATACGAACAATAACAGTTGTGAATTGTCTTAATAAGTTTTCTTCTAAAATTTCTTCTGTCATTTCATCATCATCAGTAGTTGATCCTACCTCCATATTTGCATCCATGTGAGTGGACCATTTTTTAACCAAAATGATATCTAAAGTTTCAAATAATTTTGGTAAGAAACCTGACATAAACTGTGGAGCACATTCGTCTGGACAATTCTTCAAGATTGGTCTAATAGCCACGTTCATAATATGTTTCCAACCATGTGTTGATACACCTGGACTGATCTCATTGGTATTTGGTTTATATATGGCAATTGAATCTATCAGTAATTGAGCAGCTTCAGGTTCTCCAAAAAAAACACTTCCTAATGAAGAAATCGCACTTATAACTAACAATGTATATTCTCTTGTATATCTTACAATATGTCCGACAGAATCCGCAAAATCCCTGAGAGTTTGCATTGCTTTCATATGTTCATCAATGAATTCATCTTTGGACTTATTAGAAGCACCAGCTTCCCAAAATCTTTCTACAGTTGAGTATTTGACAAAACTTTGTACCACCACAGGTAAATCTTTCCAGTTTTCAGGATCATGGTATGATTGTAATTGATACAACAAACGCATAATATAAGGAAGAATAGGTGCAATTCTTGGCTTCCAAAGTGCTTGTAGCATTTTTAATTCTTCCTCTTTCTTAACACTTTGCATCGAATAATGGATAAACATTCTTGTTGCACGAACTGGAAATAAGAATTGCCAATGTTTTGTTAACTCAGTCTTCAATTGCTTACCTTCTTCATCAATATTGATTGATAATAAATCACTATTCTCATTAATTCCTCTTTTTTGAAAATAATCTGCAATTTTTACTATACCTAATCTTTCCATAAACCAAGGCAAGTCAGAAAGACCGACAACAGTGGACTTATCTGACCACGCCATTAATTCAGGATCTACAATTGCTGCAAACCTTTCTTCTTTTCTGTCTAGAGAAGATTTTAATATGATCGTTAGAAGAAAGGATTTGAATGAAATTTTTTCATGATATGATAAATTAGGCATGATTTTTATTACAACATTTTCGATTTCTGGATAAATTCCCTTCAAAGATTCTGGCATCAACAACGCCATTCTATTTAGTTCTATGCCACAAGCATATCTTAAGTCTCTAACAGAATCAGCTTCATCACTTCTGTCTTCTAAATCGATATTAGGATAGTCCATTGTAGCACTGGTAATGATTTTTTCTAGCAAAGTAAAAAGAACGTTATCTTTCAACATTGTTAAGAACAAAGCAAAATTTTGGATCTGTTTTTTCAACAATAATGGCATCCTTATATTTAATGCTATTAATTGGTTTGATAAAACTTGTAATTTGCTTAAAATCCCATCTAGTTTATCAGAATAGTCATCCCCATCAGGATACCAAATTTTCCATCGTATGCAACCATTAATAAAACACTCAATAATCATAAACTGAGATAATGCACTCAAATATGGCTCTGATTTATTATCTAAAAATGTGGAACTTAAAACTTCTTGACCATATGGAGAACTAAAATATGTATTCAATCTGTTATTCAACCAGTCATTTGTATAATCTACCTTAACACAGGATATAAGCCTTATTATGTCTCTAATTCTCTTTCTATAAGTGGAACAAAAACTTTGAAATTCTGATGTTGATTGAAAATCAATTTCGGAATACTCCACAGCAATATGGCCAGTTATTTGTTCATAATAAATTAATGCATCTGCTGCAAACTCCAGAAGTTGAGGTATTATATTTTTCTCTAGTAGCGTTAAAAAATCATCATTACGTAAACATGAGCACCATAAGTCTAATGTTAAACCACTTACAATCAAACTTTGATTTGAAGTGGCTTTTAAAACTAATTTTAAGTATTTTTGAACTTGATCGTTGGAATCCTTTATTTTAAAAATGTAAACATATAAGCAACTAATCATATCAACAAATTTCTTTAAAATTGGGTATTTAATATCATCAATACCTTCCTCAGGATTGAACTGTAAATTATCGTATACTTCATTTAACAAATCCATACTATCAAATACTTTATCAATAACATATTGATGGTGTTCATCGTTGTTATATGGACGTGTTAACAGAATATGCATTGAGTCTAAAGCTGTAGATTGTGCCTTAGGAATATTACTTACGAAACATTGTAGTAAAGAACTTAAGATATCATTTTTAATAATAACTTCACTTAATGGCCAATTCAAACATGTCTTCAAAGTTTCTAATAACCTGACTACATACTCAGGATTATTTTGAGCCAATGCAGTGTTTAATTCTCGTGTCCAAAGAGCGAACCAACCCTCTTGATTAGATTTAAAAAGAGTCCATTTGTCAGTAAACTTATATCTCTTAGCAAAAATATCCATTGGACAAACAATCATAACACATAGAGGTTGAATAATAGTCATCCTCTTCAACACTGTTATATCATCTAATAAAAAGACGTCTTCAAATAAAATTCTGAAAATGATCAAAGTTAGTTCTCGAGAGCATTGACTATTGTTCCATAATTGTGTCAAATTACTATCCATATCGACCCATGAATTGACAAATTCATTTTCATCAGGGATTGGAGCTTTCAAAGCTTCACCCCATGTTCTCTTGGCAATTTCAACCCATAAATAAGCAAGCTTTTCTTTAATATACCTTGGATCATTATCTTGTACTTTAAAGTTTAATTCCATAATCCATTTCCTCAATGCAATTTTCTTTTCACTATCATATCTACTCCAATAATTTTTAATGGCCTCTGATAGTAAACCTAACCCAAAATGTTTTAATATATGGTTGTTTGGGTTGTTTACAGCAATGTCAAAACCCCAAAAAGGGGATTCTTCACGTAATTTAACTTGATCTAAAAACTTTTGAGCCTCTAAACGTTGATCATTGTTAGATTTTGGTGAATAAATCACTTCTAATGCATTAATAACTTGAGAAGCACCGTTAGAATCCATTATACTATTATGTATATTGATATATATGTATTCTTTAATAAATTAGGTATATTGGTAACAATAGCAATACTAAATTTTTTGAAACGTCCACAATGCTTGTTATAAACTCAATTATCTATCAATATCCTGTTACCCAAATCTAATTGATTGCTGAACTGTTCTAATTAGATTGTAAAAGACTTTTTTAGATAGGTTGTAATATTGATAAAATTAAAATTATCTCCTCTTACTTTCCTCAAGTTCTAACTGTTACAACTAAAATAAACTCGACTCTACCAACAATTAATCAATTATAAACAACCTCAGGCTAATATGTTAATAGCTACTGGTATAACTTGATGATTATATAGCTCAATTAATTCAATAGTAAAACTACTTAAAATGTCCCTCGCCACATTAAAATGTTGTTCTTATTATTATGCTTAATATACCGAATTTGATTAAACAAGCACTTCGTGCAAAGAGATGCAATATTTAAGTACTATAAAGATGGTCATATGTATGGTAAGATATTAAGATTAATCTCAATTTGTTTGTTATAATTATGGTACAATGCCCTTACTTATCGATTAATATAATATATATGAAGAGAGTTTACTTTGAAGTAATCTTCCAAGAAAACAAAACGAGTATCTGTATATGTGTGGCTGTATGAATTACATCAAATAACGATGACTACAAATAAAATTGTTTCTTTTGCTTGTCCATTTCAGGTTTGTGTTCCCATTCAGTTTCTTCTTTGATACCTCTTTGTATTCTCTTTAGTTTCAAAGTGAATTGTGGACCTAATTCTTGTAAACCAACTTTAACATCATTTCTAAAGACGTAACGATGTCTTCTGAAAAAAATATAATCTCTTTGATTGTGTAATGTAATAACTTGTCTACCTTCAAAATCTGGATTCTTTGGTAAAATAGATTGGAATAATCTACCAACAGTTTTACCTAATCTTGTATTGAAATTATTTAAGATTAATTCAGGAATGTGACTTGTTGGTCTACCATGACCAACAATTTTTTGAACTTCTACAAACGAACTGATCTTAAAGTAGAAAGATGGACCTTCGGGTAGATGCATAAAGGTCAAACCAGTAACTTTCTTCTTATCTTCATTAATGATGACTAAATCAGTAAATTCTCTCTTATTACAAATATCCACAATTTCTTTCAATTTATATCCGTATTTTCTCTTAATAAACGTCACATTTGGCAAAATTTCAATCAATATATTAGCAAACTCATAAGCTTTCTTTTTAGCATTAACATTTGTAGTAACTAAAATTTTTGGAGGATTATTACTATCATTATTGAAAAATTTCATTAAATCATCTTCATCACCTTCCACTTCTTGGTTGATAGTTTCATCATAAACTCTCATAGCTTCGATAGTCAAAGGGACATTTTCCTTCAATCTCTTTTCCTTCAACTCAGGGTTTTCCCTTTCCTCCTTAGCTCTCTGTCTTCTCATGGTATGACGTTCTTTGTTCTTCTGATCTTTTAGATCAGCAAAGATTTCTTGTCTCTTCAACTTGTTGGTGATCCTTATATCTTCAGCAGCCATGTCGCAATAAATGTCTTCAACGTATACCCTCCTCTCAAACTCTAAGCCAACATCATATACCAAAACCACTGACCAACAAACTCTTTTATAACAATCATCTCATCGATTAAATATCCTTCAATGTGAGATTAAAATTAAATTTTCAGCTCATCGCAATATTCTTCACAGTGAAAAAAAAAAAATTGATAGAGTCGTGTGCTGTGATGGGTATACGGTTTTAGTTGAAGAAGAGATGGGCTGCACTATATAATGATGGGTATTGGTTACAGTAATGTGTCTGTGTCTGTGTATATGCGTTTAATGCAATGTATTTATTACTATATATTAGTTTTAGAAGTATCCATTCATCCCTATGTTTAGTCTATTTAGAGAAGCTGATTTCAAATGAGTGGGGATTTTATTGGGTTTATATGTGTTTACCTTTGGGGATTGAGTCTGTGACGCTATTCCTGAGTAGATAAATCTATTATCTAGAGTTTCCATACATTTGGTACTATTCATAACGAATAAGTTGCTCTTTGGGCAATTGAAAATGAATTGATCAGGTAAGTAGACATTAGACTCATCTGTCTTGGTTATCTTATCTTCTGTGAGTGAGTGTAATTTAGGTAGATAACCGTATGTTGACGATGATAAACTGGGTTGGTTCCAGTATGGATGCATCTTCTTATATTGATCTTTGTTGTTCGATTGATTAATTGAATGGACATATTGAGCAGTTGGACTCCAACTTAAATGAAGATTGGATCCTTTAAATGGGTAATCTTGTAATACAAGTATAGCTTCTTCAGCACTTGATCTGTGAAAAAAGTTGATAAAGGCACATTTTTTAGATGAATCCATGGTAACACTGACTATTTCTCCAAACGGTGTAAAACATTGAATTAATTCTTCTTGATTAATATTGGTACTCAGATGAGACACTAACAATGTGCTATTGTTTGGATCAGTATATTCATTCAATTCTGGTTGAGGTGCTACCATGTTTATAAACTGTGACGAATTATTGGTATTTAATGTTTTTTTAGGAACAGTTGGTTTTAATGTAACTCCATCGATGCCTGTCCCCAATTGTCTGTTTTTATGTTGCTGTTGTTGAGTATTATTGTCATTTTTACCTGTTGTGCTCACCCTTATAGCTCTACCTTCCAAAAATTTGCCAGTCATTTCAGATAATGCACGTTGTTGATCGTTTGCATCGTTGAATTTCACAAAACCATACCCTTTAGAAACAGAAGTAACTTGATCATATACAATCTTGACACTAACTGTTGAAGGGAAGTGACTCTTAAATAATTCAGATAATTGCGTTTCAGTTACATTAGGAGCTAAATCCCCAACAAATATGGAAAGATCTTGTGTAGTTCCTCTTGCATGCGGTACATATGGCTTTTTAGTTCCACCAGTTGAAGCTGTAGTCCAGTTAAGTTTCAACGATCTTCCAGGGAAATTTGGAATACTCATACCATTTTTAAGTATAGCATTTGAGGCATCGACTTCAGAAGGAAATTCAACAAAACAGTAACCTAAGTTAGTTCTAACACCTCCAGTGTTTGGGGAATTCATATTCCACATCATTCTAATAGATATATCATTTTCTCCAAGTTGAGCCCAGATATTTTTTATAATTGATTCATCCCAATTAAAATCTAAATCCCCCATATACAACTTATTATTTTCGTTTTGTGTATTATGCACTGGTTGGTTATACGTTTGTGAGTTGTAACTATTTTTTTGATAACCTTTTGTAGAATTTTGATAAGAGTACTGCGAATAATTCGACCTTTTCATTGTATTATTATAATTACCAGAATTGTAAGACATATTGCCAGTAAATTAATTTATTCAGTGTTTCCCAGTAGTTGTGAGATCTAGCACTCTTGTTAGAATACTATGTATATTTATAGATATATATCTTAAATATATATCTGATTCAATAAGTTTAATATATTATAAGCTTAACAATTTTCGCTTTGAAAATTTATACAGCTTAAAAGATATATATATATATATATACTTCATAAAGCAGTAGTAGAAACCTATTAATCAAGGGTGAAATTTATAAACTTAATTGGAATATGCATGAAACTGTCTATAAATTATTAGTATTTATGATTATTTATTTGTACTTGTATTTCAGAACTCTAATCAAAGCTTTTAAAGGAAATACAGGAGCCAATCCAGTAGCGAAGAGAATATTAGCTGCTTCACCTTTAGTTAGGTTATCGATGTATTTTTTAATTTGATCCTTAGATAAACTCTTAACTTCTTCAGTATTTATTATTTTTTCCAGTTTCCCTTTAACAACTTGCTTTTGTTTTGATGTTGCAAGCTCTTGCCTCCATTTTGAATATTTGCTAAAATTTTTGAATGTCTGTGTTGTATTATGATCATGATGTTGTGGTTCTGATAGTTTAATTATCACTTGCTCTATTTGACCAATTACTTTCAAGAATTCTTCGGTTTGGATAAGATTTTTGGGTATATATCTTATCCCTGACTCATTCCTTCTGTAGCTTGGTATTTCTCTATATATTTTTAAAGTGTAAATGTCAACCTTATCTAATTTACCAGCATCATCAGATTTGACGGTTTCCTTGTATATTCTTAAATGACTTCCTGAATACAATGAAACAGCCCATGCATTTTTAGCAATCTTTACCCATGCATATTTAGAATCTCTAAAATATTTATTTTCAACAGACTGTGCTGAGTCTTGATCATTTAATGAATAAGTTTCATAAAAACTTTTAAAATTGTCATAGGATGTCAATGTAAGATCCATGGCTTTCACATTTTTCAACATTTGTTGATACATATTTTGGCTAATTTCAAAGTTTTCCTTCTCTTTCAATGCTAATTTACTTTGTCTCAAATCCATTTCTTTTTTCAAGTCTTGTAGGTATTCAATAGTAACTTCATTCAATGGCTCATTATATGAATCAATACCTACTAAACTTGGAACAGAAGTAACACCAACATTTGAAGCACCAATAAAATCAATGATGTGACAGTGCTTTTTAGAATGATGCAATCTTAAACCTCTTCCAATCATTTGTACCAGCAAAGAACGTGATTTCGTTGGTCTACATAGCAAAATACAATCAATATTGGGTATATCAGTACCTTCAGTAAAGATACCACAATTAATAAGTACATCAATTTTACCCTTTTTAAATTCTGTTACAATTTCATCTCTAAAAGAATCCTTTGTTGTACCTGTAACATATTTTGCATTAATACCATTTTTGGTAAACATATCATATAACTTTTTAACATGGTCAACGTCAACAGCAAATAAAAGAGTTGACTTTAAATCATGTTCTTGCTTTTTATTAAGGTATGTTTGTAAGACAACTTCGTTAACTTCATCAGTATTCATGACTTTCGATAATTGATTTAATTTAAAATCAATATTTGTACTTTCAACACTAGATAATTCTACATTGATATCAACAGTAGTAAATTTTCCCTCACATAACCATTTTTCATCAATCATTTCCATAATACCTCTATGATACACAATTTCATCAAGTACAGGAGATAATGCCTTATTATCAGCTCTTTCAAAAGTTGCACTAAATCCAACAACTGGAATCTTAGTTGATGGAGTGTCTGCATTAAAATGTTTTAAAATCTTTAAATATGAATTAGCAGCAGAATGATGAGCTTCATCAATAATAATCAAATTAATATCATTAGGGTCATATTTATCTAGTCTTCTTAATAAAGTTTGTATAGATGCAATAATCACATCTGAACTATTAACATCACATTCTAATTTCCCCATTTCAATTTGAACATTAGTGTGTGCCTCATTAGAAAATTTCTTGATCGTATTAGCAGCTTGTAACGCTAATTCTCTTCTATGAACCAAGATTAATGAACGGAACCTTTTGTTATCATTAAATTTTGCACCAAATTGATTAATCAACTGTGAAAAAATCACTGTTTTCCCACCTCCAGTAGCAAGAGAAACACCAATCCTCTTTGTACCATTGCCAATAGCCTCTAAACACTTCTCAATAGCATCTTGTTGGTAATCACGCAACTTTGTATCATTATATTTGACCAATGTGTCAGTGACATTACTATAACATCTGAACCCAATAGGCACAATTTCACATGCAATCCTCTGTCTCGCTACCACTGTCCCACTAAACAAACCAAACCAAACATTTCTAAACATACTACAACCAACATATACCACTTCAATAGACCAAGATTCCCCTCAATACACTCAATTATGATACTATCAACCATTGAATAAACTACTTCTTAATAGCTTAATATACTGTTACATGTAGTTCGTCTGAGGCGATGCCCTGTTAACAGTGTATTGAAATTAATTTTATTCAACTCGGTGTCATCCAAACCATCTCAATAAAAAGGATCGAATACTAAAGATTAAAGTGATTTTATAAGTGATAAATTGTTATAATTATATTTATTATATTTATTAGTCATTGAGAAAATATACATATATATTAAATATATTGTTTTTAGTTTCCGTTGTTGCTGCCTTTGGTTTACTTGTGATACTTTTCTGTTGCTTTGTATCCCTCAGATCAAGAAAGTATTTAGTATACAAAAGGAACAAGTAAAGGAATTATTGTTATATTTTCAATTGTATCAGCTACATTGGTTGGTTTTAATTCTAATATTAATTGGTTTTGGTTAAATTTTATTTTTGTTGAGAAATTTATCAGTTGTTGACAATTTCTTTATTCTCAACTATTTTTTTTTTTTAGTTTTCTTCCAGAAATATTAATAGAAGGTTAACTTTTAAGTATTGGCAACATTGATACAAGAGACAGTGCATTCATTTTACACTATTAATTGTGTTCATTGCATTATTTTGATACATTAGTATTCATTCATTTTACATTTATTTTTTTCGTTGGCCCTCATAATATACTTATCTCATTGTGATTTGAGAAATCATATATTTTTAATATAATTGTTAAAATTATCCAAAAAAAAAAAAAAAACATAAAAGATTATTAAAATAATATAAAAAAATAAATCCGTCCCATTTCGATGACTCTGAATTACGATATTTACAAAGAAGGTGGTATCCTTAATGACAGGTACCAAAAAGTTGAAGATATCAGTGAAGGTTCATATGGTTATGTTTCTCTAGCAAAGGATATAAAGGAGAAAAAACTAGTAGCTGTGAAATATATTTTTAAAATTGATAATAATGATAGCGATAGTCAAGAAGAAGATTCAGATTACTCTTCGAAACATAAAAACAATAGTGATGATAATAATGCCGAGTTTGGGTTTGATAGTACTGCATCAAGTATTGAAAAAAGACAACAAATGATTAAACATAAGAAATCAATGATCTCATCAAAAGTAAGATCTAGATTGTCAAATAATATTTGTTTAGAAGCAATGTATGAAGTCGATATTCAAATGAAAGTTGGTCAACATAAAAATGTAGCATCTCTGTTAGATTTTTTTGATTCTTATATCATTATGGAATATTGTTCTGGTGGTGATTTATATGAAGCTATTAAAGATGATATTGTACCAAAGAAAACTTCAGGTATCACTAATATTTTTAATCAAATTATTGATGCTGTAGAATATGTTCATTCGAAAAATATTTTTCATAGAGATATTAAACCAGAAAATATTTTAATTTCAGGTATTGATTGGACTATCAAACTTACTGATTGGGGTTTGGCGACTACTTCATTGACTTCTACAGATAGAAACGTTGGTAGTGAAAGATATATGTCCCCAGAATTATTTGAATCCAATTTAGATTTAAAGGAAAGGAAAGAACCATATGAATGTGCTAAAGTAGATCTTTGGGCAATGGGTATTGTCTTTTTAAATATCGTTTTCCAAAAAAATCCATTTAGTGTTGCCAATGAATCAGATAAATCATTTTGCTACTTTGCTGCTAACAGAGAAGCTTTATTTGATGTTTTTTCTACAATGAGTTATGATTTCTTTCAAGTGTTAAGATACAGTTTAACGATTGATCCAGCTAACAGAGATATGGCCAAAATGAGATATGAGCTGGAACATCTTTCAGAATTTACTCTTGATGATGAGTATTACAACAGTTTGGGTAGTGATAATTTTGCATCAGTATCTGACAGCGGTGATTATTTGAACAATTCTGCTGGAATGCCTCCTATTCCTCCTTCATCTGCTCCAATTCCATTTTCATTACCAACTCCTGTTCCTTCTATGTTAGTTACTTCAGAAATTGAAGCTAAACCTACATTGGTTTCTAGCGATATTTTAGTACCACAAATTATCGAGACATCTAGTGATACTACAGTAAAGGAAAGAGCTAAATCTGTTCCTAAATTTAAATTTAACAAACGTTCTCACATTAAGACAGAAGAACCAACTTCCAGTAATAGTCGTAAGAGTTTCAATGAGGGTAAGATCAAACATCCCCGTGCAATTAAAATTCAAAACAAGAAGAAACCTAAGATTATTAAGCATTCAAGAAAACCTCTTGGTCTTCCAACTCCAAACACACATATGGATAGTTTCTTAAATGACTATAAATCGAAAGATCATTTCAATACCAGTGATTTTTTTACTCCACCAAGTGTACATAATAGATATATGGAAGGTATCTTTAATAACAAACAGCATAAACAACAGCATTATAATAAAAATAATAATTACAATAATAACAGAAATTGGTATAAATCTAACAATAATAATAATACACACAATAAATCTAGAAGACCTAGCACTACAGGTAGCACGATTTACGGTGATAGTCTAACAATTCCTAAATATAAAGGGCAAAGGAGTAGAAGCAATAGTACTACTGCTATAGGTACTCCACCAGGTAAATATATTCCACCAAAGTTAAGATCTTCAATGTCTATACATGCTGATTCTCCATTAATTCCAAGTATATCAGCAGTTTTAGATGATCACGCAACCACAACTTTTCATGAACAGTATTCTCAGAATTCTACAAGTTATGATAATGGCGGTGATCATGATTTAGATGATGTACTATTTACATTAGAGGAAAATGATTATGACTTTGTACAAGATATGAATAAGTTATCCATACAAAATGGTAACCAAATGCCAGACCTATTAATGCCAAAGGCTTCAAAGGATACACATATTCATGGATATGGATTTGGCAATGATCATAATCAATATCTAAGTTTGAATAACAGCCATAATGACATGCCTCAGATTGATGGTCGTAGACGTAGTTCTGTGCATAAGTACAAACCAGGTGTGTATGTTCCTCCTCATCATAGGAGATTATCAGCAGCAGCTACTGATGGTACATTTTTGGGTTCTAATAACTCGGTTAACTTTGCAGAGTCATATGCTCTAAGACGTCAAAGTATGACACCTTCTCCAAGAACTGGAGAAAATCCTAATAATATGCAGGCAGTTAGTTCTCCATTTTCATCAGTTCATCAAACATTTAGCACCACAGCTATTCAAGATCACGATGTCTTTGCAACATCAAACAATGATGCTTTAATATTTGAAGATGATGACGAATATGATAGACCTAATTCTATGGCCGATAGGAAGGCTATGTTTGGTCCTTATGAAATTTATGACCAAACATCTCAGAATATCAGAACAGCTAGAAAATCTAGTATACTGAAGGAACAAGCAGTTGGTTCTCTAGAAGAATATAAGAATAACTGGTTAATGCTTCAACAACAAGATTAATTCTATAATAAATATGTCGAGTATTTAAATTAAGTTCTTTTAATATTATAATTAATATTTATTTACCAACTAAGCTATTTTTGAAATAAATTTGTAACATACAGATTTGTATATGTAATTAAATTGTGAGGTTAATATGTGAAAAATTTATTGATATTTTATATAGGTTTTCTATTTAAAGTCTATGGATTATTCCATAAAAAGTTCGGTTGAATGTTCGATGACGTTAGAGTTGGATTTGTAAAATAATCCAAATAGTAATGCTAAGATAATAATGACAATAATATTATGGAAGTTACTGGCTTCAAGTTTAATGCTCCCCATATCTTCATTAAATGATTGAGATTTGACGTATTGTTTTGTAATATCAGGTTCATCTGTCTTTATTACTGTATTTATTTTCTCCATTGCTAATTGAAGGATACTATTTGTTGGTTTATTATTTTTAGAATTTTGGTAATAAGATTTTCTCTTTTCTGTGGAATCATCAGGTATGATATTTGGAACATTTGCAAAGAAATCAGTAATTAGTACATCTTTTGGATCTCTGTAGTATAAATCAGTTCTAATACCAACATGAGAATGAACTTTATCAAAAGTGTAACTTTCGAATAAATCATTTAAAGTTAAAGTTGAATTTTTTTCAATTTGTTCTAAGAATTCTAAACTGTAATAAGTAAATCTATCAATGACAGCTACACCAATTTCAACATCAGAATGATGAGAATATGAACTTTCATCTAATTCACTTGAACCAACAGCTAATACATTTGGAGCATAAAATTTTGAATACATTGTATTTGCTTGACAAGTATCAATCATAAAGAAAATTTCATTGTACCTTTTCTTTTCGTACATTTGTGCAAAAGCATCAGCAATATCTTCAGATGCAATTTCTTCAGCATCTTGGAATTTTAAGAAATCATCACCACCATGACCAGTCATGTAAATGAAAATATTTGAATTTTCATCAGTTAGCAGTCTTTTTGATTTTGGCTGAGCATCAGACCATCTATCAGTTAATAATCGTATAAAGTTTTCCACAGTAACATCATAACCTCTATAATCGACTTCAACAGATTCACCATATAAATCAATTGCACGATCTTGATTATTAAAGACGCTACCAGGGAATAAATTTCTTGAATTACAAGCGACATCATCACTTAACATCAAGATAATTTGCGAATCTGGGATACCCAATCTTTTAACTGTTCTGTACATTGACAATACATTTGCCATATGTCTGTAATTAAACCAAAATCTAGAAGTAGATACTAAAACGGCCCAATTATTTGTATGTGTAGCCTCTGAAAAAGTTATCAGAGTTATGAAGAACACAAATAATATTGTAAATATATTCTTCATTGTGATGAGTGTGTAACTTGTTTGGATGCTTGCTTTGTTCAATTAATAACAATGTTAAACCATTAAAATTGAATGTTTTTAATAATTTATTTTAAATCAAATTAAATTACAAATTCAATTTTCAAGTTCTTTAGTGCTTAAAATATGAAAAAGTGCAAAAACAAGAATATTTTTAATTGTTAACTATGTAACAATAATAAATGTAATTAAATAAATTATGTATATTGGTATAGTTTATGGAAGTATGATATTTTATTATTATGCTATATAAGTAATTATTTTTTAGTTACTTTATTTAATTTCTTATTTGTTGTTTTAATTTTAATTTCATCATTATCAACAAATTTTGTATGTTTACCTTCAAAATTTTGTGAACTAATTGCAGGCGATTGTGAACCTAATATATTATTAATATGATTTTTAGCTAAATTTTTATCCATTAATTCTCTTTTCTTAGTAATTTGTTCATTAGAATTAATTTTTTTAGATTTTTCCATATATGATTTAACTCTGTTTAATTCAGTAAGTATTGGTTTCATATCTTTAAAATTGTATAGTTTCATTAGAATAAACATCAAAGAAGATAAGATATATGCATAATTATTTGTTAAATTTAATTTATCATTTTCATTATTACTTAATAATAATTGCTCATCTAATGATTTATTTGTTAATTTCTCAATTTCAGGACTAAGTAACGTTAATTGTTTGTTTAAATGTGTAAGATACAATTTAAATTTCTTAGTATCTTGTTCATCCATGTTTGATGTAGTCCTTGTATATATATATATATATATATATATATATATTCATTTACAAATACAACAGCCCATACATTAACTCATCTCATCTCTCATATATAACGTTTTTTTTCAACTTAATTAATATTGAATAAGTTTTTCAAAATTTTTTAGAAAAAAAGCCATACAAAAATGCCGTCGTGGCAAATGATGCATCTCACGCGCAGTTCACGTGAATATCACATGGCACACACACATACATACATTACTTTAAACAGATAGTACAAGAAGCAGAACAATGGATGGCAGCATCCACCAAGGGACCCATCATATTCAATATCTCGACAATACTTACCACTGTAAACTATCCGAAATACCGTTAAGTCCTTACTGACACCACAGATTAACACTAAAATGACACTATTAAATAACCATTATCATTCAACTCCATTACAATAATAATAATCATCTATATATTATCTCTGTTCCTTACTGTGACTTCTTCACTCACAGGGATGTTTCAAGAAATACCCGGTACCTCCCGGGTAATTAATTGATTATCACACCCAAAGAAAAAAAAAAAAACCCGAGCGATAACCAATTCCCCGAACAGTTCCGGCCCATTTCTCAATAAACCCATACTATGTAGATTGTAACATACATACAAAGAGGGAAAGTGTTAGCAATTAAAGTTCCCGGGAACGTCCCGGGGAAAGGAAATTGAAACAGGCAAACCCTAGAAATATTCCCGGTAATGTCATGAAAGATTCGTACGATTAATTTTTTCCCCGTGAGAGAAGGTCGGAAGCACGTCCCGCGGTGGTACCACAAGCCCTACTTGTCCGGACATACAAGGGCTGGGCTTTCTGTTATTTCTGTGCTGTCATTAAGGATCATTGGGTACGAGTGCCAAGTTAACAAATGTTTGAGATCTCAATTTCCAAAGAAAAAATAAAGATTTCAAATAAATTTTGAAAATTGATCTTTGTGTAATTTAGAATATAAATTTAATTGTATAACTATTTTTAGTTTGTGGAACAGTTTACCAACCATACCATATACCAACCACCAGAACACAGAATACCCTCCCATTATACACTACCACCACTATACACACTGCTTCATCACTCATACACGGTCATTTACTTTTGGAAGGTTAGCATTAGCATATAACGTAATATAATACAAGATGAAGATTTTTGTATTATTATTAGTTTATCTTATGAACTGTACTGTACTTGGCTATCAGTACTCGTTTAATAGCGGTAACCTGAATGGCAAGAAAGATGGGGAATCGAGTTTTGAAGATACATATTCAGAATTTAAATCAATAGAATCTGGTTATTTTTCAATACCTTTAGAATATCAAGCATCAACTACTTTACTCTCTGATGATTATAGTACACTATCCGAGAGAGATGACATATTAACTAATTCAAATTCATTGCATTCTCCACCGTCATTGAAATCCTCCATTAAAAAAATTGGACCAAATTCAAATATTTATAGAAGGAAACAAAATATGGTTATACCGTATAATAGAGGAAGTTCCCTTGAAAATTATAAATTAAAGGATTTGGTATTAGTCTCAGATTTAGAAGGTGGGTTGCATGCAATTAACAGATTGACTGGTGATTCTATCTGGTCATTAAATCATGTTGATAAAGATTATTCTTCATTATTAGTACAAGAATCAGAACAACCAAATTCTTATTTAAATGATCATAACAATTATAATAATAATGAAACTTTAATTATTGAGCCATTTGGTGATGGTAATATTTATTTTTTTAACATTTTCCAAGGTGTAACAAAATTACCAATTTCAATACATCAATTAATTATGTCATCTCCAATGAATTTGAAAACAAATTTTGTCATAGATGATATTGGATCTATTGTAGAAGAAGAAAAAACTTATACAGGTTCAAGACAAACTTCGATGTTTAGTATAGACTTAGAAACTGGTAATATTATATCAGCATTTGGTTATGGTACAGAAAATAAAGTTTACATTAAAGATCAAATAGAAAATTCAAACTTAATTAAAATTGGGAAGACAACATACTATTTAGAAATACATTCAAATGATTCTCCATCATATAATGTCACATATACAACATGGCAACAAAATTCATTAGATTTACATTTTTCAAACAGTAATAAAGAATCAAAAGATGGAATTTACATTTCACCTATTAAAGGTGCAACAGATAATGATAATTCTGTAATGGCAATGGATTTATATAAAAATAATGTGAAATGGGTATCAGATCAATTTTTTTCCGGTATTATTAATAATATTTTCGACGTTTTCACAAATACAGAAACTGGTGAAAATGTTTTAATTCAACATCCTTTCCAAAATTCTGATGAAAATCAAGATGAACAAAAGGTTTATTTAGGTCAATTAGATAATAAATCTTGGATTGCATTATCTGATAGAAATTTTCCATCTTTTGTTAATTCAGCAAAATTTTCAAGATATACACAAAGAGAACAAAGACTAGGTAAAGGTTACACATATGAAACAAAACTAAAGTTTTTGAAAAATAAAACATTGTTTAAGTCCACAATAACAGGTGTTCATGTTCTAAATAATAAAAAGAGAAATCATTATTATAATTATAATATTAATGAAAATAATAATTTATTGTTATTGCCATTCGATGATGAGCAATACTACACCATACCAGAAGGTGATGTTTATATTCAACCAGAATCAACGAAAGATTCGAAAGTCACAAATTTTAACGAAAATTATAGTATAAATTATAGATCAAAATCAACAGCAACTAAATATAATGGTGAAGATAATGGTGACGATAATGATGATGACAACGATAACGATTTACCAAAATTTTTCTCACCAGAAGAGTTCAGTGCTTATAAACTTAAAGTTCATGAGCAAATTGCAAGAGAAATTATTGAAGAATCTAATAGAAACAATGATTCCTTAATTTACATCATTAAAAATTTCATATACAGAGTCATTGAAAGTGGTATATTACTTGTAGTTTTAGTGCTTGTTCTATTGCTACTACAAAATTACAATATTATTCCCCTATTAAATTCTCCATTTAGATCTAGTGGATTGATGCCTGAAAAAGAATATAGACCAGAATCATATTATTATAAACGGATAAGTGATAGTTTTAGTCATTTCAAATTTTTTGAAGGTTTAAATAAAGATAAACTAAATTATGAGAATCAACATAAAAAGAACACTACTGATAACATTAATGATAATGATTATTCTAAATCTCTAGATAACGCATCAATAGATCCAATAAGTTCAGAAACCACAATGTATGATACATCCGAATTAAAGAGGGAAGAATCTAAGGATGATGATCTCAATGATGATGAATCATTGACTGTTGTAAGTAATGATAAGAAGAAGAAGAGAAAAAATAAAAAGAATAAGAAAAAACAAGGTCAAAGCCAAGAAAAGGGAAACGATACTTCCCAAAATAAAGCTAAAACTAATGTTTCTTCTATTCAAAAAGAGGCTAGATTAGGTAGGAATTCTTTAACTCCTAACGAATTGAGTCATGAAAAAAAATTAAAGAGTTTAACTGTTTCCGAAAAAATTTTAGGTTATGGTTCATCAGGTACAGTTGTCTATGAAGGGAAATTTCAAGGTAGGCCTGTGGCTGTAAAAAGAATGCTAATTGATTTTTGTGATATTGCGACAAGAGAAATTGATTTGCTATCTGAAAGCGATGATCATCCAAATGTCATTAGATATTATTGTTCTGAATCAACTGAAAAATTTTTATACATTGCCTTAGAACTTTGTAACTCAACTTTGGAAGACTTAATAGAGACAAGAAAGAGATTTCCAAGTCTAGGATCATCAGTTTCTAACGCTCCGATTATTACTGACTGGAATAGCGTAACAATTTTGCATCAAATAGCCGCTGGTGTTACTCACTTACATTTACTAAAAATTATTCATAGAGATTTGAAACCCCAAAATATATTAGTTGCAACTGCAAAGAAGTTGGTTGAAGGACATACTCACAACCAAACATTTTATGATACTAATAATATCAGAATTCTAATTTCAGATTTTGGTTTATGTAAAAAACTAGATGCTGATAAATCATCCTTCCAAACCAATACAAATAATGCAGCTGGTACAACTGGTTGGAGAGCTCCTGAATTATTAGATGTGTCTAAGAGAACTCTTTTGAATACAATTCAAGAAGATTCAGAAAATGATAAATCCGGTAATAACAATTCTTCCATGGAATCACTTTATGATCCATTGACAAAATTAAGACTAACTAGAGCCATCGATATATTTTCTATGGGTTGTGTTTTTTATTATGTATTATCCAACAGTCAACATCCATTTGGTGACAGATATATGAGAGAAGGAAATATTATTAAAGGAAACTTTTCTCTCGCTGGACTAAGTCAAACATTAAATGATAAATCTTTAATTATTGAAGCAGCTGATTTAATTGCTCAAATGATTGATAATGATCCGCTAAAAAGACCATCTGCAAGTGAAGTTTTGAAACATCCTCTGTTTTGGTCCATGTCAAAAAAATTACAATTCTTATTGAAAGTTAGTGACAGATTTGAAACAGAAAGGAGAGATCCACCAAGTGCACTATTGCTGACATTAGAATCATATGCTCCTAAAGTGATTGTCGAAGGGGATTGGACAGCTAAGTTTGATTCTATATTTATTGATAATTTAGGAAAATACAGAAAATACACCGGAGCCTCTTTGGTAGATTTACTAAGATCTTTAAGAAACAAATACCATCATTTCAACGATATGCCAAAGGAATTAACTGACGAAATAGGTGAACTTCCTGATGGCTTCTATTCTTACTTTACTAAAAGATTTCCTAGCTTGCTAATTGAAATTTACAAAATGACAAAAGACAATTTGAAAGATGAATCTAGTTTCCAAGAATATATTTAACATAAACGAAATATAGATGGTGATTATACACCATGATATTTCAATGCATTTTTTTAACTAAATACAAATTAAAATAACATATCTGTAAATAAGATATAAATTAATAACAAGATTATTATTTTCTAAAATTTGTTTATTCTAGATATTTTATAAAAATAAATAATGAGAAATCACTAATTGGTTTTAAATTACAATACGCAATTTTGCGATTATATGCAGATGTATAGTACACATTACTACTTTTCTTATAAGTTAGGAATTTTGTCAAACAAAGTTCTTTCTGCAATTTTGAAAGAAACAAAAGTGACAGCACAGAAGATAGCAAATACTTCGTAAAACCAAGCATCAATCACAACATTCGGTACAGAAAATTTCTCTCCCAATAATTCATTCAACTTACGAGATACTTCATATGGAAGGTTAGAACGGATGGTCAACATTGTAGCGACAACGTATATTCCAGTTAACTCTGAAACAAATAAATTTTTGATCATTGATGGACTCTTTTTATAATTTTTTGAATGAATATCTCTTTTCGCTGATGGCAGAGCCTGTGAGCTATCATTACTTTGCATTGCAAACATTGCCAATATTTGGAATTTAATTGGCAGTAAAGCAGATAAATATGAGATCGTTGTAACAACAGTTGACAAAGATGCAGCAAATAGGGATGTAGACAAAAGTAATGAGATTTGTTTAGCTAGTGCATCTAAATCATGAGTATAATTGAAACGAAATAATACAAAGTTTAAAATGTTAGCTAATGTAACTGCTAGAGGATCAGAACCAAAAGTGGATTTCTTGTCTATGTCAAAATATTCATATGAATAATCATAAGGATGTTGAATTGCATGCGAAATTAAGTATGGAATACGAGTTACAAATGTACTGATCAATTTGTGCAAACAATAAATTAAAAAAACTAAATGGAATATTTTTTTGGCAGTTCTTACAATACTTGGTTCCCTCATTTGCTTCTCTAACTTTCCAAGTTCAAGTTGATACCAACCAATCTTTTCAATTAATTGATTTCTTAGTAATACATTGCCATCATTCTTATCATTCTCCATTTTTCTTAGTATATCTAAATTTTCTTCAATGTTATATTCATAATCTATGATTTTATCTTTAACAGAATTGTCAGTAGCCCAAAGTAATGATTTAGCACTGTTAGTGTTGATATTACGGACTTGAGACATTGAGAATCGACCATTACTCCAGATCATTAAGAAAGTATAGTACAATGTTGAAACAGTAGCAATAGCAGATAAAACTGCTAGAACAAATACACCTGAAATTGATAGTTTGGTCAATAAATTTTCAGTGTACATAAAAGGACCAAAACTAATAAAATTCAAAATTATGATAGAGGAAAAAATCATACCACTAGTGATCATAACTAATTGATTAATATTTAATCTATCATTGAAAAATTTATCCAATAGAGAAATTAATATAAGGAATGGTTGAATTAATAGTAATAAAGCCATTAGAGAAAAGGACATGAATGGCCAAACCCAATTAGTTATAAAGTCAGCTTTTTGTTCAGCATCAGCTGTAATTATTTGCCACAAGATAATTTCAATAGTAGTTGTGTAACAAACCATTGCCATTGAAAATAAAATTCTAATAGATCCTAATATTTTATGAGATGGAACAGAATATTCTGCATAAAATTTATAGAAAAAACTGTTATCATTGGTATCCCAACCCTTTATATCTGAAATTTTGCCTGACTTTGATGGAGGGGATATGAAGTCGAACAAAAGATCGATTTTAAACCACATCACTTGGTATGACCAACTGTAAACCAAAATGGCACTTAACAAAAGTGCAAAAAATATCAAAATGTCTTCCATGATTCCCTTTAAAGCTTGATCCACATAAGCCAATAAACTAAACTTAGCACAATATATCTATATATTTATGTACAGGAAACTAGAGGTAGCAAATCAATTGTAATACACCTTTATTCTATATATATAAACTGAATAAATGCAGTCTTGTCAACTATTTTGATATCTAACAATTTTTCAAAACTTGCCGTATCTTAAAATCTCAAAAGCCTAGCCTTAAGAAGTCATACCTAATATATGAACAAGTCTTCCAATTGATTCAATGATTTGGTACTATCGTGTAACTTATTGCACTCGGAAGGTTTAGTTATTTGGGTTCAGTCTTTTATTTATTTGAAAGGAGATAGTTTCATGAAGCTAGAGGCTATATATTTAGTTGGTAAAAGATAAAATGAGTATAAAATATGAAATGACTAATGCATAAACGTAAAGAGATCATGAGCTATTATAAAATTTATTCTACTTTGATAATAACTGCAGTTACATCATCTTGTTTCCCTCCACTGTAGAATTTCCCTGATAGTTTAGTTAACTCTTGAGAAAAGACACTAGGAAAATTTGGGTCTTTACTTAGAGTAACAACTTTTTTGACAAATTCTTTAGAGACAGCTTCTAATTGTTCTTGAGTAGAAATTTCATTATCTCTGAAATAGTTTTCCATATCACCAGTAGCGATGTTATCAGTTACACCATCAGTAGCTAAGACAACGATATCATTTTTGGCTAATTGGAAACTGTACTCATCAGCATCAGAAGGAATGTTTTGGATGTAAGAACTTCCTGTTCTTTTTGCCTCTTGCGCCAATACATCAGGAATAATAGCAAGTTGATATGGAGCGTTAAATCCAACAGTTTGGAATTTTGTTTGAAAGACTAATTTGTAATCTCTAAAAACACCACACCATGAATCACCTAAGTTAGCAACTGTCATTGTACCATTTGGTGGGAAATGGGCAACAATAGCAGTAGTTCCACCAACTTCTACAATTTTTTCATCTTTAATTTTAGTATATGACATGTTAATTAAATTCTTTGGAGAAATTTCATCAAAAGTTTTTGATTTAGGACTATTAACAATATTACTAAAATCAGACATTGCTTTACACAATTCTCTAGAGATTGCACTTGAGTCGTAACCATGGGAGGCCCAGCCACCGACACCATCAGCAACACCAGCATAGATGTCATTATTCGAATTAGATCTGATGAAATAATTATCTTCACCAGTTGGTGATTCTAAACTGGCTTTTAAAGTTCTATAAATTGGATCGTCTCTATCCTTTGGTTGATAAGCAACTGCAGATTTATAACTGAATCCACCATCAGGAGAAACACCAGAATCTGTACTGTATTGATAATAACCTTTATTGCTACTAGTACTGTTTGTACCATTACCAGAAATGAAAAAACGTTTAGAAATTCTATAAACGTGAGTATTTAAACCAGCTAAATCAAAGTATTCATGATTTGAAGGTATTAGTATCCAAGCTATTAAAATTATTAGAAAACTTACTAAAGTAAACAGGTTACACATACCATTACAAACGCCGAAGCTTGTTCTTATCGATCTGATACCAACAGATGTAAACATTTCAAATAAGTTAGAAGCCTTTCAGTCAATACACACTGTGTGATTCAGTTCCTGTTTGGTTTGATTGATTTAAGATACTGCCAATACAATTGAAATACATCCAGTTAATATCAGTTGGATCTCAATGTTTTTCAATTTATTTTTGAATTTCAATCAGCGAATTAAGAGATGAGATAGATTGATTATAGGTGTCAACGCAGTAGGAAACTAGTTATAACAGTACATGAAGTGTGCTAATGATTACTCTATTGACATTAAATGGTTTGATAAATAATATTTATTATATGAATATTTTTTAAACATTAATTTTTGCTTACTCTGAGGTAAATTGAACGATTATACAATAATTATTACTCTATGGAACAGATTAAATAGTGTAGCATATATAAATGAAACTTTGTAAAGTTATCATACAGTTAATGTGTTACTATATAGATAATAACAAGATGGTAATTTCTCAAATAATATTAACTTATTGTCAATAAAATTGAACAACTTAAAAAATATATTTGAAATATTTTCAAATTTAAGAACTAAACATAATTTTACAATGTAAATTTTTATGAAAAAATAATGGCACTTCTTAACATACTATATCAATGAAACAGACAACTACTACATTAATTTGGTTCCTGTTATGTTATAAACTTATGTAACACTTTCTTATGACTATTAAAATGGTACCTTTTATGACTTAACATTGTATGGCTGAGAGTGAAAAAGTTTGAATTATGACGAAAAGTGAAAAATTTAATGAACAAATCAAAGTATTAAAGTGAATATTGATGAAAATATTAGTTTTATTGTTCAATTGGTCTCATAGAAGGGTAATCCATATATCTTTATTGGACACATATTTAAGATGAGTAACGAATTTTTGTTAGCTGACGATTTTAAACCTATCCAATATAAAATTTGGATCAGTGATTTGGATGTCTCTAAAAATACTTTTAATGGTAGTGTTTCCATTGATTTGAAGACTAATAAGCCAAGTAAAACTATTCAATTCCATACTAGAGATATCGAAATTAACAATGCTTGGGTTGAAGTTAATGGTAGTGATGAAAAAATGGTAATGTTATCTCATTATTACGATACAATAACAGAATTTGTTACTATGGAATTCTCACAAGATATTTCATCCGATTGTGCTTTGTACATTGAATATAATGGTAAGTTACAAACTAATATGTCTGGTTTTTATCGTTCAAACTATAAAGATGTTGCCACTGGTGAAGACAAATGGATGTTATCTACCCAATTCGAAGCTACAGATGCAAGAAGAGCTTTCCCATGTTTTGATGAACCAAACTTGAAGGCTCATTTTGAAATCCACATCACTGCCTCAAACAAATTGACTGTCTTATCCAACATGCCAGAAAAGGAAACTATTGAAGAAGGTGGAAACCATACCCACATTTTCCACAATTCTCCTTTGATGTCCCCATACTTAGTTGCTTGGGCTGTTGGTGAGTTTGAATACATTGAATCTGAAACTGATAAAAAAATTTATCCAACTTTGGAAGAATATGACATTGCAGATGGTTCATCTAAAACTAAGGGTAGCTTACCAATTAGATTATATACTGCTGTTGGTAAATCTCATCAAGGTGAATTTGCTATGAATGTTGCTAAGAAAGTTGTTGATTTATTTTCTGAATTATTTGAAATTCCATATCCACTTCCAAAATTAGATTTACTATGTGTCGAATCTTACTCTCATAATGCTATGGAAAACTTTTCTTTAATTACTTTCAGAGCTTCTGCTTTATTGTATGATGGTAAGTTAGAAGATGCTTCCTTATCATCTGCTGCCAAAAAGGTTGCTTATGTTGTCAGTCATGAAATTGCTCATCAATGGTTTGGTAACTTAGTCACCATGAACTGGTGGGATGAATTATGGTTGAATGAAGGTTTCGCCACTTGGGTCGGTTACTACGCTGTTGCTCACCTTTTCCCAGAATGGAATGTTCCTTCTATGATCATGTTGGAATCTCGTGAAGTTGCATTAGGTTTAGATTCCTTGTCTGAATCTCATCCAGTTAAAGTCAACGTCCACGATCCAAAGGATATCGATCAAGTCTTTGACACTATTTCATATTTGAAAGGTTGCTCCGTCTTGGAAATGATCAGTGGTTTCTTGGGCGAAGAAACTTTCTTAAAAGGTGTTGCTTTGTATCTAAAACGTAACAAATTTCAAAATGCTACCATGGACGATTTATTCAATTGCATCAGTCAAGTTTCAGGTACCGATATGTTAACTCGTGTTAAACCTTGGATTCTAGATATTGGTTATCCAGTATTGAATGTTGAAAAATCAGGCAACTTATTAAAATTATCTCAAGAAAGATATGTTCAATCAGACAAAGCTAATCCAACTTCCCCAAACAATTGGTGGATTCCATTGATGTTAACAAAAGGTAATACTACTGAGGGTAAGTTAGAATTTGATTCCAAGAATATGGATATTGGTTTTGAAAACGAAATGAATTTCTTTAACACCGATGGTTACGGTTTCTACAGATTGAACTACAAATCATCAGAATTATTAAATGAAATCATCAATAATTTAGATTCTTTATCATCAAGAAGTCAAATGGCTTTAATATCTGATGTCAATTCCACAGGTTCATTGAAGGAATTTTTCAATTTATTATTGGCTATTTCTAAATTGGAAAACTTAAATGATTTCTTTGTCTGGCACTTGATTGAAATGAACTTATCAACAATTAGAACTATTATTTACAATTATTGTGATAAAGAATTGATTGAAAAGTTTGACAAATTCTGTATTTCATTATTTGAACCTCTTGTTAAACCTGCTGTTGAATATTTATTAAATCCAGAACAGTTGATGAACAATAAAGATGACATTCACCGCCAATCAAAAGCCGAATTATATAACATTGTTTTAGAATTTACTGGTCGTTTATCGGTTCCAGAAGTTGTTGATGCTGCCTTAGAAGTCTTCAACAGCAACAAGGTACAAGCTTCAAATAGAGCTATCGTCTTAGGTACTGTTCTTTCACAACCAAACACTTCAAGAGCTGTGTTTGATTCTGTTGTTGACAAGTTATCTAAAACCAAATTGGAAGAATTAGAAACTATTGTTTCATGTTTAGGTGGTGTTAGAAATGAAGAATTATTCCAACCAACCTTAGAATTATTATTTAAGATAGAAGAAATGAATGTTCAATTCTTAGCTACTGCTTTTGGTAAGAATCCATATATCCACAAGAGTGTTATCAAATACGTTAGAGAAAACAAAAGAGCACTACTTGACAGACTAAAAATTAACGGTACAGTTGTTGCTAGATTTGTTAGCTTTACCTTTGCCTACTTCTCTGGTGCTGATTCTTTAACTGAAATCAAAGAAATCTTTGAAGGTGAAGATGTTTCATTATATGACAGAAATTTGAGACAAGTTTTAGAAAAGGTTGAATTAAACACTGCTGCTGCTAAAAAACGTGTTCCTCTTGTCTCTGAATATTTCAAATAGATCTAGAAAATTATATTAAAATAAATTTCATTTAAGTAATGGTATTTATTAATATTTTATATATAATTACTTATAAATATCTCATCTATAGAATAAATAGAGCTTATAATGTTAATTCAATTGAAAAACACATTTAGATAGATAAAGAGAATCAAACCAGCATCATCCTTATTTGTGATATATCTACATCATTTATGTATTTTAACTGTAGGCATTGGTGCTGATATCACAGCAATTTGGGGAGCATATATAGTGGACGGTTTGAAATGTATCACTTTTTTATTTGCTGCAGTGTGAATATTTGAACTATAATAGCTTGATCTAATTTTTGAGTTTCTCATTTGATAACTTGACTTATATTTAATCATCATAATTTTAATTTCAATATTTAATCAAAAAGATATAATAAGTATAAAAATTGTAAACTTTGTAGAATAATGAAAATATATAAACTAACTATTTCTTTGATATCTTTATATATATATATATATGTAATTTTTTTAAAAGAAAATTATTAAATATAGATTATACATGAGAAATTCTGCAAAAGAAATAGAGAACAATGACCATTATACATATCTGTAGTATCCATATTTCGATTCTCCCACATTCTTACATAGTCAATCAATGATTATTCCTTGACATATTGCCGAAATGCAATAGTTATTAATCTTCTAAGAATCGAAACAATGATACTGCAGAAACAGTTCCTGATGAAAAAACTGCATACACACGCTACATTGTAATTAAAGGAATAAACACCCAAATGCCGTGTCTAAGAGTATCCTACAAACTTGTAAGATTAAATAATATTTAAATCTCTAGGCATAAACGTTACCATGTCCACCTTGTGATGATGATTATAAAGCACCAAGAAGATCTGCTATGGTGATTGTTAATAAGATCCGTCGTTATAAGATAAACTGTTGATCAACAACTAAAGGCAAAGAACTATAATATCAAGCTAGTAAGGGGTATTGAAGTTTCCCAAAATTGCTGTTCCAGTTGTTGTAGCGTTACTTTCGGAGTGTCATCAGGCAATGTCATATCTGTTCTATGTTACTGTAAAATGTAGTATAGAACTCCTGTAAAAATCAAAATCTAAATATAAAGGAAGTACATGAGTGAATGTTGGAATTGTGTTCGTTATTCCGATAGTATTTAAAAATACTTCCGATATACGTTTGACTAATTTGCTTATTTGGGTTTCTTAAAGATTTTTCTAATGGTTATCTAGAACTTGAAATTTATCTCTATTAGAATATTTCGATAGATAGTAAAGTGCTCATTAAAAAAGCAGTTAATATTGGATATTTATCGAATAGCTATAAATATATGCATTTATATATGTGTGTGAATAATATAAGAGGTAAGAATTGAGAAAATATCATTCTTTAGAGAAAAAAAAACATTTAATCTAGATTTTTCCAATTTTAACAATGAGAAACAGGTAAGTTCCTCAAATCCAATTGATCTAAGAGATTTCCAACAATTATTGCTTTATATGTATATTAGTTTTGTAATTTCTTTACATGAAATCGTCATCACCGAAATCATTGTATTCTGGTTCCAAATCAAAATCATTATCTTTTTTGAAAGCACCACCCAAGTTAGTCTTACCCTTGGCCTTCTTCTTACCAGCACCACCAGTGGCAGTACCGCCTTTAACACGAGCTAAACGGGCTTGTCTTTCTTGTCTTTCCTTGTCCTTCATCAAGACGTTTAGAGTAGCAATAGTTTGTCTAATGGATTCAACAGACATTGGCTTAGCTACATCTCTAATCAAATCAATAGCCAAATTGGAAGAATAATACAAAGTGGAGACTTCATTCAAAGGAGTGATGGCATCAGTTAAAGCCTTCTTTAAATCTTGGAAATCCTTCTTAGTTTCAGCTTTGAATAATGGATGAGTTTCAATTGGGGTATTCTTTGTGAATGTTGCAACTCTGTTAGCAGCAGCTAATTCTTCTTCTCTCTTCAAAGCTAAAGCTCTTGGATGTTCTTCAGCGACACCTAAAGAACCGAATAAGTCAGCAGCATTATTTAAATCAGATTCTAATTCAGCTTTCTTAATCAATTCTTTACGGGTTTTATCATCTAAAGTATCAATTTCCAACAAAACTTCATCAGTAGCAGATTTCTTACCCTTCTTGGCTGGAGCAGCTTTCTTAGCAGCAGGTTTTGGTTTAGTTTCCTTGGCCGGTTCTTCAGCATCCCAAGAATCCATAATTGGCTCTTCGGCATCCCAAGAATCCATTAAAACAGCATCATCACCAACATCGGCAGAACCGGCAAAGTTTTCTTCGTCTTCCCAAGACATAATTGTATTGATATATAGATATTATACTAGTTTCTAACTACTACAAAGTCAATAAAACAACATTTTTTAATCACATACATACAGAAATATTACAATAAATTTATATATTCTTCTTCTATTGTCATCGCATAGAGTTTTTCAATTTTTTTTCACTTTCATTAAAATCCACACATCGTTAATAGTGATACATGGGTTTTATTAGGTGTAATCCCATTAAATATGTGTCATTGTATATCAAGTATTACCAAACCATATCCATTTAAATGGATTCTATCTTTGGATGTATACCAATTATTTATTTATATATATATATATTACAGGAACAAAGCAACACAGTCAGAATAATTAAAATTAATTATTCTTCTCAATGTGAAAAAACTCATATGTATTACCATCAAATAGAAACATGTTTTACCTCAAAAAGCATACAATAAACTATATAGTAAATATTATAATAATTGTAAACAAATGATGTGCTCTATATTATATCTGTACCAAATGGAATTCATCTTTAATCTTCATATACTCTCTAATTACTGTCTATCACGTGGCTAGTAGCTGCCAACTGGAAAAAGAAAAGTGAAAAATTTGAGATGCGATGAGATGAGCTTTAACCTTACAATGAAAGGCTAACATTACTATTAAAATAGTAGGTATTGGTATTTATTAAATTGTATTCTAATTTGTTTTAGTGGCTAGTTTATACTGTGAAGAGGCATCCGCGATGATTTCAGCTACAACTTGGGTTCCAAGAGGGTTTGCCTCAGAGTTTCCAGAAAAGTATGAATTAGATGATGAAGAAATGGAAAGAATTAATCAATTGGCTCAATTGAATTTGGATGATGCTAAAGCTGATCTTGATGAAGCTGAAGCTGATAAGATTGCTTCCGCTAATAAACTAAAGGATAACTTGGATCTAGATGATGATTTAAAAGAATATGATTTAGAACATTATGATGGTGAAGAAGATGATGGTGAAGGTGATGATGTTACCATGTTCCCAGGTTTAGCTCATGATGATCTTAAGTTCCACCAAGGTGAAAACGGCGAAGATCCATACATTTCTTTACCAACTCAAGAAGATACAAATGAAGAAAAACAAGAACTTCAAATCTATCCAACTGATAACATGATTTTAGCTACTAGAACTGAAGATGATATATCATTCTTAGATGTGTATGTTTATGATGATGGTGCTGGTTTTCATGATAATGATATTCCAACTGAAAAGGGTGATGAATTGGATCCAGATGTTGCTCGTGGTTTTGTCCGTGACAGTTCCTTATATATTCATCATGACTTAATGTTACCGGCTTTCCCATTATGTGTT
>JANIWO010000038.1:0-107321 GCA_030555675.1 Vanderwaltozyma tropicalis
CACTGACCCATTGGACCCAACCACCAAGGCTGGTGAAATTGTCGTCGCTGCTCGTAAGAGACACGGTATGAAGGAAGAAGTTCCAGGCTGGCAAGAATACTACGACAAATTATAAGAAGTTTGTGAAATATTATTAATTATGAGAGTAACCTCTCTATTTTCTATTAACTATATTTAACTATATATTTTGACAATTTGTTTGTAGTGTATATCATGTTTAACATAAAAAATCAATTCTATTAAAAAGTCTTCTGAAATTTATTTTATTTTGATACAGAAGTCTTGAATGTTTAGAGAATATTAGCATGCGTATATATTATATGTTTTTTCAAAGATGGTACTTTTTGTATACATAATGTACATCAATTCCATCTTTGAAAACATCTTGAACCTCTTCTAAGGAGAGGCCTTTAACTTCTGGGTACCAGAAATAAACAATTATCCAGTTTAGTACAGTAAAAAAAGCAAATACTAACATTGTATATGCATTACCCAATCTGTTCATTAAAGATAAATATGATACTGAAACAACAGCATTGGTTAACCAATTAGTGCATGAAATACACGAAGCACCGAATGCACGTTTAGATATTGGTAAGAATTCAACACTGTTCCAGGGTATGGTTCCCATTGCCGAAGCATAAGCTGCAACAAATATAATTGTAGCAATCAATGTTGAGACTATGTCATCATGGTAGAATGAATAACTACAAAGTACTAAACCAAATGTCATGATTAGAACTGTATAAAGTAACATAGATCTACGGCCTACTCGATCAACCAACTGCATCGCCACGATTGTAAATAAGAGGTTTGTAAATGCTATTGCAATGGCAGGTAGTAATGGATCTTCTATCCCAAATTTTGAGAAGATAATCCCGGAATAATACATAAAGGCATTGAACCCACACACTTGTTGGAAGAACATTAACAAACAACCAACTGTCAAAGCCCTCTTAATACCACTTTCTAAGTTAATAAATTTCTCGTAACCTTTTGAAAAGGCAGAACCAGATGAAAAAAGTTGAGATGATTCTCCTGATATATCTACTTCTGGTACTTGTGAAATATTAGCATGCGTAGGGGTTTCGTAACCTAGCTCTTCATGCTGGATAATTGTATTATTTGAAGAGTTCGTAAAGTTTGAATTACTCAAGAGGGGTGATTCCTCGGATTGAGTTTCTTGATATTTCACTATATTTAAAATTAATTTTCTTAATTTAATTAGTACCATATAACTTGGAGCCATTGGATAAATTAGTGATAATGATTTATGTGCCTCTGTTATATTTCCTTGAGTAATTAGCCAACGTGGTGATTCTGGAATAAAATCTAACAGCAAGATAAATAAAATTGCCGGAATTGCGGAGAACCCAAATAAGTATCTCCATGCTTGATTAAGATCAGTAGTACAATACGCCATGAGATATGCAATTAATTGTCCGCTTGTAATTGCTATTGAATTTAACGCTAATATAGTTCCTCTAATTTTGGTAGGAGATATTTCACTAAGATAGATAGGAACACATTGAGCGGCTACACCAACAGCAACCCCCACTAATAACCTTCCTAATATAAGATATGTGATTGTTGTAGATATGGCCATCCATACAGCAGCAACAATAAAAACAGTACTACAAATTGCCAATGTTGTTTTTCTACCGTACTTATCTGATAAAGGAAATCCCAGCATTGAACCAAAAAAAGATCCAAGACTTGTAACTGATGTAATCAATTCCTTTTGGAAATCAGTAAGTATATCTAATTGTAAATCTTGAGGTTTCAGAGATATAAGAACTCCAGATATAACACCGGTATCATAACCAAATAACAACCCACCTACTGTTGCACCGGTGACTATCAGTACTATTCTAAACGTTATTGGGAATGGTAAATTATCTAGGTCATTAGCAGAAGAATTTGTAACCCTAGATAAAGTAGAATGGTTATCGGAAAACGGTTCAAAAGTGTCATTTCTATAAATCGAGGAATGCTCACAATGTCGATTCACTGCTTTACTCATTCTAATCTTTTAATATTATGAACAGTTTAGTTCTGCGGTAGGTTTAATTACTTTTAACAAAGTAGTAATAGTATTAATTGTAATAAAAGGTATTTCTTGATGTTCAGTAAGCACACTTTCAGGATATATATATAGCAAAATACACATTAGCGTAGTTCCCTTATATGTTATTAATAATCATTGACACTAACTGGTAGTTTAACTCAGTCTCTAAAATCTAATATTTCAATATACCTTAATTATTCAGATGCCTTAGTTACAGTTGGTGATATTACAATAATTGAAATTAAACCTAATTTTTTTGTAGCCATTTGAAGCCTAAACTATTAACCTAGGGAATAAACTAACCCGATAATAATGGTTTAGTTAAACATTAGCCCTGTTTGGTAAACCTACTTCTAAAATATGAGAAAAAGTAAATTTTACGACTGATGCGGCCATGTAAATTCCATGTTTAGCCTTCGTACCCTACAAGAACTCAAAACCATTAGAATAAAATAAAGGTAACATTAATATTAATTGTTTAATTAAAACAAACTCACTGTTAAATATTAAGAACATTTTTGTTTCATGAAGAAGAATACTCCATTACTTTGCACTATTCTATCTCTTTTGCATTATAATTTTGGTAATTTCTAGCTATTAGGGTATATAATCGGGCTAAAATCTATAATGTAGGGTAATGGTCCAGATAAGGCAATATTCGCTTTTCAGGACATATCAGGGCAATACCTTTGAAGAAAATATTCTAAATATATCAATTTACATAACTTATTTTGTTATAGAAAACAAAAGTTATAGTGGTTGGTAAGTGTTTATGAACATTTATTTTATCTTTTCAAATATCTATAGAGTGGTTTTAAGATTTACTAAAAATAATTTTTTCAATATTAAGTTTTATTATCGTTAGATCGATATATTTTGTTCCCCCTAGACCTCTTACATAAATCAGTTACACTCTGATTCCGCTGGTAACTTACCATATCACTAATTGATATTGGAATTTCTCATATTAACTCATCTAAGGCTAGCCTCACTTAAACCTAACACACTTTCTTGCACCAACATTCCAAAATATCCAAAAATATTTTGAATTCTTGCATAATTCCATTTTCGTCAACTTGCTTCTATGGGCGTTTCTGATATGGCCAGTTTTCAATTACCCTTTTAGGACATGAAGACATTTCGAAAATTCATTATATTTCCTAAAAGGGGAATACAAATTCGAGAAAAAACAAAAAAGGCCATATCCCAAACGGGTCCATTTCTTGATTTGGCAATGTGATGGAAATAGGCAATATGAAATTTAGCAATTAGTATTGAAGTTCGTTGAAAATTGATGAACTCTTTTAATTACTTTCATTGAATAATTCTATTTAAGAAAATATAATTAAATACTTTTAAACAATCATCCTTTTTAAGCTAGTAAGTTGAAAGAAAAACTCCCATTAATTGATCCAAGATTTCACTCAGAATAATTTAAAGGAATTTTCAATCACTCAATTGACAAATATACAATTATTTTTCTTTTAATTCAATTGTGTTAATAATAATACCATAATTGTATTTGTTATCCCATTGTATCATTGTATGACAAACTAGTCTTTACAAAATTTGTAATATTTTCAATAAAAAATTAATAGACCCATTTCAGTTAATAATATACACTGATATTGTAACAAAAACCAAGGACAAATTTTCAATTATTAATAATGCCATCATTTTGGAAACAATTCACTAATAATCCTAAAAGTAAATCCACTGATGCCCTTGGTGTGGATAAACCTATTGAGCAGGGAAAACAAACAACATTATCACCAAATTCTACTTTGAAAAGACCTGGACTGAATTCAAAGGCACATTCATTCTCTCTTACCGATAGAAAGTACAGTTCGATTGCTAACTCTCCAGATAAGACTAATGACAGTGATTATAAGAATTTCAGAGATCAATTTTTATCAGATAGATACGCTTTCACAGGGAGAGTATTTGGTGTCCCATTAAAGGATTCTTTAAATGTCGCAAGTACTGAAGTTATGGTCCAAAGTGAATCGATGGGATTCGGTAGAGTTCCAATTGTAGTTGCAAAATGTGGTGCTTATCTAAAAGCAAATGCATTAGAAACTTCAGGTATTTTCAGAATTACTGGTAATAATAAACGTGTAAGAGAATTACAACATATTTTTTCCACAAGCCCAGATTATGGTATGAAATTCAATAATTGGGAAAATTATTCTGTTCATGATTTTGCTGCATTACTCAGAAGATATTTAAACAATTTAGAACAACCCCTAATACCATTAGAATTTTATGATGAATTCAGAGAACCTATACAAAGTAGACCAAGAATATTAAAGCATTTAATTAAAGAAGAAGTTGTTCATCCAAACGCTAACAATGAAAATAAATTAGTTATACCTTCAGAGAACACCAATGAAACTACAAGCAAGAAGAGCTCTGTTGATGATCAAGGTAATGAGGGTGATGAAGAAAAAGAAGACGATAAAGAAGATGATAACCAAAAGGAAGTTATCAATAACAAGAAGAAAAAGTATTATAAAAAGAAATTAACAAAAGATATTCGTGCTGCTTTGAAAGCCTTCGAAGAATTGTTTGTTGTATTACCTGAAGATTCTAAACATTTAACATTATATTTGTTGGATTTATTAAGTTTATTTGATAGAAAATCTGATATGAGTTTGATGACTGCAAAGAACCTTTCAGCTATTTTTCAACCATCTATTCTATCGCATCCTGATCATGATATGGATCCAAAAGAGTATGAACTGTCGAGATTGGTAATAGAATTTTTAATTGAATATTCTTATAAGCTAGTACCGTTTATGTTGAAAACAACAGGAAAACAAACTAAAACTGAAGTTGAAACTAAAAATGTTGAAAATGCTAAAGATTCTAATAAAAAACCGGAAACAATTCCTGAAGACAAAAGTAACTATGAATCAGAAAATGTTAATGATTCCATTATAGTCCCACAATCTTTGGTAGTGACATCTGGGAATGCTAAATCTGTTGTATATCCTTCTGCACCGAAGCTAGTGGCAGAAGCTAGATCTATATCGGTATTATCTGTCAATACCCAATCAATACCTCAAAATGTACCATTTGTGACAGTAACTCCTGATATTAACTCACCAACTGAAAAGCAAAAGTCTCCAAGAGAAACTATTTCAAAAATGAGTGTACCAAAGCGTCCTCATTCCAAGTCAAGTAGTTCTGTTGCTACTCCACAAGATGTTATCCCAACTAATAGAAGGAGATCTCGTTTATTTTCTTGGATTTATAAACCTAGCATTTTATCAGATTCTGGTGATATGAGTGTTACTGAAGAAGAAGGGGAAACATCTGTTGAGGAAGGGGATACCAGTGTAAATGGTATTAATTCCCCATTAAGTCCATCATCAATTTCTTCTCAAAAATCACCTACTACTAAGCAATTGCAAAGGCCAAAGGTAGATAGATCAGTAAGTGGGAATAGTTCTTTTTCCTTTAGTACCAGACCAATCTCCATGGTATTTGGAGCTCGTAATAAATCCACCGATGAATTGGAACCTAAAAGTAAGTCTCTATTAAAGAATGAAAGAAAACCTTCTAACCCTGTTCAATCTTCTCCTCAAAATGTTACTACAGCAGAAACATTATTGACTGCAAATACGAGTAAAACAGATATAATCGAAACTCCCGAGATAAAAGTAAGTTCAACCAACCCTACAACTGAACCAATCAAGAATGCTGATATAGTTGAGGATATTAAAACTGACTTTTCTGAAGAACGTAAAACCAGAAACAAAAATAGAAAATCATGGTTTCAAAGACTAAGAAGTCCTTCCAGAACTACCACTTCAGAAGAATAGCCTTAAGGCAAATATAAACAAAAAAATCCACATTTAAGAAGAGTATATTTGTTAAAAATAAAGTTAAGTATTTGAATGAAGATAATATACCCATAGAGACATTTTTACAATAATAAATGACATAATAGAATAATAAAATAATAATATAATATAATACCATAATAAATTAATAATATAATATATACAATAATTTTAATACATGTAATCAGCTAATGTAAATATATGTAATTATATAAGATGTTTTTAGATTGTTAATTGAGAGTATGTAAAAATCAATCTAATTCAATAATATCTGAATCTTCAATTAATGTTTCTGTTTTAGGTTTCTTAGCAGATTGAGTAACATCGTTTTCATCTAATGATAAAGATCTCTTGGATGGCTCAGCTTCATTATCATTTTCATCTAGTACAACAATTTCATTTATATCATTAAAAGTTACTGGTTCAGCTTCTTTTTCTTGTTTAGCTTCTTTGATTTGAGTTTCTTGTTTTACTAAAGGTATTTCCATTTGTGGTAGTACTAAGTAATTATCTGATTGATTTGGGTCTACTACGATGTATAATTCCAATGGTTTACGGAACATATTAGTTTCATCATCACCTTCATCATCAGTAAATAATAATATTGAACCATCTTTTAATTTCAAATCAGTTAGTGTAACTTCTAATAAGTCTTCAAAATCAAAATCTGCTAATAATCTTTGGTCAGAAACATCAATTAAAGAAATATCTGTTGGATATTTATAATTTTCTCTTATTAAGTTCAATAACTCATTTAATGTTAATGAATTTAATTTAAAACTTGATAATTTTAGTACACCTCTAGAAACTTTTGAACATACAGCACATTTACAATTTGGTGGAGCTAAAGTTGGATTAGATAAATAACGATCTTGAGAAATGTTACTTGCCTTTGCAGTAAATGCCATATTTAAATCAATTGGAGATTTTATTGGAGAATATTTTAATAGATTCAATACTCTTAATGATGTTAATGCTGATAAACCTGCAATGATTGCATTTGTTGTGGCAATAGCTGGAATAATATTACCTGCCATTTGTTTACTGTCAAAAACAGATTTCATTTGAATGCCAAAAATATGAGATCTAATGTTTGCAGCAGTGACAACAAATTCTAAAGTATCTTGATCATCTTTATCGAATTGAATTGATTTTTCAATTGAATAACGATTAATTAATTTTTTAGTAATAAAAATAAAACGAGAAATTTGTTCATTTAATGTCCAAATTTCATTTAATTTTAAATGATTATTATTTATTAATTCTGAATTTTGGATAATTGATTTTGTTAATGGTATTGGTCTTTCTCTTGTTTTCCAAAGATTATCAATTAATAATAGTTTTTCTATATCTTGAATAAATAATTTATCTAAAATATTTTTAATTTTAGATTCATCATTTAATGAAATAATTTTTTGTAATTCATGTAATTCATTAGTTTCTTGTTTAATTCTTTCAATTTCTTGTTCATCTTCTGTCCCCCAATTGTTATTATCGACATTATCATCTTTTTCATTTTCATTAATTGAAGATGCAAATAATTGATTAAATAAGAAATTTTTTGCCCAAACAATACAATGAATTGGTTGAGTTGGAGTTGATCTAATAGTACAAACTGGGAATGTCTTTGGAGTTTCTTTCTTTGTGCAATCAAAACATTCTGTCCTTTGAGGAATTATTGGTTGAATGTAACCATCAAAACCTGATGTACCAGATTCTAATAATGGTAATGATAAAAATTGAGAAATTTTGTTAACATAACGTCTTGCTGCCAAATTATCTAATGCGTTAAAGATGATATCAAATTGATCAAACCAATGTAATGGGAATTGATTTGTATCCATAATATTACCTTGATATGGTATTAATTTTGAATTACTAAAATAATTTACCGAATTAACAGCAGTTGTTGATTTTGGTTTTTTAATATCACGCTGTCTAAACAGAAATTGTCTATTCAAATTAGATAAATCAATCGTATCTAAATCAACGATATGTATTTCACCAAATTCCATTAAAATTAAATCTTTTAATAATTCTGATCCAATACCACCTGCACCGACTAATAATATTTTACTATCACGTAATTTTTGATAACTTTCTTGACCAACAATTTTAACAATATTTGACTCTCTACCCATTTTTTTCCTAATTTCAATTGATGATTGTCTTGTACCACTTATTAAACACCAACAATTGTCAATTCCTTATATAATTTATAGATATATATATATATGTATATATTTAAATTATTCAATTTTTAATCAACTACTTACTAAATAAAAAATAAATCATATACTCACGTGATCTCCTGCAATAACATTTGTAATGTGTATAGTTAATAATTATAATATATATTATATTGACATTAAACTTGTATCAATATAATTGTACGTAAAATTATATACTATCTATCTGTATTTAATGTAATCAACAATATAATTTATAGAACTTCTCCAGGAAAAGGAAAATCTTAATAAATCTCCAAAAATGGTCCCTATTTATACTTTCCAAATTAAATTACCTTCCAATCAATATACTTTTAATAGAATTTTTTTAAATAGTACCCTTTTTTACTTAAAATAGGTTTTTGTGTCATATTAAAATACAATTAAAAATTTTAATATTAATATAACACAAAAACTAAGTAAAATGTTTTCTTCTAGAAGAAAAATGTATTTAAACAACAAGAATCTCACAGCAATGTTAAAGCATTTTCTACTTCTTTCTAACTGTAATCCCACATAATCCCACACATATAGATAGATATAGATAATTGGAGATTAAATTTATTTGGAATTACATCAGCGGCTATTTTCAAAATTTTAAAAAATTCCTAGGATGATTACCCTGACTGGGCTGGAATCAATGTTTTCCGCGACAAGATAAATACCCGAGATCGGATATTCCTGTTTGACTTCGGTCTGCACGTGATACACCGGTCTCGGGTAATGGGTTCTACGGTAGTTTCTCAAGGAAACGTGGGTTGGGCCAATCAGAAGCAGGTATACGGTCAAGGTCACATGGTATTATAGTCACATGACTACTACAAACTATCAAAATTAATAGTAGAATTTTGATTCGTATCATGCAGAAGGATACCTTTTTCAAGTTATAGTAATCTTAAAAAGAAATGGTAATTGTTATAGTGATTGAAATTTTAATTACTTTGAATCTATTTATTATCTCTACAAGATTTTTCATTTGATATATATATATATATATATCTCACTTATTGGTATTTTTTATTCTTTTACTAGACAAACAACCCAGTTCTCTTGTACCTTAATTAAAATTAAATCATTAAAGGTATCTATACTAATCTAATATATCATGTTAAGAAATACTTTATACAGACATATTGCTTTAAGATCATTGGCTACTCGCCAACCTACTATTGGTAGATTCACTGGTAAACCAAATCCAGTTACTGGTAAATTTACTGTACCATTTATTGAAGGTGATGGTGTTGGACCAGAGATTTCTAAATCTGTAAAAGATATCTTTAAAGCTGCAAATGTACCAATTGAATGGGAAACTTGTGATGTTGGTCCAATTTTTGTTAATGGGTTAACAACTATTCCTGAACCTGCTGTTCAATCCATTAATAAACATTTGATCGCTTTAAAAGGTCCATTAGCTACTCCAATTGGTAAAGGTCATAGATCTTTGAATTTAACATTAAGGAAAACTTTTAATTTATTTGCAAATGTTCGTCCTGCTAAATCTGTACCAAATTATAAAAGTACTTACGAAAATGTAGATTTAGTATTAATTAGAGAAAATACAGAAGGTGAATATTCTGGTATTGAACATGCAATCTCTCCAGATGTTGTTCAATCCATCAAATTAATCACTAGAGATGCTTCTGAAAAAGTTATTAGATATGCTTACGAATATGCAAGAGCTATTGGTAGACCAAGATTAGTTGTTGTACATAAATCAACTATTCAAAAATTATCTGATGGTTTATTCGTTCAAGTAGCTCAAGAATTAGCTTCTGAATACCCTGATATTAAATTAGAAACAGAAATTATAGATAATAGTATTTTAAACGTCGTTACTACACCAGCATCTTACACTGATGCAGTATCTGTTTGTCCAAACTTATACGGTGATATCTTATCTGATTTGAACTCCGGTTTAAGTGCTGGTTCTTTAGGTTTAACTCCATCTGCTAACATTGGTGATAAAGTTTCAATTTTTGAAGCTGTCCATGGCTCTGCCCCTGATATTGCTGGTCAAAATAAGGCAAACCCTACTGCACTATTATTATCATCTGTTATGATGTTAAATCATATGGGTTTAAATGAACATGCTTCAAAAATTGAAAATGCTGTCTTATCTACTATTGCATCTGGTAAAGAAAATAGAACTGGTGATTTAGCTGGTACCGCTACTACTTCTTCTTTCACTGAAGCTGTTATTAAAAAGTTATAATAACACTATTATTACCCGCAATACAATCTCTATTTTAAATAATACTCTGTAGATAGATTTCATAACCTATATAATTGTCAAAGTAACCTTATTTATATTTATTTATATCATGTAACTATTGTTAATCCTTATCAGAAGAATCCATACTATGATTAATATTTAAAAATATTTGATCATCTTTGATAAATTGTGAAGAACCCTTATTTTGCTGAAGTGATTCTAAAACAGTTTGTTCATCAGGAATAACGTCTTCTCTGCAATATATGAACATCAAAGGAGTTTCACTTGCATGTCTAGTAGATTGCTTAATCGCATCTTGTACTTCTAATTCTGAAGAACATTTTCTAACATCAAAATCACCACCGTTAGTACTGCATTGAACTAGATTCCATTTACCTGTTCTTTCTCTAATATAATATAAGTATGGTGATAAAACTGCCATAGTTAATAAATAAGGATCTTTAATCAATCCAAGAGATTTAGCTGTGTTGACAATATGTGATTCAGGATGTGCTAAATTCCATTCACCATTTAATTTTTGAACTAAATCTTTATATTCATTCATTTTTGATGTCTTTTTTTCTGCTAACTTTTCTTTAATATCAGTTAATCCATTAATTAATTCAAGAGGTTTATTATCTCTATCTAAATATTCCAAAGAACTATTGATAAATTTCAATATATCTTTACCTTGATAGCTCTTTAAATTATTAATATCACGTAGAATACTTTTAGATTGTACTTGAGCGTTTTTTCTCTTATTAATAATATGCTTAATCAATTGATCTTTACATTCCTTTGTATACAATTGAGGGTAAAATTCTAATGGCATTTCAACACCTTCCGGCAGAGAAACAGTTTGCGATGATTCATCAACTTCATCAAATACAATTGTTAAAATTGGAGACACGTATGATAATGAATTACCACAATTTGAAGATATTTCATTATCATCTTCATCTTCATCAGGATACAATAGAACATTGAACATACGATACAAAGTTGTATCATATTCTTCAGGTAGAAAATGGAATAACGATAGTAATGTGTTTACTACTGGCTCATTATTCGCAGGAACATAAAATGCAGAAGATATAAGCATTTGCTTCATTTCATCTTTTTCGATCACTGGGCATAATTCAGAATTATAAACTAGGTATTTTATGAATGTTGGTAGTATTTCATAAAGATGTTCTACATCAGCCAATTTTTCTTGTGAAGTTTGGTTTAAAATCAGAGTAAAAATCTTAGCAGAAACATAAGCCCTTTCAGATATTGGTGAATTGGCTACGGCTGCCAATTTTTGTAATTGCCAGATTAATTCAGGTTGATCATGGTCTCCAGTAATGTTTTCTTGTAAGTCAATACTTATTTCACTATTTTTATTCTCTCTTTCCTTTATTCCATATTTTGGAGCTTGGAAGGTTGTACCTCTGTACCATTCTTTATCAAAATTTAAATCAATGAAATCAGGTTTGAACAATATATGTGGTAGATATGTAGCTATGCATAATGAATATAACCCAAAATAATTTTCAATTAAAGAATTTGGCGGTAATGGTAATATAATAGTTGGATCTGCTAATTGAGCCTTATGTTCAGAATGATTAACTACCTGATAATTCGATTTCAAAATATTTTCAGATATAGCATTTTCCACTATATCATCGTCTGAAGAATCATCTGAAGATAAATCTACACCATTGTTGTAATCATAAGCATTGTAATTGTTAATTCCCTGATCATACTCGTTTGATCCAGTAGTTGCAGGTATAACATTAGATAAATCACCTGGTTGAAATTGATCTTGCTTACCTAGCTCAACATGATCTCTTTGCATCTCTTGTCCACCTCCATTTTGCGAATTACTGCTAGCGTTTGGAGGTAATTCATTGGTGAATATAAAATTCACCGCATTTTCTAAATTCCCATTAGTTCTCTTTAATGCATCAATGGCAACATCTTGAGGGATACCCATCTCTAACAGAGACTGAATTGAAGCTTCACTCATATTCAATATGCTTTCTTGAATGTAATTCTGATTATCTACTCCTATTCCTTCGATCTTTGCAAAGCATTTCCCTGTTTTAAATATAATAAAACGTTATCATTTTTTTTAAAGCTCAGTGAGGCTTCGCTAATATTCAGATATTAAAAAGTTAACAATAGCTAAAGGTTATACAGTTGATGGTAGAATTGCTAATGTTAAAAGATATTTAGATTGTCACTAAGAAGAGTCTCTTATATATGGTCTGTGTATATATTACATTTTTATTTAAATTATAGATTGAATGTTATTTCACGTATTAAAAACTAATAGGCGAATAGACATTTATGATGTAGAATTCTACTTTGAAACATATCCCAATCAGCATTCGTTACAAAAAGTTCTTCGATCAGTTTGATTTGGGCAAATACACTGGCACCTTTCCAGTTCAATACAGATGGATCCATATCACGAGGTGGTGGCAATACAGATACTGGGAATAAATGTTCATTGTTACCTTGTGCTTCAATACCACTTAAATATTTTTGTAATTCATCTTGAATCAAATCTTTAATGGCAATTTTGATCTTCTCTTCTTCTTCTGGGGTCGTACTTGCCTTATTTGTGGCTAACAAATCTTTCATTTGCTTAGCAACATTTTTGTAAAAATTTGGGAATGTAGTGGCTGCTAATAATCTTGGTCTCCAAATGTTTATACGGTCTGTTAAAATAAAATCCAACGATGGAATGTTAGAAGAGCCACCAACAACCATAATATTGGAATAGAATTGATTCATCTTACCCACATCCATAGTAACGCAAGCGTTGGTGATACTTTGAATAATTGCTTTTTCCAAAGAGGTATAATTCTTTTTATCTTGGAACTCAGTAGTGTTCAACCCTTCAAATTCTTCTATATTCAAGTTTACATTCAAAGCTTTAGTTAATATGTCTAATTCATCTTTATTTCCAGCGTAAAGGTCATTTTCTAAACATTGAAGTTGAGAAACTGAACGCCAGTCGTTGAGAAGTTCTGTATACAAATCTCTAGATGGTGGTAATTGACTGGCTAGTTGTTCATTTTTATGTAGAATTTCATTATCCTTACGAATTAATTCAAATATTTTTGGATAAAACAATGCCAATGGGGCTAACATAACTTCGTCAAAGACTTTAAATTCAAACTTTTCAGATTTCTTACCAGGAATTCTTTTGATAAAATTATATAATTGAACTGTTAGATTGGCATCTTCAAAAGTTATGATATCTTTCTTTAGTTGTTCAGCAAGTTTCCAACCATGTGAAGTATTCAAATCTAAATCTTGATAAGGGAAGTCACTTTGTAACAAAAGTAAACTGAATAATTTTGTTATATCATCACCACCATAATCTAATGTAATTAAACTATGTTCTAGGACAGAACCTTCATCGATACATGCTATACGTGTTTGAGTGGCACCAATATTGACAATACAAGTTGAAGTACCAATACCAGACCCATAACAGGCAGCTAAAGATTCTTGCATAATTGCAACAGCTTGAAATTGCATTTCTTTTAATAATATACGGAAGGTATTTTCAACATGACTCTTTTCAAAAATATCAGGAATTACCAAAACTACTTTATATTGTGAAAATTGATTTTGTTTAACATTTAACTTTTCTTTAGCTAAGGCATATTCAATCAGTCTTGTAGCATCAGCTAGTAATTCAGCCAAAGAACTATAATATGGTGAGTTAATATTATAAGCACCACCATTTACAAAGGGATATCTGACAATAAAATGTTCCTTAGAACATCTCTCCGCTTCTTCCCCATAATAAACTCTATCAGGTGTTGTAATCCATTCTACACGACCATGATCATTTTTATCTTCGACTATATCTGGTTTTGATTGTGAGTTAAAAGATGTTACTCTTTCGTAACTATTTGATTGAATTTTTCTCTTGTAAAATCTCATTCTTTCCTTAATACTTGATTGAATTTCTGATTTCATATCGTTATACTCAGTTGATTGTTCTCTACTAATCGCTTTTTCCTTAAATTGGTTGTTAATAACTGATTCCTTTGGAATAGCGACACAACTTGGGATAACAAGTGGAGCATCATCCTTAGCAAACCCAATTTTTAAATATTTAGAACCGGGATGAATAACAATTGTAGCATCTGGGTTATCTAAATTTATATCTTCATCATTCTTATTAACATTTTCATCAACTAATGAAGCATTACTTTCACTGTTTAAATTTTTAAGATCTGCTACATCTGGTGTATTAGAAGTAGTAACAGTGCTTGAAATATTTGCATTATTTCTTAAAATCTTTCTATCTCTCAATGCAAAAACTTGATCATTATTTTTTAAATAATCAGATGAGCAATTTTTTTGGTTAACTAATAAAACAGGTTGAAATAACCCACTTGGTTGAGTGTATTTGTTGTCTACCCTTTCAATACCAGTTTCCTTTAATTTTTTAGCAAATGCTTCAGCAGCTTTAATACGACCTAATCTTCTTTTCTCCAGTAGATGTGATGGTACTTTCTTGGTCTTTGTCGTAGTGGAACTATCAGATTCTTTCTTTTCTCCAGATTGTTGATCATTATCTTTATCATTAACGTTACCCTTCGAACCAGCGCTGGCAGTCGCTGATGAAAAAAGTTTACGTTTCTTGACCTTATTTAAATGATCTTGATCGTCATGAGAGGCACCATGGTCGCCAATAGGTGTCCCAATAGCACTTGAAACCTCTGATACCTGAGCAGTTTCTAATTCCTCATCATCTTCTTCATCTTCCTCTTCCTTTTCTACTTCACCAGCAGCAGGTCCTTCCTCTACATCATCATCATCCTCATCTATCTGGATGTCAATTGGTTCTTCATACACAACACTGGACTCTTGTTCTTGTAGTTCGTTGTCACTAGCCATTTTCCAAATTGTAAAATCACTGAAACTCAATCACCTAAACCGGTTAAACAACGTCTCGATTTAAACTATACACTGTGTAAAACGCTAATCACTATCTTGTAATCACTCTAGTACACTATATATAAACTATTTATAACACTTTTATTCACTTTTGTTACAGCTGAAAGCTTTTCAATTCATTAACTTCACTAACAATAAGCTCTTTCCATCTCGCGATGCTTATTGTCACTCTAATAGAAGCTATCAATAGTATTAAAAGAGTCAAATAAAATGGCTTTGTGAGTTAAATATAAGATAAGATGTTGATTCAAGTGGTTCATTGGCATTTAAAAGTTGGATTTGTTGAAATTCATATTTTAAAATGTTAGATTGTGTTCTGTTTTCGTTATAAAATGGTTCATATGGTTATATATATTCTATTAAATTATTCAATTTGATTTCGATGCTTATGACTATACTGTCTTTTGTGTTGATGTAACATTTGTCAGTTCCAACAAACCTGTTACTGCTACTGACTTGGCCCGTAGCTATGTCGGTGTTCCAGTTTTGTACGTCCCATTTCAAGCCTCTGGTTTCTTTGATTTGAGTTGGAACAGCAATAGGTAATAATCCACAATTACCAATGCACTTATTTCTAAATTCAGAAGGATACGTCAATAGTGTCCCATTGGAAGGAATCAAGAATATAATATCAGTTGGGGTCAAATAGCAGAGGTTTATGTAACTGTCTGTGGATTTTAATGTGTATAATTGTGTTATGGAATGAATGGTTTGGTCAAATCTACCATCAATACCACCAATGGCTAGAAGGTTAATGGGTTGGAATTGTTTTCCATTGTTTTCTTCCATCATTCTATGATAAAGGTCATGAATCCCTGTCTCTAATGAAACTCCATGGTTCATATCTTTCTTATCTTTTACCAGGTTGATAAATGAAAAGGAATTGAAATGTAAAGATATCAAATTCATACATTTGGTAAAATCTGTAGAATATTGTGTGTTTTGTTGAATGATGACAACACCTTTCTCTTCGTAATATTTCTTAACAGTATCATCTAGAGAGTCTAGATCACCAATTATATAGTCTGGGATATGTTTAGATCTTGCATCTTCATCATTTTGATAAAAGTTGTATAACCTATTAGCACCTCCATCGGCACATACTCGAAGTTTATAATTATTCCATAGTTTCAAAAACAGATCATTGACATTGATGTCTTGATTCAAAATCAGCAGTACTGAATTGGCATCCTTGGAGGGACTCAAACATTTAACAACATTGACTTCATAATTCACTTTCACATTATCTAAGTTAACCACCATATTTTCATCATTTTCAATACAAATTTCAGACATTTTTCAAACCTAATCAAATATATTCAACTCTATACCTTCATATATCTCTAAGGATGCAAATGTTGGTCTCATAAATCAATTTCTAAAGTAACTCATCGTTCATAATATAAGTAGTGGTTTAACTAATAATTTTTCATCTTTTAATAGATATCAATAAATTTGAAAAAATACACAATAAAAGAGTAATTGCAACTTAAAGAGACTATTGAACGTTGATATTGTTAAGAATAAGTAGCATTGAAGGCAATTAAAGTTGAATATATAGCAAGTTAATATGGATAAACATAAGTATCGTGTGGAGATTCAACAAATGATGTTTGTTTCTGGTGAAAGTAATGACCCACCAGTGGAAACCACTTCTTTGATTGAAGATATTGTTAGAGGTCAAGTCATTGAAATACTTCTTCAAGCTAACAAAACTGCTCATAGTCGTGGTGGTAAGAGTATTATCCCAGAGGATATCATCTTCCTAATGCGTCATGATAAGGCCAAAGTCAATAGATTGAGAACTTACTTATCTTGGAAGGACCTTCGTAAGAATGCCAAAGATCAAGATGTTGCAGCTCCTACAGCTGGGTCTGGTACAGGTATAGATGATGATGTCAAGGGTAATGGGGATAAAGATGATAAAGATGGTGGTGCTGTGATGAAAGTAAAGAAGTCTCAAATTAAATTACCTTGGGAATTACAATTTATGTTTAATGAACAAGCTTTAGAAAATAATGAAGATGAAAATGATATAGATGAAGATGAAAGAGAGGCTAATATGGCCACTTTGAAAAGATTAAAGATGGCAGATGATAGAACAAAGAATATGACAAAGGAAGAATATGTGCATTGGTCAGATTGTCGTCAAGCAAGTTTTACATTTAGAAAAAGTAAAAGATTTAAAGATTGGTCAGGTATAGCACAAATAACAGAAGGTAAACCTCATGATGATGTTATTGATATTTTAGGTTTTTTGACATTTGAAATAGTTTGTTCTTTAACTGAGACTGCTTTAAAGATTAATAAACGTGAAGAAGTGATACAAAATCAAAAAAATAAATCACAACAATTGAATCAAGATTTAAATTTTGAAACAACAAGTATACATAGAAACAAAAGATTATTCGATGGACCTGATAATCTAGTTAACCCATTAAAAGCAAGACATATTGAAGAAGCTTGGAGAATACTTCAAAGTTTAGGTATGAAACAAAGGGCACTAAATAATTTTAAAGGTGCTAGAATAATTTCTAGACCAGTTATTATGTAATAATATAAGATTTAATATTTCAAATTAATTAAAAATAGTATAATGATTATTTCTCTAATGTACATGGGTGTATATACTTACGCTAGAAATGTTATTGAATTAATAAACAATGACTTAATAACGTTCTTTTAATCTAGATGCAACAGTACGTAAGTTACCATAAACTTTACCTGGTGGAGAACCTAAAATTAAACTAACTACGGATTCTCTAGCCATTCTAATGTGAGTGAACCCACCCAAGATATGAATTTTGGTATCAGCTAAAACAATTCTAGTTCTAGTAGCATTTTCAATGGCAAATTTTGTCTTACCATCTTTACCAGCAATACGACCGATGGCTCTTGAAAGATGATCTCCAGTTAAAGTCTTGACATCTTTGATTTCAAAAGTTTCGATATATAAATCGTCCAATCTTAACAATGCAATGGAATCATCTAAATCGAAACCAAGAGTGAAGGCTTTAATGAAATCAGCACCTTTTTGTAAAGCACCTGGATCAGTAGTATGTAAAGGATGTGTCCTTAGTTCCACGGACTTGGACTTCAAGTTCATTCTAACTTGTAACTTCAAATGGTCAACCAATGGAGGGTATATCTTAGTCCAGTTGTTCCTTAGTGGAGTCATTCTATGAGGTGGAACTGCAACTTTTCTACTTTCCTTTTTAACTTTAGTATCTTTAGACTTGTTGGCAGAACTGAACCGTGGTTTCCCCTGCTCATCCAAAACAACACCTTTAGCCTCTGGCTTGGCTACTGAATCTTCAGCAGTGTCCATTTCTTCATCACCGTTGTCCAATAAAACATCATCTTCTTCTTCTTCAATACTTTCAGTATTATTCAAACCAACGATTCTACTAACAGTACCGGTAGTACTGCTAGCGTTCACAGTCTTCTTCAAAGCAGTTGGTGCAACCATAGTTCTCGTCACTCTTCAGCCCACTACGAGGAAACTACAATCAACACATAAACTACAATAAACTCAACAAGTAAACTGCTTTAAATATGAGATGAGATGAGATGAGCTTAAACAATTTGAAAATTTTCAGTGAAAAATTGACAAGCGATGCCCATTTCAGTGGGAAAAAGCAGATATTTAGTATGTACAATGGTGATAAAATGGCTGTTATAAGGTTGTTCCTCTAGATTAGTGGTGTTGTAAATGGTATCGTTATGACCGTTGGCTTGAGTACTATATAATTATATAAATAAATGTGGTAGTTTGCATTGTTGTTCTCTTATGAATCACAGAATAGCATTGTTTTATGTACGCCGTGTCACATGTCACACGCTTTATAGTGGAAATATTTGAAATTCCATTATTTGAAGAGTTGATCACAATACTGATGGTTGATTTGATGTGTTAAAAGTTTTGGATTAGTTGTGTGTGTGTGTGTGTGTATCGATCTGCTGGTTCCTGAGTGAGTAGGATTGTGACTGTTTGTTTCTCATTGGAAAGTTAATGTTGACGGTTTTGAAATCAAAGCCCTCGTTGCTGTGGTCTCCCCTCGTGACAAGGTCTGTGTCGAGGTTACTGATAAATGGGGGGCACAATGGTTTGAAAAGAATCCTTATCGGGGGGAAGAGACCCTTGCATACTTCTCTCGTAAACACACAGAGGAAAATTAATGATATTACTAGTGATAATGAAATGGTTAAAAATACTGATTTTTTACGTGTGCAAAATATACTATTGCAAAAAAATAAAGAAAGGATGAATAAACAGATGATGTTAGCTGAGGCAACGACTTTTGGTCAGAGATTCAAGATCAACACGAAATGGCTATTGATTCGTGGTAATAGACCGTTTTCTGCTGATGAAATAGGTACTTTGTTCTCTTGGTTGATTTTATCACAAATTATTTGGGTCATTTTAGGTACAACAACTTTTGTATCAATCATGTTGTTGATCTTTAATACTGTTTTTGCAAAAGAAATGGTAGGGAATGTTGTGGGGAGAATGTTGAATGTCTTCATTGATGGTATTGATGTGAAATTTCAAGATGCATTGGTACCTGAATGGAGGAAAGGTTGCATTAAATTCAATAATGTTGAATTGAAAACAAGCCCATCATCTGTTGATGATAACGATACTGAAATGCTTAAATTCGATTTGAATTTCCATCAATTGGAAATGACTTTATCATTACGTAAATGGTTGTTTGGTAACGGTTTGATTCAAGATATATCCATATTTGGTATGAGAGGTGAAATAACAGTTTTTCCTCCTGATAAGATAAAAAATAATAACCTTATTGAATGGTTTTCTAATCCAGAGTACCATTTAGGTGCTGTAAAGATTACAGACTCTTCCATTACTATGCATGATAAACAATTACAAAAAGATTTTAAAATATCTATATACAATTTGGATATGCCTCAACTGCGATTTGAATGGATCATTAATGATTTCTTAAGTGCAAACGTTGTTGATGGTTCTATTAACAGTTCTCTTTTCAATATTCATAAGAGACAACATAAACTGGCATATATTAATGAATTAGAAAATGATTTATCAGAATGGAAGCGTATTACAAGATTAAGGTTGGATTCAATCAATGTAAAGAAATTAGGTTTAGATAAAACAAATTCATTTAATTGGATAGAAAATGGTGAATTGGATATTATTGCTGATATCATGTTACCAAATGAAAATGAAGAAAGTTTTTCTATCCTAACTAAAAATCCAACTAGTGGTAAAGAAAACAATACCACAAATAATAAATATATTGTTCTGGACCTTAAATTCAAATTCAAAGATTTGAAGGCAAGATTCCCAGACTCATCTCCAAAACTATCTACTGGTGAATCTATTATATCTTTAGATGAGTTGAAGCCAATTATATCATATGTTAATACTAAATACGACTTATTCCACACATATGCTAATCCTTCAAGTAATAACACTGTTTGGAATTCACCAAATATAGCTATTAATAAAGCTAAATCATACCCAGTGACTACAATTTTCCAATCAAAGGAAGATTGGTCTGAAGAGAAAGACGGTGTACCTCCAAAGTCTTTGAATAAACAAATTATTCGTTTCCATGATGACATATCTACACCAAATAATGAAATTGTTTTAAATTGTAGAATTGTCAAAAACTTAGATGAATTAAAGAATATGATTCTTTTTGGAGAAACAGGTATATATGATTCTCTAAGTATGGAGTTATATATTGACTTTATGAAAATGGTGGAAGACTGGGAGTATAAGAAAAAAAATGACTGGATGAAAGTCTGGGGCTCTACATTTGCATCACAACTGATCGTTGTTGGTATTGGTGCAATAGTGTGATAATATTCAAAAAAAACGCATTTGCAAATAAATAATGTATTGTAATGAAAGATTGCAATAATTTAAATAATGATAATTAATTTAATGAAATATCTGTACATAGTATAATATACTTATTTAATTTTATTGCCATTGGTTTTATCGATCTTTATTACTGGCATAAATGAATCTTCTGATAAGGATTTATTTGACGGCACAAAATTAGTTGGAATTTTAGAGCCAATACCCATAAATTCTGGTCTTGTTTTATCATGCGGTAATACAATAGCTGATTTCTGAGCATTTGTATCTTTCTCAACTTCTTCATCTTCACCTGTCCATCCCATACCACGTAAAAGAGCAGCACCGAATTCTTCAATAGGCACTTCATCATATTCTTCCTCTTTAGTAAATTCCGGAACTATTTCAGTAGTTATCTCAGTTTTACCTAATCTATTTTGATTAAGAATGTTAGAAACATTATTATTACCATTAGCTTCTGACCTTTGCGATACATTTAACCCATAATTTGTCACTGGTTTCTCTTGGTTATCACCCACAAGAAGAGGTCGCAGTGGTAATTTAACTGCTGAACTTACAGGTTTAATCACTAGCTTAGCAGGTTCTGGCTTTATCTCCATATCATCTACATGAGTAATCATGATTTTTGTCTTCTTAGAGACTACATTTTCATTACCATCTTGAAATAAATTTGATCTCTTCTGTTTACTGGATTTCTTCCCTTGTTTCCCTTTAGAACCACCAGAAGAACTCTTCAAACTAATAGAAAACCCACTCATCTACTCCCTGGGCTCTTTTTGGTATCAATTATAGGAATAGTAACACTATATAAACACCACTTCTTTATTCTTATAGCTATTACCACTATTCAATAATTTTTCAATAGCATCGGAATCCCTTCTCATCTCTAATTATTTGATATTTCAATAGAAAACATTAGATTAAACAGTAGATCTATTTAATGAACTCATAGTAAAAGAGGCATATCGGTGCAATATGAACCACATAGTGACAAGTAGCAGGCTAATTCCACGATGTGGGACTTTGAAACTTTATTACAGGGATTCTAGGGCAAGTTCAATTGTGATTAGAGGATTAAGTGGGAGTTATCGATTGAGTCAACAGAATAAGAAGGTTCAAGATACAATGAGGGAGGGGAATAATGAAGCCACTAGTACTATGAAAGCTGGTCTGGATCAATTGAAGAGAAAATATTATAATGGACTCTCTTTAGTTAATAAGTACAGTACTCAATTCTCTCAACAATCGGAAAAGGTGAAAAGGGCACTAAGAGAAGCTAATGAGAAGTTTAAAGAACAAGAGCTGGAAGGGTCAGATTCTAAATTAAATTATAATCGTGATGTTGCTACAGGTGGTAAGATAGGAGGTTTGCCCTCAGAAAGAGACTTACACCGTCGTCAATGGTCTAGAAAATTAGAACTGTATCTGGATTCTTTACAAGAAACTATATTTTCTGCTAGTAAGGCATTTAATGATGTTACTGGATATTCTGGAATTCAAAAATTGAGGAACAGCATTGAATTGTTACAAAATAACTTGGAAGAGACTAAGAAAGAAGTTAAAACAATGAAACTTTTATATTCAGAAGCTATTGAGAAAAGAACAAATTCTCAAAGACAAGTCAATGAATTATTACAAAGGAAAAGTTCTTGGAGTTCTGCAGATTTAGATCAGTTTACTAAACTTTACAAAGATGATGCAACAAATTTAAAAAATGAGCAAGATTTGAAAAATTCAGTCACTGTAATGGAAGAAAAACAAGAAAGACTTAATGAAGAATTGTACAGTGCCATCTTAACAAGATATCATGAAGAGCAAATATGGTCAGATAAAATTAGAAGAACCTCAGGATGGAGTACGTTCATGTTAATGGGTATGAATTTAATACTGTTTTTAATCTTACAATTATTTTTAGAACCATGGAAAAGAAGAAGATTGACAGGCTCTTTTGAAAATAAAGTCAAGCAAGCTCTAGATAAGCATGCAGAGGACAACATTTTACAAATAAAAAAAATCTCTGATGATTTAGATGCTCAAATTATTGAAACTATTAAAAGAGAAAACATGTCTGAAAATCAACCGTTACCATCACTGACGCTGAAGAACATCAGTTTTAAAACCATTTGGACGTGGCTGAAAAACGTTACAAGCAAATTCGCAATGATAAGACTAACAGACACAGCTGCTGAAAACAACTTCAGTACTTTAGAACTATATTTTATCATTACTATGGTCAGTTCCATCAGTTTCTTAGTTTCTGCAATATTACCATAACTTTATCACTAGAAATCGCAACAACAAGAAAGCAAGACTCACACTCATACAGACACTCACCCACTAACATATTCATTCAAAATCCACCCCACAGGACCAACAACCTATCCTTTGTAAATAATAATACACTTTATACTCATTGTAACTACTCTTTATACTATACACATTAAATTACTATACGTCTGCGTACAAAGTGATGTGCCTTTAACGTGGGTGGCAAAAAGTTAAATTGAAAGCATTAAGAAGATTAGATTTAAGATTGAGAACCATTAGAATGTTGTTTTAAAAGGTGGATTAGTTGTTGTTTTAGCAGTGGCAACGTTGCAAAGTTTGACAGTTGAGTGTTTATTCTGTTTGGCATTGATCTTTGAGAGGAAAACTGTGAGAAAAAGGTTTTGAAATGGAAGAATTAGGTATTGTTTCATCAGCAGGTACTGCTGTAGAAGAGAAGCCAATGGTTAAATCATTTGGATCATTATTATCACAATTGGATGGTGGTAGTAACAGTATGGTGGGCAACGGTAGTAGCGATGTTTATTTGAAGTTGAAGAAGTTGGAGAAAGAATATGAACTGTTGAGTTTACAAGAAGATTATATTAAGGATGAGCAGCGTCATTTGAAAAGAGAATTGTTAAGAGCTCAAGAAGAAGTTAAAAGAATTCAATCTGTTCCATTGGTCATTGGTCAGTTTTTGGAGCCAATAGATCAAAACACTGGTATTGTTTCTAGTACTACTGGTATGAGTTATGTGGTTAGAATTTTATCTACTCTAGATCGTGAATTATTAAAACCTTCCATGTCAGTGGCTTTACATCGTCATTCTAATGCATTAGTCGATATCTTACCTCCAGATTCAGACTCTAGTATATCCATCATGGGTGATAATGAAAAACCTGACGTATCATATTCAGATGTTGGTGGTTTAGATATGCAAAAGCAAGAAATTAGGGAAGCTGTTGAATTACCTTTAGTTCAAGCCGATTTATACGAACAAATTGGTATCGATCCACCAAGAGGTGTCCTGTTATATGGTCCACCAGGTACTGGTAAGACTATGTTAGTGAAAGCTGTAGCTAATAGTACAAATGCAGCATTTATTAGAGTTAATGGTTCTGAATTCGTTCATAAATATTTAGGTGAAGGTCCAAGAATGGTTCGTGATGTTTTCAGATTAGCAAGAGAAAATGCCCCATCTATTATTTTCATTGATGAAGTAGATTCTATTGCTACAAAACGTTTTGATGCTCAAACTGGTTCAGATCGTGAAGTACAACGTATTCTTATTGAATTATTAACCCAAATGGATGGTTTCGACCAATCTACAAATGTTAAAGTCATCATGGCCACCAACAGAGCTGATACGTTAGATCCAGCTTTGTTAAGACCTGGTAGATTAGATAGAAAGATTGAATTCCCATCTTTACGTGATAGACGTGAACGTCGTCTAATTTTCGGTACAGTTGCCGCTAAGATGTCTTTGGCTCCAGAAGCTGATTTAGATTCTTTGATCATTCGTAATGATTCCATATCAGGTGCTACAATTGCTGCTATTATGCAAGAAGCTGGTTTACGTGCAGTAAGGAAAAACAGATATGTCATTCTACAAAGTGATTTAGAAGAAGCATATGCAGCTCAAGTGAAATCAGACACTGATGTGGACAAGTTCGATTTCTACAAATAGTGAATCAACTCCATCAAGTAAAATAAATAATACATACACTCAAATAATATTATAATGCATTATAAATAATATACATTTATTCTCTAAGACCATGCTCCCAGAGCTAGATCAACTAAAACAAAAAAAATTTTTGAACTACTTTATTCAATAGCTCTGTCATTTAGTATCAATGCAACTAAAGTGATTAAAAGTGTAATACCATACATAAAGCAACTTGAATAGTTTAATAAATAATAAATTACTCTTAAAATCGGTATACTTGTCACGAGGCACGGAGGCATGCGATGACTTTTCAATGAAAAACTGCAAGAAATCGAATATTTTAACAGTGATAATCAATTATAGTGGTGAAAACTGTCTATAATTTGAGTTGTTATTGCAATTGTGCTTAGAATTGTTTAAGGAACCACCGATTGACGTAGCTATTATGGAGAACGAGCAAGCTATTTTGGCATGCATAGAACAAACTATGGTTGCAGATGCTAAAGTCATCAAACAAGCGGAATTACAACTTTTTGAATATCAAAAAACTGCTGGTTTTGCTAGTTTCTTGTTGAAAGTTGTTTCTAATGATGACATTCCATTGAATATCCGTACCTCTTCTGCTATTTACTTGAAGAACAAGATCCAAAGATCTTGGAATAGAGTTACTCGTGAAGATGGTATTCAAGTTGATGAACAATTGATCATTAAAGAAAATTTAGTTCAATCTTTGATTAAAAATGTTCAAAATAATCATATTAGACCACATTTAACTGAATGTGTTAGAGGTATTTTGAATAGTTCCGATGAATGGGATTTGATTAATGTCATTACTGAATTGTTGAATAGTGGTAACCAAGATTATATTTATGCTGGTTTATTGTTCTTATTTGAAGTTTGTGCTGTACACAGATGGGATATGGTTGGTAATAGAGTCTATATCGATAGAGTCATTGCTGAAATTTTCCCAATTGTTGAAACTATTGCTTCTCAATTGGCCAACACAGATGATTATAGATCAAATGAATTGCTATATTTGATCTTAAAATCTTTCAAATATGGTTGTTTAAACAATTTCCCTGAATACTTTAACAATATTGATAAATTAAATGCTTGGATACAATTACATTTGTTTATTTGTGCTAAACCATTACCACAACAAGTGTTAGATTTAGAACTTGCTGATAGACCTTTAGATAAAAGAGTGAAAGTTAATAAATGGGGTTTTGGTAATTTAAACAGATTTATTCATAAATATAGTAGAACTACAAAAATTCTTTCTCAAGATTTTGTTAACTATCTTTTTAATAATATTGCTACAGCAGTTATTCAAGAATATTTCAAGATCATTCAATCTTGGGGAAATGGTGATTTATGGATCAGTGAATCATCTTTATATTATTTAATTCAATTTTTGGAAAAATGTGTCACTACTGATGAATTGTACCCATTGATCGAACCACATCTAGAAACTATTATTCAAAATGTAATCTTCCCATGTCTATGTGCTAGTGCTCAAAGTATTGAATTATTGGAAGATGATGCTGAAGAATATACAAGACGTTATTTCGATATGAATAAGGAAGGTTCTACTGCTGATGTTGCCTCCACTGATTTTATTTTCGTTGTTGGCCATAAACGTGCTGAACAAATGCAAAAGGTTTTACCATTTGTCAATGATATTTTTACCAGTTTCGCCGCAAACAGCAGTAATATCAATATTGCTTATAAGCAAGAAGGTGCTATGAGAATTACATCAACCCTTTTCTCTTTCTTAGAATCATCGAACGAACTAGAAGGTATATTCACTCACTTTATTATTCCTCTATTAACTCAAACAAGTTATCCATTTTTAACTGCTAGAGCTATGGAAGCTGTTTCTTTATATACTTATGGTTTTCAAGACATGAATACTCTTTCTAAACTATTCGAATTAACATACACACATTTTATGGAAAGTGAAATTTTACCTATTCAAGTTGAAGCTGCAGATGCTTTGAAAACTCTAATTGTTTCTAACCCTGATATTCATCAACACATCTCACCTCAAGTTCCTGCTATCATGGAAAAGCTATTGAAATTATCAAAAGAATTTGAAATTGATATTCTATCAGAAGTTATGGAAGCATTTGTTGAAAGATTTGCTGATGAATTGACACCTTTTGCAGAAGACTTAGCTGCTAACTTATGTGAACAGTTTTTACTAATTGGCCAATCATTGGTTGAAAACACTAGTGGTAATTATTCTAACAGTGACCAAGATCAAGAATTGCAAGTCAGTGCATTACTACAAACTATGACCACTATGGTTATGTCCATGAACAAAGTGTCATTAATTGATAAATTTTTACCAGTTGTTAAATTTGTTGTTCTAAATGCTCAAATTTCCTTTTTAACTGAAATTGTTGATTTAATGGATTCTTTGGCATTGTCTTCCATTGCTTTATACAAGCAATTCACACCAGAAATTTGGGATATGTTCCATGATGTTATGGATTCTTTCCAAACATATGCTATGGATTATTTTGAATCATACTTGGTTTTCTTTGAAACTGTTGTTTCTCATGGTTTCACTCAAGATACTACATTTATTCAACCATTTTTAGAAATATTATCTGTCAAGTTGGAAAGTGAAATTGACTATGATGTTGAAAGTGTTTTAGATATTCTTGTATTCTTTGCTCTTTCAATGAAAGATATTTCATTATTTTCTAAAGCTTTGAAATCAGCCTCTAATGATGAATTAGAATTAGGTGATTCTGAAATTGTTAAATGTTTCTTAGCTAACTTATTTGTTAAGCCAGTTGAAACTTTACAAATTACCGAAAGTGAAGGTATGACTTTAACACTATTACAAAAATGGTTTGGTTATAATTTTACTAGTGTATTTGCCATTAAATTACAAATAATGGCAATCATAACATTATTCAAATTACCTGAGCTTCCAAGTTGTGTTAATGGGTTCGTCACTCAATTTGCTGATAAATTAGTTACATTAACTGAAAAATTACCAAATGCTATTAGAAAGCGTGATGCCATGGCTAAAGGTGAAGAAGGCATTGATGAAGCATTTGATGATCCACAAGATGAAGATTATTTTGAAGGCTACGAAGATGATTTGAAAGAATCTGTATTGGACCAAATTAACTGTTTCCAAGAATTCAATGCTTTCTTTTCACAATTGCAATCTCAATCTCCAGAGAAATATCAACAAATCATCAGTTCCTTAAGCGAAGAAAAACAGCATTCATTACAAGTCATCTTAGAATTCGTATCCCAAAACTAATAATCCATACAAGAGACTTCATAAATAACATATACCATTGATTAATTAATAATTATATATACTTTTATTAATAATACTACACTATTACTACTATAATATTGGTATTACTCTAAAACTCGTATCACGCTTAACGACACTGAAAAAATTTTGAGATGCGATGAGCTTGATATTAAAATTATTTAAATTCTAGTATGGTTCATTATATGATGTTAAACATATTTTATTGGATAGAGTATTGACTTTCCAGTGGCCTCGAGCATCAACATACCATTATCAGATATGTCAGTAAAGGACTCCCCAGTTGTTTTGTCCAGTTATGATCCAAATGGTCAATATTTAGCGTGCGTAACGGTTGCACTAGATAAGCAACGTATATCCGTTGAATCTACTTTTTCCTCCAATAATACAAGCCAACTAAATGAAAACTTTTTATATTTGGAAGACTCTAATTTGAGAGTTTCTAGTTTGCAATGGAGTTATTTATCATCTACTGAAACATTATGTGTTTTAATTGCTTTAAACAACGGTGAAATTTGGATATACTCACCATTATCAAATGAGGTTATATATAAATTATCCACTGGTAACTCATACGAAATTAAAGATGTTCAAATTAACTCAAATAAACTTTGGTGTATTGATTCCAGTGATACATTTTATGAATTTTCATTGGTAGAATTTAAATTGATTCAACATTTTAAAATCGAATCCTGTGTTCAATTAAATAAATTGAGCATTGTATCATCTGATGAAAACAAGTTATTAGTTGCATCTCATTCTATCTTTTTAATTGATACCATTAAGAAAGAAATCGTCTTAACATTCTCAGGTCATATTTCTCCTGTTTGCATTTTAAAATCTTTAAGTAACGATTTTTTCTTATCAGGTGCAGTCAATGATCGTTTCTTAAATGTTTATGATATTAATACTGGTTTAACCAAGACTGTTTTAGTTGCACAATCTAATGTTACTCAATTTTCTAATTCAAATCAAGATTCTATAGCTGTCACTACTGAAGATGGCAAGATTGAAATTTTTGAAGATCCATTAGTTAGTAGTACAAATAAGAGAAGAGGTAATAAATCTAAACAAGCTACTAAGAGTATTGAAGTTGTATCTGAAAAATCAACAAAAATTCCTTTATTTAATGTATTCATTAATCGTGATATTTTGAATATCACTTGGTTACAAAATGCTACAGTACCATTTTTTTCACAATTACAATGGAAAGAATTATCCACTGAATATAAACATCAAGTTAGTTTAGGATTTGGTAGTAATAACCGTTCCAAAGATCGTTCCCTACATGGAAAAGATTTGGCTGCTGCCACTAATTATTCAGAAGGTAATGCTAGAATTAGTTCTGGTGATAACTTTAAGCATGTAACTGATATAATCAAAGAAATATTATTAGAAAGCGAACAAAATGAAAAAGAAGGAAATGAAGATGGTTCAGAATCATTAGCTGATAAACTAGAAGCTATTTCCTTATCTCGTCTAAGTGGTAAAAAATCAAAGGATTCAAAATCTGCTATGACTACTGGTACTTTCACAGTAGTCTTATCTCAAGCATTACAATCAAACGATCATTCATTATTGGAAACAGTATTAAATAACAGAGACGAAAGAGTCATCAAGGATACCGTCATCAGATTGAAACCATCTTTAGCAGTAGTCTTATTAGAAAGATTAGCTGAAAGAATTGCTAGACAAACACATCGTCAAGGTCCATTAAACATTTGGGTTAAATGGTGTTTAATCATTCACGGTGGTTATCTAGTAACAGTTCCAAACTTGATGGCTACTTTATCATCTTTACATTCTACATTAAAGAGACGTGCTGATCTATTACCAAGATTATTAACTTTAGGTACTAAATTAGAATTTGCCTTAAACACCATTGAATTAAAGCAAGATAGCAACGTTGACGAATTACACTTTGAAGAAGAAACTTTGGTAGAAAATGAAGATGAAAACGAAGTGGAATATAACGAAGAGTTAGACGATGCTGGATTGATTGAAGACGGTGAAGAAGACTATGAAAGTGACAGTGGCAATGACAGTGAAAGTGGAAGCGAAGATGAAGAAACCCTACAAAAGCAAGGCCAAGACGTGGAAATAGATGGCGAAGATGATGACGAAGAAGGGTACAGTGATGTAGAAATGTAAATTAAATTACCATAAATATATTATATATATACATTAAAATATAGATATTACTATTAATATTGTATGATAACACCAGGCACGTGACACTCGTTTCTTTTGCCAACTGAAAATTTTTCAAAAAATCGATGAGATGAGAGATGAGATGAACTTATTAGTAGTATATTAATGTAGTTTTAATTAATTAAAGAATAATTAAATTAGTTTTCAGTAGTTCTTTTTAAAGTTCAAGTTATTGGAGATTTTGATTATTTCTTCTTGATGTTTAGATTTTTCTTTTACTGGTCTTATTTAGTTTTCTTTTGTACATTTATAAAATCTTTAGCGTAAAAACTACTAACTTGCACCATTTGTGGGTTATTTTACTAATTGATAGGAGTCAAAATGTCTGAAGACAAGCAATATATTTCATATAACAACGTCCATCAACTGTGTCAACACTCAGCTGTTAAGATTAGAGATTTCAAACCAGATATCATCATTGCTATTGGTGGTGGTGGTTTCATCCCAGCTAGAATCTTACGTACCTTTTTGAAGGGTCCAAATGCTCCAACTGTTAGAATCTTTGCTATTATCTTATCTTTATATGAAAAGATCGATGGTACTGATGTTGAAAGAGCTGGTGTTGAAGTTACCAGAACTCAATGGATCGATTACGAACAATGTAAGTTGGATTTAGTTGGTAAGAACGTTTTAATCGTTGATGAAGTTGATGACACACGTACTACTCTACATTATGCCTTAAATGAATTAGAAAAAGATGCAGCTGACCAAGCTAAGGCTAAGGGTGTTGATCCAGAAACTAATCCAGAATATAAGACTAACTTCGGTATTTTTGTTCTACATAACAAATTAAAACCAAAAAAGGCTGAATTACCAGAAGATATGGTTAAGGATGAAAACCGTTATTTTGCTGCTAAAAATGTCCCAGATGTATGGTTAGCTTACCCATGGGAATCTACTGATATTGTTTTCCATACTAAAATGGCCATTGAACAAGGTAATGATGTTTTCTTACCATAAATTTTGTAATAATAACGTCAACCATTTTTAAACATTATGTATATTAATTAGAATTTTTAAATAATTCATAGAAATAAACTATAATATTGAAATAATTTTAATTTCAGCTATTTACATCTCTAAAATATACAAGTATTTCAATATATATTACATTTTCCTAATTTATTTTATTAAAAACTATTACAATAATTTTATGCTACAAAACTTTTTATTTTTGAATATTATAATTGTAATGTTATAAATGGAATGTTTGTCTACTATTATATTCAATTGTAATTATTATACATGGTTTTCTTTTTGAAAAAAGATTAAAATAAGTGAGACTTTGCTCTAAGTATGAGAATGCATTATTAAATCGTATCGTTATTTTTTTTTCTAAATAGCACCTAAGTAATCTTCCTTAATACTACCAATAGCATGGATGGAACTAACTTGACTGATACAACCTTCAATCTTAACACGGATTCTACTCTTTATAGTAATAACATCTTCAGCACTTTGGTAAGATGGTGGGTTGGAACCAGCATTAAATATTAAATCTTGTGGCATTAAATGCTTGGTGACGAAAACTTTCATAGGTCCTACTTGGACTTCAAACCCATGTTGAGAACAAGAGACAACGGTACCGTCCACTACCTCACCTTTAAAAGGTTTAAAAACAATTGCTCTGTATTTGACTGTAAATTCGGCTGAACCATCGGTTGGCAAAATTCTACCACGTTCAATTTCAATTTGGTCATACTCCAAGACACATAAAATGTAACCAAACTTACCTGTACATGAACCTTCCACTTCTTGTAATAGTTTGGTCTTTAAAAACTGTTTCATACGAGGTCCAAAAAATGATGGATGTAATGTGATATTCAGCGAAAGATCCTTTATGAAAAACATTTTTTGTTATATTACTCAATCCAGATAGCACCCTCAACAGTAGACGTGACACTTAAGACACTGGTAACCTCTTGTTAAACTACAATTACCCTTTACTTTATTAATACATATTTATTCAAATAATACACATTTATCATTGAAGTTTATTGAAATTTCAATGAAATTTCCATCCAAAGGTATATTTCACTTCCGTGTCAAGTGATATTAAAACACCATACAAAACAACAAAACACAACCATCAAACCAATCAACAGAACAATCTTTACACTCTCAATAGTGTCTGATCTGTAGTAATGACAATAGTAATGGCTCATGAAGCTTGGTATATTTCTTGATTTGTATTTTTGGTAATTATTTATCTTTAAATATTTGCAATATGGTCATCTTAATTTCTTGTGATGACTATATACTATAAAACTATACTACATGGAGTTGGAATTTTTCATTCCAAGATTATAATTCCTTCAAAAAGGATGTGATGGGGGGGATTGTGATGACATTAGTGTCATCAATTGAAAAAAAAATTAAATTAAAAAATAATCATTAAGGGTAAATTATCATGATGTGGAAACGTTATACTTTTAATTATGCATTTTTATTTTTTAAAAGTCTTTTGAACGATCAGCATATAAACGTGGAGTAATATTCATAGCCATTAATTCTTGGAAAAGTAATTTGGCAGCATATGGAATGTTAATTTGATAAATATCAATCTTATTATCACAACCTTTACATTCAAATTGGTTATGGTTTAATTTGGCAATGACAGACATTAAACCACAAATACCACAAACATGAACTCTGAAAGCATCGGATGCTTCCATTAATCTTTCCTTTAAGAAAGATGCTGCACCATGTGCAATCATACAATCTCTTTCCATTTCACCGAATCTTAAACCACCATCTCTGGATCTACCTTCAACAGGTTGTCTAGTTAATACTTGCATTGGACCACGAGCTCTAGCATGAATCTTATCGTCGACCATATGTCTTAAACGTTGATAATATGTTGGACCAAAGAAAATTTGCGCCATTAATTTCTTACCAGTATGACCATTGTACATAACTTCGAAACCACGAGATTGATAACCATGTTCACGTAATAATTTGGAAATACCTTCAACAGTAATATCAGTAAATGGAGAAGCATCACCTTCATTACCTGATAAAGCAGCAACTTTACTTAATAAACATTCAATTAAATGCGCAACTGTCATACGAGATGGAATAGCATGGGGATTGATAATTAAATCTGGAACAATACCTTCAGCAGTGAAAGGCATATCTTCTCTACCATAAGTAATACCAATAGTACCCTTTTGACCATGACGAGAGGCAAATTTATCACCAATTTGTGGAACCTTTGTAGTTCTAACACGAACCTTTACGAATTTCAAACCATCTTGATTGGTTGTAATTAAAACTTGATCCACAATACCATTTTCAGTACTTCTTAATGGAGTAGAGGCATCACGCTTGGAATGGTATGCAGTTCTTTGACCTAATTCTTCTTCATCTGGGGAAATTGGAGTTGTCTTACCAATAATAATATCTTCACCAGAAACTCTAACACCTGGAGCAATTAAACCATCGTCATCTAATTTATCATAAGAACCATGTTTCATTCTTAAAGTATTAGTACGTTGTGGTTTTTCAAAAGTTTCGGTAATAGACATACCATACTTCTTTTCTTGATCCATGTAAGATCTAAAGAATAAGGATCTGAATAAACCACGATCAATGGAAGATTGATTCATAATCATGGAATCTTCTTGGTTATAACCGGAGTAACAAGCAATGGCAACAATAGCATTTTGACCAGCAGGTAGTTCTCTAAACTTCAAGTATTCCATAGCACGAGTAGTACCTAAAGGTTTTTGTGGATAATACAAAATATTAGCCATGGTATCCATACGAACATTATAATTAGTTAAGAAAACACCCATGGCTTGTTTACCCATCGCAGATTGATAAGTATTACGAGGAGATTGGTTATGATCTGGGAAAGGAATAATGGAAGCAGCAACACCTAAAATCATAGAAGGATGAATTTCACAATGAGTAAATGTAGTAGCATGATGAACGGCTCTGATACGTTTAGCAGTATCAATATTTTGATCATCTTCCATTTCTGGTTCTTCAGTAACAGGATCTAAATCTTCTGGTTGCATAGCAATTAAAATAGTTTCTTCTTCTTCAGCATCAATATATTCAACTAAACCTTCATTTAATAATGATGACCATGTGTATTCTTCAACATCTTCAAAACCACCTTCAATATCTTGATATTCAGTAGTCATTAATCTTGAGACATGACCTTTTCTAACCTTTAATTCTTTATGACCCATAGCTTCATCATCTTCAACAATGAATAATGGTCTGTAAACTCTACCAGCATCAGTGAAAATCTTTAATTCCTTTTCACGAATATCTCTAATCATAGAAACTTCTGGATTAATATCACCTTTTCTTCTTAAAGTTCTTAAAGTTTCCATTAATCTAGCTGGATTTCTATGAACACCATGCCAAACACCGTTAACAAAAACTCTAGTAGCATCAGGAGATTGATGTGGGACATAATCTTCTAATGGTTCCATACCCCATTCACTTAAGAAAGTAATGATAGGCATTGGATCAGTACCAACAGATATACATGACATTAATGATAAATTCTTAACCAAACCACACGCTTGACCTTCTGGAGTTTCAGCAGGACATACCAAACCCCAATGAGTATTATGTAATTGACGAGGTTTAGCTAATTTACCATCACGACCAATAGGAGTATTAGTTCTTCTTAAATGTGATAAAGTAGAAGAATAAGTATAACGATTTAAAACTTGAGAAACACCAGCTCTTGATGTCATAGCTTTCTTTTGTTCACCCCAATTACCTGTTGCTAAAGCATATTTCAAACCAGAAGTAATTGTTTTAGCATTAATAGCTAATTTCATATTGAAATCATTTGCTTCTTCAACAGTCCTTTGCATATAACGGAAAATATCTTTTGTTAATTTTCTGAATAAAGTTTTAAATAATTGACCTAATAATGGACCAGCTAAATCTAATCTTTTTTTACCGAAATGATCACGATCATCTTGATCTTTACGATCTAATGCACATAATAATAATCTATTGATCATATAACCTAAGAAGAAAGCTTTTCTACTTTCAAAACCTTCTAATTGTGTAATATGTGGTAAAAATTCCTTTTGTAAAATATCTCTTGCATATTGAATTCTTTTTTCCTTTTTAATACCTAATGCAGTACCACGACGACCAATAAAATCTAAAGCAGTTTCACGATCTTGAATAACAAAACCATCTTCCACACAAGGTTTTAACATTTCTAACATTTGCCAATCATTAACATCATAACAAATATGTTCTAAAATTTCACCATCTGGAATAATACCTAAAGCTCTAAAAATAATAACAATTGGAATATCTTGTTTAATGTATGGTAATGTTGCCTTAATGGTACGAGCAGAACTACCTTCTCTACCATAAAGTTTAACTTGTAAAGTACTAATAAATCTAGAACCTTTTTCTAAAGCAGATCTAATTTCTGCAACATGAGAAATTGGAGATGGAGCAGCTTTTTTAAATACTTGAACGATATTACCTGCAGAACGTTCTTGAGCAATTAAAACTTTTTCAGAACCATTAATAATGAAATAACCACCCATATCAAATGGACATTCTTTTAATTTATATAAATCAGATTCAGTTGCATCACTTAAATAACAATTTTTGGATCTTAACATGATTGGTAAACGACCAATGAAAACTTTATCATTTTCATTATCTTCTTCACTTTCTTCAGCAATTAATTGATAATTTAAATCTCTACCTGGTACATCAATAGCTTCATAAGTTCTCTTATTAACATCAACAAATAAACCTGATGAATAAGTTAAATTACGTAAACGAGCTTCTTGTGGATATAAAGCATGAGTAACACCATCTGATTCATTAACCATTGGTTTAGTTACATAAATTTTACCAAAACTAATTTCATATTTTCTACTAATATTATCAGATTCTGTTGTATGTTGTGCTAATTGTTCTAAAATCAAAGTGGAATCCTCAGAGATAATATCTTGTAAAGTATAATCAACGAATTGATTAAATGAATCTAATTGTTGTGATACTAAACCTTTTTCACGGAAAAATGATGAAATAACAGCCCATGAATCTTCAGCAGAAATTGGCGCATTTTCATCTTCAAACCCATACGGATCTTCATCCCCATAATAATCATCGACTTGGGACATCTTAATTGGTATATCTATAAGCTATCTGTTCCTTTAAATTAACTTTTTGGGTAAACTTTTACTTTATTTTACTTTTAATAAAATACCACAAAACAAAAAAAAAATTCTTTAAAAATATTATTTTTCAGCAATCACTATTATAGCTAAACAAATCAACAATCAAACACCTCACAACCTCCAACGGAACTGTAATCTCAATGTCAACACCAACAGATTACACTATTGACACAATACAAATACTATTACAATCAATAACAAGTTTAATTTATATATTATATAGTTTTTACAATTATTAATTTGGTCAAATAATAACAAAAATCGTTCATTCCACAAAAACTTTTTAGAAAACTTGCCACCCATTACAATCTAATTACCACAAAACCAAAAAAAAAAAAAAACTACACCTCGTTAAGCATGATACGCAATTTTATTGATGGCACGTGCTAATCACGTTGTTTTCACGTGGTGTGTATGTCACGTGTTGTTCACGTGCATGTCATGTGATGTAATAATTGTCGTTATGCACGAACAGAAAAATAAAAGGAATTATATAAGTTCTATGATTATGTTTTTTCATTAATATTAATATATAGAAGATATAACATATGCTTGATGTATTTTTGCTTGAAGAGTTCTTGGTGTATCGGAGATCTGTATCGATTAGAGCAATGGCAGTGGCAAGTGCTGGTTTGTTGGGTGTTGTGCAGGCCGGGAAGTGGTCTTTGGGTGCATTAAAGAGTGGTATTGGTGGAATTAGAAAGTTGGCTACTAGTGTAGAAATTTCTACACTAGATAATAATAATAATAATAACGTTTCAAATGGTAGATTCAGTTCAAAAGTCTTGGGGTTGGCCCGTAAAGGTATTGAAGAAGGTAACGCGCATTTCAGAGTAGGTGGTAAACAATTGTATTTCCCCAAGGCAAGAATTATTTTATTAAGACCAAATGCAAAACATACACCTTATCAAGCAAAATTTATAGTACCAAAATCATTCAATAAACTGGACCTAAGGGATTATTTGTTCCATGTGTATGGTCTAAGAGCTATGAATATCACTACACAATTGCTACATGGTAAATTTACAAGGGTAAATATTGGTTCTCCAAGATATAGAGGTCCACAAATTAAAAAAATGACTATTGATATGGCTGAACCTTTCATTTGGCCAGAAGAGCCATTAAAGGAAGATAATTCTTTATGGGATGATACTATCGTTAAACAATTGGAAAAATTCAGGGAGGAAAATGTAATGAAATCTATAGGTTCAGATAAATTTAAACCAGGTACTTCATTTGATGGTGCATTGGGTCCATATAAAAAAGTTGCTCAACCTTTCGTACCTAGAATGATGAAAAATAAATTTACAAATCAACAAAAAAATTATAAATTGAAATTAAATCGTATGCAAAATTTGCTAAAGTTACAAAATTATGTAAATAACTGAAAAATTTAATTTTTAAATGAGATTATTTCTCAAAAATAGTATGTAAATAGTTTAAATTAAATATTATAAATCATAATAACTATAAATGAATTCTTAATATTCACTGGTTAAACGGCATAATAAATTTACTGTCTCTTCAGGTGATGCAATCCATAATGTACAACCTGCTAAACGTGCCTTAACATCATTGGCAGAACCTGTTGGAGCAAATTGATCACCCACATGAATTGTTTCATTTGGATTAATTGGATTGTTGGGAGAATAATATCTTTGTAAAATACGAACACCTAAATCTTTACCACCAATATCACACCAAACATCACTACCACCATCAAAACAACTAAAATTAACTCTCTTGGCTGGTTTATAACTATCTACTGCAAGTTGTAAAGTTAAAACAATTTCTTCTAATTGTTCTCTTGACAATTTAACACGAATAGTTTTACCTGAAATTGGATCAGAACGTTCGCCAGGTACTAAACCAACAGAACGATGTTTACGAATTAATACAGTTTCAACAGGTAACTTTAACCTTTCTTTTAAAGATAAAAGTGTCCTTTCCGCAAAATCTAATGTATCTTTCATATCATCTTCTGACCAAGTTTTCATAACTGGTAATAACCAAACATCTTGAGGAATTCTTTTAAATCCAAATTGAGAGTCAGCATTCTCATAATATTGGAATAAATAATTTGATTCACCTCCCATAATTGTTAAATTTTCCTTTTGTTCTAATGTTAAAGTAGTAGAACTATGCATTGCTACTAATAATCCATGTAGCCTTTCTTCATATTTTGAAGGTTCATCATAACCTGCGGCTGTACAAATACCGACTCTGATATTTGATTCTAATAACTTTACCATATATGGGATAACAGGATCAGCATCAACTAATGAACCACCATCTTCATATAATGTAACATCACCATCAAAAGTGACTAATTTAAGGGTATTCCCATTCAATCTTCTTTGTTGAATGAAATGGAAAACTTGAGCAGTATTCAAAATGTGTCTAACATCATTAAAACTTGGTGCAACCATTCTACGTTGAGAAATGGCTCTTTTAGAATCTTCCCATAAAAATGCATCCTTTAACGGTAATTGTGTGAAAAATAACCCAATTGTTGGTACCAATTGATTCAATCTTGATTTCCCAATCAATTCATATTTACCATTTTGAGACTCATTGTCCCCCAATAACCCATTTTTAGCATCGAATTCAATTTTTTTAGAGATTAATAGTTCAATATCTTGAAATATTTCAGAATATTGTTTTCTTAACCTTTCAGTAGTATCATTATTTTCATCCTCCTCGTGGGAAACAGCATGCAAAACAAAGGGAGAAGCTAACAACCCTTTAATAAACCCAATAAACTCATCCTTACGATGAGCTTTCAATTGGTATTCAACTCTATATCTAGACGACATGTTTACCTTTTTTTTCTCTTTATCTCTTTTACTTGTATTGTAACGTACCTAATTGCCTCTGTCACCAGGAAATCAACTCACAAACTCAAGTACCAATTGCAAATTACCTCCTACTTAAATATCCAAGCAACACAATCAGTTATTCACCATCAATTACCATTAATTCATTGAATTCATCACTAATTTTAGTTAATCCCTTCACCAAAATCTGATATTGTCCGGATTTACTATGAGGGGAACTCGCCGGGAGGGGGTTCAATCCAAATCACAGCATTAAGAACCGGACAACATCTTAAAGCTTGTGTCAGCGACAGATGCTTCGATACAAGAAGGTTTTGGGACTGATGACAGAGATGAGGATGGTTGATTGCTGCTGGTGGGAGTAGTATCAATTGGTTAAAGGTTTTTGAGAGTTAGTAATTGGTAACTGAGTGATATTCTGTATTTTGGGAGTATCTTTCTGGATCCCTGGGATTAAGACTTCTATAGCAGAGTTGGTTTAGAAAATCTGTGTTCAGGTGTGTTGTCGAGATTGATCAATTGTGTTCAGCCAAGTTGTGATAAATGAGTGAATTAAGTATGGGAAATAGACCTGATGGGATTAACGGTGTGCAGAGTGCCTCAAAAGAGGTGGGTGATGGTGCCTCAACTGGGAACGGGGTGTTCTCTCCAGAGTATAAAAAGGAAGATATTAATGAAGGTGAAGATGCGAAGTACTATGGTAATGAGGTTAATAATCCCAATAATAACAGAGAAATGCAGTCTTCAGAATTTGCTCATTCGGATTATCCCAATTCTGAAGTGAAATCAGGGTTTAATTCAGGGATTTCTAATCCAATACAAGAAAATATGAATAATATGCAATATCAGCAACAACCTCCTGCTAGTAATCAATATGAGTTTAGAGAAGATAAGTATTATAACTTGAAATCCAAGACAGAGGGGGCACCAATTGGTGGGTTTGAAGATGCTTTCCCCACAGAGAATGACAATAAACCAAAATTTAACGATTGGATCTTTACTATCCTTTTCTTACTCACTGTAACAGCATTTATTGCAATTGCTGCAATTACTTTGAGAGCATGGGGGAAAGTTTATGGTGACACTGGAACTGGTATTTACACAAACAATAATACAGGAACTTTGGATACAAATTCTGCCATTTTATTGGTATTTGTATGTGCCATTGCATTGGTGTTGGCGATGGTAGGTTTGGCTCTCTGCTATAAGTTCCCTAAATTTTTTATTTATTGTGGTATGATAGTAAATATAGTGTTTGCATTGGGTACTGCAATTATGTACATGTCATTAAGATATTGGTCTGCTGGCATTACATTTTTAGTATTCACTTTATTAACTGCATGGTGTTACTGGGGGATGAGAGGTAGAATCCCATTGACAATTGAAATATTAAGAATTGTCGTTGATGTTATGAAAGTATGCCCACAAACAGTTGCTACATCAATTATTGGTAGTATTGTAGGTGCAGCATTTGGGTTCCTTTTCTCTGCAGTAATTGTGGCTACATATATCAAATGGGATCCAAAAGCTAACAACTCTGGTTGTGATGTATCTGGAGGTAGTTGTTCAAACTCCAAATTAATTGGTATGTTAGTATTGGTGTTTTTCTGTGGGTATTACATTAGTGAAGTGATTAGAAATGTTATTCATACAACAGTGTCAGGTATCTATGGTAGTTGGTATTATATGTATAAATCAGATCAAGGTATGCCAAGATGGCCTGCTTTGGGCTCATTTAAAAGAGCAATGACTTATTCATTTGGTTCCATCTGTTTTGGTTCTTTAATTGTTGCATTGATTGAAACTTTAAGAGCTGTCATTTCTTTACTAAGACAAGGTGCAATGACCGACAACAGTTTGGGAGGTTGGGAACAATGTGCATTCCTAATATTCGACTGGATTATAGGATTTTTACAATGGCTTGCTCAATATTTTAATCACTATGCTTATTGTTTTATTGCCTTGTATGGTAAACCATATTTAAGAGCAGCAAAAGAAACATGGTACATGATGAGAGAGAAAGGTATTGATGCTTTGGTTAATGATAATTTAACAAATATTGCATTAGGATTTTACTCAATGTTCGTTGGTTATACAGCAACATTATTTGCTTACTTATACTTAAGATTTACTACACCTGATTACAACAACTCTGGTAATTTTAATGCACCATTGTTAGCTTTTTCATTTGTTATAGCTCTACAAATTTGTAACATTGCAAATGAAACAATTAGATCAGGTACAGCCACTTTCTTTGTAGCTTTGGGAAATGATCCAGAAGTATTCCAAGTTTCTTATCCCGAGAAGTTTGATAGAATATTTGCTGCTTATCCACAAGTATTGAATAAATTAACACATAAAGATGTTTGAATTAATTTCTTAAAAATTAAACTAAATTTTACTTTTGGGTTCCTAAATTCAAGAAAATTGGGGTTTTAAAGTCTAAATGTAAAATCAATTAACAACATTGTTAACTATAAACTTTATATTAATATATACATGAATTTTTAAAATAATATATTTAAATAATTACAAGATTGTATTCATTTCGTTTTTCTTTTGTTCCAGTAACTCGTTACTTCTTGTTTCAACTTCATTAGCAAAGTCATTCAATTCACCTGACAAGTATTCCTTTATGATAGGTAAACCAACTTGAGAACCACTACCAACAGAACCAAACAATGCATCACCAATTTTTTGTTCATTCTTTGATCTAATTCTTGCAGCATTCATACCTAATTTAGTTCTTAATAATTCGGAACCTTCATTAGTGAAAACTTCATCGATTTTCTTTACTAATTGTTGTTCATCGACAATGAACTCATCAGCAGCATGGTACAAATCAATTAATCTTTCTAGTTTTCTTTCTTTAGCCTTAAGTTCGACTAATTCTCTGTTATGTTTTCTCTTCATTTGCAAAAGTTCTTTTTCTTCTTTAGTTCTTTCTCTCATCATAGGTTCTTGTAAAATTTTTTCCAAAGTTGGGATAGTCAAATCAGAGATTTTAACCTGTTCAACTTCTTTCAAATGTTGTATCCTTTCTTGTTCCAGCAAAGCTTCTTTATCTTTTACTAATTTCTCTTGATATAATAGTTTCTGTTCTTCTTTGCGAAATGCAGCAGCTAAGTATTGTCTACGTAATTCAGCCTTTTGTGCCTTTACCAATTGTTGAGGAGTGGATGTATTCTTAATCGTAGATGGAGCTGCTGCTGATTTTTCAATTAATTCTTCAACATCAATAAATTTTATATCAGCTTGCACTCTGCGAGAATTTCTTGGATGTTGAACACCTTCAGCATACCCAACACCGTTGACACCTGTTGGTTTAGGAGCATTAGCTTTCTCCACAAGAGTAGTTTGTTTGATCGTTGGTTTCTTTAAGATCGATCTGGTAGTTGGTAAAATACCACTCTTAAATCCATACTTGGCAGCCCCTTTTCCCATTATTTAATTCTAATTCTTGTGGTTTCCAAATGAAAAAAATGAACAAAACAAATAAAATATCAGTGTAACTTTGATTCTATACCAATGGTAACCTTTAGAGTTTCTATGAACTGTAAACAATCCTTTAAAAACTAAGATTTATTCATTTATTTAGCTGTGAAAAGTTTCAAATTTGACGAAAAACACCAATGGAACGCTTATTGAAAAATGTCACACTGTTAATGCTATAACAGGATTTGAGATGAGCTGTATTAAAGAAGATTTTATGTAGATTAAAGAGTGTTGAATTGGACTGTATTACGATCAGGACATTATTTGTGAATTTAGTTTTACAATCTAATGTTATTCTTATTATTATATACTTATTTATGGTGTCTATATTATAAAGGCATTTGAAACCTTTCTTTTTTATTATTTTTGCTTGTATCAAAGTTTGTGATGCTGTTTCAATGCCTTCACTGTGGCTTCAACAATAGCTATATGTTCTTCTTTATGAACCCTTTCTTGGTATTGTTGTAAAGTTTCTTGACCTGGAACGATTTCCAATTCTCTGACAACCAACGGTTCACCTCTATCCACTTCTTCAATGACATAGTGGACCATACAACCTGCAGTGACTGATTTACCTTCAGTTTGGCATTTCTCCCAAGCCATTTCAATGGCATGGGTGGTCCCAACAAATGCACCAGGTAAAGCAGGATGCAAATTAATAATCGGTACAGAACCAATATTAGCCAAGAAAGCAGGTCCTAAAATCAATAGCCATCCTGCACAAACAATCAAATCTGGTTTATCTTCCAATACCAATGTAGCTAAATCCAGTTCAAAGGATACTCTTGCCTTTTGACGACCTTCTTTGTCATCTTTAGCTAAATCCTTTGTATATTTATAAAGAGAATGGATTTTAGTAGGAATGCCAACAACAGCAGCTCTAGTCAAACCATACGCATTCTTACTTGAAGAAATCACCGAAACAATCTCTGTATCACCTAGCAAACTGTTTTTTTGAGCATCAATCAATGCTTGTAAATTGGAACCTGATCCAGATATCAATACAGTAATTCTGGGCATTTCCTTCCCCTTAACTTCTACCACCAATGGTTCAACACCAGACAACATCACTTATAGACCACAATTGCCCATTGTTCCCAACTTGCTAACCACTGTTGTTAAATACAATTGAACTATTCATTGCAACTGCCTTCAATAGAGTCATTGCCATACAAATTGCCAATTTTAGAGGCTCGCGGGTGACTCCTTTGGGTCATTGAGTTAGATATTATAAGTGAAGATTATTGTTTTGAAAGTGAGCTGAATGGGCTGTATATGAGTGTAGCAATGTGGTCTGAGTATGTGGGATTGTTGATTGAGTGGTGGTGATTGTGTAGGCCGGTTTTCCAAGAGTAGCAGAAGCTTTAAAACTTGAAGATCCAGCTGAGAAGCACTTTCGAGAGATCACTGCTTTGTAGTATTTGGAGAGTATGACAGTTATGGGTTCTTTTGGAAGGGAAGAAATGGTATGTGGTGGTCTGTGGTGGTTTAAACAGTGTTTATGGCACTGATGTGTGTAAGATGGTGTATCGCCGGGTAACCAGGGTCTTTGACATGTAATTTGAATCATAACAACTGGATTGAAGCCAATGAACTGAACAATATGGCATTAAATAACATGGTATAAGTTGTTGTTGCATGTTCTTTGGCGACTGTTGAATGAGTAAAATTGTAACGTATTAGTTTTCTGGAGGGAATCGTGGTGTTTCCAATGAAACAGGTGGACATTGAAGATAAACATATTGATTTCGATGGGAATTATTTGATTAATGATGATTACGATTATAGTAAGCTGAAGTACAAGGAATCTCCATTTTATGGTATAGATACCGTTGTGGATGAGTCATTGATCTGTCTGCGACCATCCAGCAAAAGAGACGTTTTTTCTGTAAAATTCCATATCTCAAAAGAACAACTAGCAAAGATTAAAAGCAATGTGAATTTTAGATTATTACTGTATTGTGGTGAATTGAATGATTTGAACACTGATGGTATTATTAGTTTAAAATTCCCATATCCAAATAAAGTTCATTTAAATGGTCATAAAATTAAGGATAATTTGAAAGGTTTTAAGAAACAAAAGGGTACGGCTAATCCAGCAGATTTAACCTCATTTGTTAAGACTGATCCCAATGAACTGAATTTATTAGAATTTGAACATGCTGTTCTTACACAGGAATATATTTTTTGTTGCTATATAGTGGAAATATTTACTCCAGAACAATTACTTCCAAACATTTTAGAAGAAAATGAAATCATTCCAATTAAAACTTGCATGAATATTTTATTTGACAATAATAATGATTTGATTACCACATCGACTGTTATCTCGTTACAATGTCCAATATCATTCACTAGGTTAAAGTATCCAATGAGATCAAAATATTGCACGCATCTGGATTGTTTTGATGCTCTGTGGTTTCTAGAATCACAAAGACAAATACCAGTATGGAAATGTCCTATTTGTAGAGCTAAGTGTGAAATAAATGATTTAATAATTTGTGAATTAATCTGTGAAATTTTGGAAAACTCTGATGATTCTATTGAACAGGTCATCCTTTATAATGATGGTTCTTGGGAAGAAATTATGGAATCTGATAATTCAGAGGTATCAAATGGTATCTTAACAATACAGGAACTAAATCATCATAGAGAAGAATTTTATCAAGAAGTAGAGAATATCAAATCTAGTGAACTTATATGTTTGGATAGTGAAGATGAAGAATTGGATAACCTCTATACCATTGAAGAAGAAACACAAGTTGACTTGATGAACATAAGCGCTGCGCAATCAGAATATATTGATGATTATTCCGCTCATGATACTTCGGAAGCTAGTCTGGACCCTAAGACTAATAGCTTTTCAATGGAACCCATCACAACAGTAGTTCCAAAAATAGCCACTAAGAAAGATGGTAAACGAAGTAATTTTACAGTTCCTAATATGTTAGGGAAACCACCACTTCAAAATTCAAATGAGGATTTCGAAGAAAATGAACTGTTAGCACATTCAACTAGCTTTGGATCATTTTCATTTTCAACAGAAAATTTTAATCTAAAGAACGTAAATTTGTCTCCAGAACGTGTTAGAACAACAGTTAGAGTAGATATGAGGGTTGAACAGAATCAATTAAATGATATAAACTCTACAAAAAATAAAAATAAAAATAAAAAATTGTCAGTACTCCCAAGAGACTTAAAATCAAAATCACTGCATGCATTTTTAACTAATGATCAAAATAAAGAAGAGATCATCAATAAACCAAGTATACCAACTTTACCAAAACTCCCTCATTTAAAGGACAATAATTAGTAATCTATAAATAATGAATATAATAATTTTTAACGAGTTGGATGAGTACATCTTGTTTCGTTATGTAACTTAAAACAGTTAACTGAACATATTTTTTCTCCACAAGATATACAACCTGATATACCATCAGTCCCACCACAAACAGAACAGATAGTAATAAATGGTAAAACTTTAAAGAATTTCTTATTGTAAACGTTATTATAGATAATATGTTTGTTAACATTATCCAACGTTTCCACAAAACTTTGTAACGATCTCTTACTGGAAAGAATTTTCTTTACTGCAACAATTCTATTTGTATTCTTACGTCTTTGAACTGGTGGCTTTGTAGATTTATATGAAAGGTGTAAATTTTTGGGTATATCGAACTTATTTCTACTACGATTAGTACCACTACCTGAAGAAGATTCAATCTTATCTCTATTGATACCAGTCAACGTAGCCAACAGATTCGGTACTTCTGATTGTTCATTAACATTTTCTGTGTCTAATTCCATAAATCTTTTTTTAGATTGAATGATTTGAGATTGTGAGTACTTGTCAGTTAAAGAACCACTAGTGGCAGAAACATCATTCTCATTTCCATTATCAGTACCGTTGGATGCAGTGTATAGCTTTGCTTCTAAATCAGCCAATGAGTAGTTGATACGTTTTGTAGAACGTGATGATGATATGCTTGAATTTTTATTTTTATTAACACGATTACTTCTTGCAGATGTGCCTTCTAAAGATGTAAAATACACATTTGGATTATAAGTCTTCCAATTAATTTCTTCTATCAAATTTGGATACGCCATTTCAACACCTGAGTTAGCCAATGTATCTCCTATCAGTCTACAGATATGCTTCCATATAGCTTATGTAAGTTCATCAAATGTATAGTTTATTCGAAATATTTCATCAATTTTTAAGCTTAAAAAATATTGATGCCCGTTGGTGAATACACCATAATAAAGAGTTTGATGTTGAGATATATGAATTTTAAACAGTATTTATAGTTGATCAAATTATTTAGAAAGTGGATCTAGTTAGAATTATGGATATTCTCTTATTTACCTAATTTTTGGCCTTTTCCTTGGAAACTTCTTCTTTCCGTAGAAGTTGTTGTAGCTTTAGCTTCTGATTTTTCGCCATTTTTATCATTAATGACATTGATTCTTGGATTACCAGATGCGACAGTACTCTTACGAGCAGAACCTAACCTCTTGCCTCTACCGCTAAATTTATTAATCTTTGTGCCATCAATCATACTAAAGACGCTTGAAAACCAAGCAGGAGCTTTGAAATTACCAATTGGGTAATCACTGGCTGTTTTCTTAGTGAATAACCACCATGATAATGGACCAAAACTGTTTGTATCCACACATTGGTAAAAGTAACCAACACATACACCAATGACGCATAATTGGAAAGCATCTTCACCACCACTGAATACGAATGAAATGATCATTTCCATAATTGGGTAGTATTTACCCTTAATTGGTAAGATACCCAAATATAAGATTTGTGACTCTGGATGATCCATGGCCCAAGTGTAACCGATACAAGAAGTGAAAGCACCTTGTAAAATCATTTGCTTTGCAGAACTTTGAAACCATGCAGTGGCAACTAGGGCAACACTAATCATGCAACACATGATATAGTAGGCATAATGAGCCTTTTCACCTCTGAAATGTACAGTTTCCAAATGATTGGATCTTGAATATAAATTGTAAAACTCTAGCATGGTAGCTAAAGCTTGAGTAGCGGTACCTGGAATAATAACTATTGATGATGAGAAAATACGCCAAAATTGGAAACGATACACTGCATCTGACCAAGAATATACAAACTTATCCAACCCAATAATCGAAAGCTTCCAAATACCGATAAGTGTGACAATGGATGTCAACATAATTCTAGTGATTGGTGGGATATTAGTGAACCAACTTGGTCCAGCTGATGAACCAGAATTAGCAGAATTTTTATTTGAGTTCATATTTCAAAATGTTTAGAACCAAAATTCGGAAAGTAAAAACAGAGATACTTCAATTAAACAATTGTTAAGACTATTAGCAACCTTTGTAGAACACAGACCCTTTACTTTGTACTGTTTAATACCATCATTCCACACCTTTTGACTACCTTTTATTCTAAATTTCAGTATTTAAATGCAATGTCACTACTACTTTCTGCCCCGGGTAACCGCGGTTTTAAGTGAAAAATTTCAAGCTCATCTCATCTCATCACTTGATATAACTGGAACCATTCAGTGATATTGTTGTAATTTAGGATGAAAGCAATGGGTTAATTGTGAGGTTGATTGTGGCATTGAATAGTGTAGGTGTTGTTTTGTAAGGATGGCCGGTACTCCCAAGCATTCGAAAGCTCGTTCTGACAAGCATGTTCGTTCTAATAGACAGATCCTGACTCAAGGTCAGAAATATGTTACTAAACAACATAAGAAGTTTGGTACAGAAGAGATTACATTTAATAAGGATTCGAGATTGGATTTCTTGACTGGGTTCCATAAACGTAAGTTAGAGAGAAAGAAGAAAGCTCAGGAGTTTAATAAAGAACAAGATAGATTAGCTAGAATTGAAGAAAGAAAGAAAGTTCGTGATGAAAGAAGGCAACAGTTTGAAGGTCAAATGGACGAATTTCAAAAGAAAATGGCATTACAATTTGATTCTGATGATGAAGATGAAAAAGTTGACTTGGAGGAAGAATGGGAAGGGTTTGGATCAGATTCTGATAAAAAAAATGATAATGATGAAGATGACGATGATGGTTCTGTTAAACCAATCTTAAAGAAAAATATTATTGATAAATCAGTTTATGGTGAAGATACAACGGTTGAAATTGAATCTTTAGAACCAAATGATAATTTTGAATATTTAGCTCGTTTGAACAATGTCAAATTAGAAAAATCTAGTAAAGTACTTGATGAAAGTATTACTAGAGCTACTAAATATGCTAAATTCTTAGGAATTGGTGGTGGTGATAAAGAAGGAAAAGAAGTTGAAAAGAAAAAGCAAAAGAAGAAGAAGTTTAGATACTTAACAAAGACTGAAAGAAAGGTTAATCAAATGAAACTTAATAAAAATAAACGTAGAAGTTAGTCATAATAAATATATATATTTAAATTGTCATTCATGTATATTATAATAAATATTATTACTTAGCTAAAGGTTTTGTAATATGATCACTTTCTAATCTTAATACAACCCACATAGCTCTTCTAAAAACTTCTAAATATTGAATCTCACCATCAAATATCATTGATGAATCAAATCCATAACCTAATTGAGATCCTGCAAAGATCCAAACCCACCAAAATCTAATGATAAAATCAAATATTATACTAAATGTGTAAACAGATTTTTTAAAAGTAACTGGTTTACTAGTCCTGATATTAGTGATTGAGTTAATAGCCCAGTCATTTTTCACATCCCAATAGAAAGTGAAACATGATTGAAGAAGCATAAACATACGATGATAATTTGAGTGATATTCTGAATGATCTGGATAAGTTCTCATTAACCACATACAACAAATAATTGGTAAACTCGAAGCATATTTCATAGTATTGAAAATAGCCATTTTATCATGATTCAATGAAAACTCTCTTAGACATTGAAAGATTCTAATAAATACAGGTAATTGAGCCACTAATAAATCAACATGTTGAAACTCAATATCACCAAGTATCATATAAGAACTGTATAATGTGAAATCCACTAATGGTTTTGCAAAAGATGTCAAAGTATCTGAAATTAAAATGTATGTAGTTCTTAAATGACGTGGATTTTGTTCAATCAATAACAATCTTGTAATGCAGTACCTTATTACTCTTGAATTTTTCAATATGACAAAAATCATTACAATAAATTGAATTAATGGTAACCTATCACCCAAATACAATCCAACATCCAATAAAGAATTTAATTTACCGTAATCATCAGTCAATGAATTCAAACTCCATAAAACCATGGTTAATGCATGGAAAGGTACAAATATCTTTAATAATTTTATAGATAATTTATGAGAAGAACTATAGATTTTGGATGATGAGTAAACTGGTTTGATGTCACCTGGACATCTAGTAATAATCAACTGTGAGACGTTAACATTGTTGGATGCTAAGAAAACCAATATACGTTCCCATAACCATACAGCCAATAAAATCAATAAATTCAATCTTTGTGGGATTGGAACAATCAATGAATCCATAACAAGAATATCATCCCCACTCATTGCAATTTCAATATCTACTACCTTCCCTCAGTACCTTAACGTAAACCTACTTGTTCACTTATATAACAAACTTATATTGATAATAATCTATTAATTAACCACTTGTCAAAAAATAATTAACCATACAATTAAACGTATTTTGGCCAGAAAAACTTTCAAGATATACACTTTTACGTATCCTTTAAATTCAGGGAAATAATTTTAATCCTGCCAGAATATTAATAATTTATTCTGTTCATGATTAGCATGAAAAGTATTCAATCATCACTATATAAAGGAATATACAAGAAACATTATTTACAAATTAATAAAAATATTAGCAAAAATGGGAAAAAAAAAAGTTGCTAAATTACATTATTATGATCAGAATTTTCAGTGTTTGGCTTATGTTGCATTAATCAGTCATTTCATTAACAAATACTTAAATTGTGTTAACTAGTCGATCCGCTTGGGGCGACAACTTGGTCATCATTATAATAATATAATTTAAACTTTTTCATACAAATACTCTTATCTGTACAAATAATTCTTTTTTTTTTCTCACTCGAGATCCCCTGATCTCACTGCACTCACCCTAACACATACGAAAGAGTGATGCAGTTGCCACAGAACTATCAAAGAAACACCATTGAATATACATAATTCATTGTAAAAGTAGTAGTAAAATGTAATAAATCGATAGAATTGTGCTGTTTTTATATTTTTTTGCAAAATAAATTTTCCAAAAAATTTTCCGATGAGCTGTGGGGCGGGTAAGCGCAGTGAGAACAGTGAGGGTACGGCCTATATCTAATTTCCATGCCTGCAATGTGATAAAGTGTGTAGTTTGTTCAAGAGTGGGGGGAGGGAGGTCTATGGTAGTAATATATTGATAATGTACAGTTTAATAGTGTTATTTATTGGAATTTAAATGTTTATTTAGTAGCACGTGTATATCGTGTGATTATCATGTGCTTTTCACGTGGTGTGATTGCCGTGCGACATGACTGGAAATTTGTGTGAAATTTTAAATTTAAAGGAATCTTTGGCAATTTAATAAGCTAATATATGGATTTAAAGATTTTATAGCTGTTGTTTGGGGTGGCTGTTGTGTAGATACAAGAGCTGTCGGCGAGATATACAGGGATGTTGGGGCTGTGCAGCAGGTTTAGCCTCTTGGGGCTGAGTGTCACTAGCAATGCGAACGGTGTGTTGCATGCAAACACCAAACTTTTCCTATCCACAAGTTGTAAAATATTACAAAATCAAAGTCCAATTGCTAATGGTATCCCCACTGTGATTACTCCGCAGATGTTGAAGATTGTTCCCAATGACACTGATATGGTTACTTTGGAAAAACAAGATGAATTGATTAGAAGAAGACGTAAATTAGCAAAGGAAATTACACAAATGAAAAAATTAAAACCAATTTCTCCAGGTTTGAGATGGTGGAGAAGACCAATATATTCTTATTTGCACAAGGGTAAACCAGTGAAGGCATTGACTGTCGCCAAGAGAAACAAAGGTGGTAGAAACAATTCAGGTAAAATCACCGTACGTCACAGAGGTGGTGGTCATAAGAGAAGAATTAGAATGATAGATTTCCAAAGAATGAAAGAAGGTCAACAAACTGTTGAAAGAATCGAATATGATCCAGGTAGAACAAGTCACATTGCTCTGTTGAAACATAATGAAACAAATGAATTGTCTTATATTTTAGCTTGTGATGGGTTAAGAGCTGGTGATATTGTAGAATCTTTTAGAAAAGGTATTCCAAAAGATTTATTAAAAGAGATGGGGGGTAAAATTGATCCTGCTATCTTGAGTGTGAGAACTGCTCAAAGAGGTAATTGTTTACCAATTTCAATGATTCCAATTGGTAGTATCGTACATAATATTGGTATTACTCCAATTGGTCCAGCTAAATTCTGTCGTTCTGCTGGTACTTATGCTCGTATTATTTCAAAAATACCTGAAAAGAAAAAATCCATTATTCGTTTACAAAGTGGTGAACAACGTTACGTTTCTTTAGATGCTTGCGCTACCATGGGTGTCGTTTCAAATATTGATCATCAAAATGCTTCATTGGGTAAAGCTGGTAGATCAAGATGGTTAGGTAGAAGACCTTCCGTAAGAGGTGTTGCTATGAATAAATGTGACCATCCTCATGGTGGTGGTCGTGGTAAATCTAAGTCAAATAAATTATCAATGTCCCCTTGGGGTCAATTGGCTAAAGGTTACAAGACTAGAAGAGGTAAAAATCAAAATAGAATGAAGGTCAAGGATAGACCAAGAGGTAGAGAAGCAAGAATGTAGTAAAAATCTCATTATTAATGATTTTTCTTCCTTCTTATTTTAAATAAAGCAAAAATAACAATACTTGTATATATTAATTAAATGTTAAAGTAAATAAAAATACCTAGAATATTAAACATTTTCAACCCTTACAACTCAAAAAATTTCCAATCACCTAACTCAATTATGGAACCAAGAACAATCTTAGAATGTTCAGCCATATGAGAAAAACTTAATCTATCCAAAGTATCCATTGTACTGTGAATATATTTATTAGTTTTCTTAAAATCACTTTCAATAACAAAAGCTGCAGGATATCCATTCTTTGTAGCACTACCATGATCACTACAAGCGTAACCACATTCAGTTTCAACATATGGAATAGATAAATAAGAATCAATAATTAATTTAATAAAATCAGTTAATTCCTTAGTAACATAATCGGTAATGACACCAACATGTTCATTTTTTGGATCTTGAACATAACCAGTCATATCTTGTTGCAACATAGCAACAACACGTTTTTGTTCTTTAGCATAATCAGTGAAAACGTCTAAAGAACCTAGTAACCCACCTTCTTCCGCAGAATAGAAATGAAATTCAATTGTATTCTTTGGTTTCTTACCTTTCTTTAAGTAATGATCGACATAAATTCTTAAGGCTTCGATGTTAGTGACTGTACCTGAACCATCATCATCGGCACCAGGGGCAGCCAAAACACTAGGTAATAATAAGTTCATAGAATCTTGATGAGAACCCATAACAATAATGTTTTCTGGAGTTTCAGAACCTTCAATTTTTACAATGATTGAATATTGTTTCCAATCTTTATGATGGAATTGATCAATGGTAATTAACCCCTCTGGCGCACCACTAGTGATATTATACAATCTATCTTCAAGCCATTGAGCAGATTGATACCCATATTCAGACTTATAATAACGAGTGTAAAAACTTGTAAACTTAGCTAAATCATTATACATTGAAGTCTTGTCAATTTTAGATGTTAATGATTCAACAACTTTCCCATTCAATGCTTCAGCTGGATAATTGTATCTAGGGATTGACTTGACATTTAAGTCCTTGCCAAAAAATGGAATACTGACATGATTAGTAATATCAATAAACGACACACCATCTCTCTTTAACTTCAATTTCTCTGATTCTCTTACAGTAATAGTTGTATCTTCAGAAGTTTGTAAGACTCTCAATGATTCAAATGGGAACCCTTCAACGCATTGGATAGTTGCAACTGCAACTGCTAGTAATGATAATAATTTCATCCTTATCTTACTCTGGAGTCAATTGATAATAGTTAACGCTCGATAAATCAATACTAAACACACAGTCAAGCATTTATATATCAAATTCTGAATAACTCCTTTAAGATTTTATCAAATAAAGATTGCTATTAAGGTTTCGGGTCGGTGAATAAATTTTGATATTAGAGCTTAAACGTCAAATATTATAGTGATAAAAGTAAAAATAATTTGAATTGTATATGATTATATTTAATTTCTATACATTAAGATGGGCTATATTGTTATTGGGCTTAGAAAATAACATCATCTTCATTTTCTGCTATTAGGTTTTCATTATCTTCTTGTTGTTCAACAATTTCAGGTTCATTTTTAATTTCATTTTCTTCAGCTAATGCAGCTTCTTCAGATAATCTTTTAGCCTTCATTTCAGCATCGACTCTTGCTGTTTCTCTTTGTTTAGTTTCCTGCACCTTCTTTAATCTATAAAACTCTTCTCTGTCTAATTCATCCAGTTCACTGTTAATGTATGCAATCGTATTTTCTGTTCTTGGAATAATGACATGTTCAATGGCATTGACTCTTCTATTAGTGACTTTGATAACTTCATCCAAGATGATGAATGCGGTTTGCAAAGATGCTAGTTCTACTAATGTCTCTACAGCTTTTGAATAAATTTCTTTAGCACGTTGAACTTGTTGACCACCACGACCTAATCCAGTTAATTTAAAGTCATTAATATTACTATCAATGTATGATTCGAATTGAGGTAAATATACACCACTGACATTTTCTTGACGAGATTTAATCTTGAATCTGGCATTGGAAACACTCTCTTGTACTTGATAACCAATATTTTCACCTGTTGCATATGAAACTTCTGCTAATGAAAATGCTGCAGTTTGCATTACACGACCCATTTTTTGCTTAGCTTCATCGATTCTTCTGGTAATATCACGGAAACGTTTAGTTAAAGCTTCAGATTTACGCTTCAATAAAGAATGACCTTGATTGGCACCTTTCAATTTGGTCTTCATAAGACCTAAAGTCATACGAGTTGGGAAAACTTGTTCTCTAGCACCAGACATCTTAAAAATTTTATACTCAAATTTTACCTATACACCTGCTACAGGGGGAGTCAGAAAACAATAATATATGAACAATGGATGATATTCGTTAATATAATACAGCCAATAGCAAGTTTAAAGGTAGGAGTTCGACTATATACACTTAAATCAAGTCATTTTATGTATATGATTATTAGAACTTTAATTGTAATTGTTCCAGCGTGCAGCCAAATTTCGGTTTAAGCAATTCGGGTAACTAATAGGATGATGACAATGAAGTGAATGAATCAATGATTGGAATCAATTGATGGGATTGGATTAGATGAATATATAATGCATATAGATACAAGTGATTGAATTGTGATAATTTTACTAAAATAATTGGGGAATATATATAGGCAGGGGAGGTGAAGAAACTTGAATTTTAATTTTATTCTTATTTGCTGACCCAATCTGTAGAACTCATTTGAGTCAATCTACTTAGAGCTCTTGCAAAGGCGAATCTTTCTTCATCCAGAGCGAACATTTGTGCACCTTTCGTGATTTCTTTTGAGAACCCATGTTTCAAAAATAATTCATCTTCTTCTAGTGAATTATCTTGATCCACAGATTTTTGCCTTTCTGTGATAGGTTTCAACTCGAATTCGGTTTCGATGTCATCGACATTAACAAATAAAGATGTAAATTCATCAGCACCAGTAGTGGCTAGCTTTCCTCCGCTGTCATAGACAGCATCTAGGAAAGTGATGAATCTTCTAACTTCATCACGTACAAAAACCGATAAATATGGTATATCAGTAACAATAAATGCATTGAAATTGTTAGCTAATGTCAAATAATCACCAGCTGCTAAAGGTTCGCCACAAAGTTGCTTGAAAGTAAATTGAGCAACTCTAGAAACTGTGCATTTTGGAACATTTACTTCTCTACCCCATGTAGATAGTTTGTAGTCATAAACGACTTCGTGAACAGGGCCAGACTCTGCATCATCAGGGTTTTTCCTGGAATTTTGAGCAAAATAGTTGTACCATTCTCTAATATGATTTTGTCTGAAAAGTTTACATTCTTGTGAATTATATTTGATTCCATGCTCAGGATAATAATAAACAGATGATATAGGTCTTGGGATTTTACGGTAATCAGTTGGTGAATTTAAATAAATTACTTCAGTTTTGTTTTTAATAAGATCAATGCATGGAATAAATGTCTGTCTTTGGACACCATTAATATATAAATCATCAGGTTTTCTATTAGATGTTGCAAACAAGATAACACCATATTCATTTGAAAATAAAGTAGTAAATAATCTTCTTAAAATCATTGCATCGGCAACATCAGTAACTTGGAATTCATCGAAGCATAACAATCTTGCATCATGTGCAATTTCTGCTGCCAAAAATGGTATCGGATCAAACTCTTTCCCTTTGGCATCTCCTAGGGCATCTAAATTTTGTTCATGAATGATTTCATGACACCTTTTATGAACATGCTGCATAAACTGATGGAAATGGATTCTTTTTTTAGTTAAATGTGGTGGAACACATGTATAAAACAAGTCCATCAACATGGTTTTGCCACAGCCAACATCACCATATAAATATATACCTCTTGGAATTCCATTTCCCAAATCTGCTTTGTTTGAAGTATAAAGGGATTTGAATTTATTAAAAAAGGACGGCTTCCATCTAAGTTGATCTAATGCAGAAGGTGGTTTAATTTCTGGTGGATGATAAGATACTAGATCATTATGCAAAGAACTTAATGATTTAATGATCCCTCTTTGGTATTGGTCATCTCTCAATTTGTTGATTTTAACTAACCTATCATATTCCTCCAAAGGAGTTCTCTCGTCTTCCTTTGGGATTGAAGAATACTTTTTGATATATATATTTCTAATTACAGAATTTGATGTTTGTGATTTCAGCAACACATTATGAATTAATCTTGGTTGAATATTCACTATAAAACTCATAACCAGTAGTAAAATAGTTTTGGTTTATTCTCTTTCAATAATGATTAGCGATGGAATTGGGTATGAATCATAAGAGCATAAAGGCAAAAATGATGATCTAAACCAATCTTGATGCAATCTCACAAGTAAATAGTTGTTAAGATTCGCAGACAATCGAAAAGGATGATTTATATCCATAAAATTTCACCAATAGCATATTTCTGACTCGTGTAAAAAGCGCTTGATGATTAAAGGTGATTAATTTGAGGAACATTCGGTAGTCATCCAAATATTATAATGCAATATTACAATGGGAGATACTGCTAAAAGATATGTTTTTAGCATATTGAAAATATTAATTCTGATCAGATACACTGTATGTATTTTTTATGTAAATTTATCTTATTCTTAAACTTGTTTTCAATGCAGTAGTTGTGTTCTGAATATAGTTGAAATATTTGAGACCAAATTGAAATCTCTTTTTATATATGCACTTTTTCTACACCAATTCTTGAGGAATCAATCATATTTTTGATAGTTTTTTTGGTATACTATGAAGCAGTAAATTGGAGAAAACAATTTGCTAATCATATGTCAACCTTCCCTCAATTATCTGTAACAAATCAAATAGTTGTAATAGAGAAAAATTCGATAGTAAGGATGCAGAATAATGAATTCAACATTTTCTGAGTCAAAATTGAAGTTATAAATAGTTCAATCATTGTAACATGAATTACTATTCTATCTTGAATTAACTTCTAAAGAATACCATTAGCTATAATTAATCTTCGTACAATATTCAACATATGAACCTATGCATGTTGCTACCACAATATACATAAAAAAAGATAGTCTATATATATGTTATTATTCTTAAACTATCGTAAATCATCAAACTAAATTAGCCGCCAAAATATTTAAAATCCTCAACCCTTTGGTATGACGGTGTTTACACCCGTACATTACTAAAAATAAAATACAGTACACTTTTGTGTGTGGTGTACTGACTGTTGACTTTAGAATATATATATTAGGGCAAGAAATTAGTATGTGAGCAGTAAGAAATGCTTGCAAACAATGATTTTGGCACTAATACTATTGTTTAAATAGCCAGGTATAGCATATATAGATTCCGTTTGGTGTGTTACACTACTATTTATTAATCTCACAGCCTGTTTAAGCACTGACACCATGCTTTTATCAAGTTTTGGAATTTTTTTTTTTTTTCAAAATATTTCCAAATATTTTTTTGAAAGAGACGCGAAATTCGAAACCGACGCAAGTTTCGCTAGGCAGAACCTAAAGCTTACTTCCCACCTAGCTGCAACCAAGAAATCAAACTATCTTTCTCTCTAGAATGAATCTGTTAGTACCAAACAAAACCAGTTCCTGTCTAGAGTTTCTGTCCACCTTTACTTCGCTAGTGGGAGGAACATAATTCCTGTTGAGCCTAGGAAATTTCCAATTATTATGGTTACAGTGAATAATGAAATGTTCATAGTGAAGCTTTCTTAATATACTGAATTTTCAATAAATCTTCTATTATGTATTGAATATTGTTAGAGTTTAGCTGTTAATTGTTGAGTTATTATTGAATATTGCTTACTGATTACTATCACTATTGTTATCAATTGATAGTAAATAGTTGTTTAAAAACGATTCTTGTTATATTTAATAGTTATTAGTTATATTATTTGTGATTAATTGTGAAAGTTTTAAATAGCCGAATAATAGACATAATATAAAATGCCTCCAAAGTTTGATCCAACTGAAGTTAAATACTTATACTTAAGAGCTGTCGGTGGTGAAGTCGGTGCTTCCGCTGCTTTAGCTCCAAAGATTGGTCCATTAGGTTTATCCCCAAAGAAGGTCGGTGAAGATATTGCCAAGGCCACCAAGGACTTCAAAGGTATTAAGGTTACTGTTTGTTTGAAGATTCAAAACAGACAAGCTACCGCTTCTGTTGTTCCATCTGCTTCCTCTTTGGTTATTACTGCCTTAAAGGAACCACCAAGAGACAGAAAGAAGGACAAGAACGTCAAACACTCTGGTAACTTACAATTAGATGACATCATCGAAGTCGCCAGACAAATGAGAGAAAAGTCTTTCGGTAAGAACTTAGCCTCTGTTACCAAGGAAATTTTGGGTACTGCTCAATCCGTCGGTTGTCGTGTTGATTTCAAGAACCCTCATGATATCATTGAAGCTATTAATGCTGGTGAAATTGAAATTCCAGAAAACTAAAGGACTAAAAGTTAGTCATGAAATTTAATTTCCTTTAATTTTATTTACATTACAATTCCATTCCACATTTTCTGTATTTTCTAGTCTAGGTTTTTATTTGAAAAATAAAACTATATTTCGTTAATTTTTTTTTTTTGTTTTCCCGTATGATTTAAATTAAGGTTAATTATTAGCCAATTCTCTACTCACTCACTCACTCACTTACAGACATATTTTATGGTATCTTTTTGATATCCTTGCCTTCTTTTTTCTCTTTCTGAGAAAAAGTAGTTTGATTACACTCTGGAATCAAGTTTAGTTTTTAACTTTCATTAGTTTTAAGCCTTTGCCTCTGTACTCGATTCCAATTTAATTTTCAAACAAGATTAATGTTGACAACTACTCACCAAGATACGTCGTTATTAAACTTTTCATCTGAAAGTGTTTTAATGTGATTATATTGGTCCATTTCAGTGTTACACATCTTTCTTACTAGTAAATTGTAATATTTTCTTAATATATAACTTCATTAGTTGGTTGTTTCAAAGAGATCTTTGGACAGTAATTCAGTACAGTGGTATTGAAATATTGAATAACAATTAGCTATGTATTTACACAGAAATTGAATAGACAAGTAAAAAAGCATACACTTTTTTTAATTATTTATTTATTTGAAAATTTAATATTTAGTTCTTTAATAGATGATTATTTTAAGTTAAAATACATTTTCCAAACAAAATATAAAATAACAATGTCAAATGTTTGATAATGGCATTGTTTGTTATAGTTTAGTTATAAACACTACAACTAGTATTTATTTCTTCATTAATATGCACAGTTCTTCTCGTTTTATTCAATAAATTATATGGTTACAAGAGACCCTTTAAAACTAAAAATTCACTATAACAAAACTCATTATTACAAGGCAACTTGGCCGAGTGGTTAAGGCGAAAGATTAGAAATCTTTTGGGCTCTGCCCGCGCAGGTTCAAATCCTGCAGTTGTCGAATTTATTTTTTTTAATATATGTAAATTGTAATAAATAAACACTTACATACACAGTCCCCCGTCAAGCATCTCCATCACCACCAATACTCATATAAAAGATCTCCCTCCTAAACCTCAAAACTGTCTCTTCATCACAAACAGAACGTGCCATCACCTTACTACACTATCAGTTGCAATTACTAAAACACCCACTCACCGCACTGTTATGGTCCATGTTTCCACTAGGGCAAGTAGTGGGCCAACACAACGTACGGAGTGACACAGATATGTTATTGGTTTTTTGTTTTCGTTATCAATTCAAGATTAATGAAATTTGTGGTTTTAATAAAGTATATAGATGTGTAGATTTATTGATGTAATTGTTATAATTTATAATCATTTAATACACCAAAAGATTCATACTAGAGCTATTTGACATTGCATTGGTTTGTTTATTTAAGTATATTTGCATTTTTGATACCCTTTCCTCATACTTGAATAACATTTCTGAAGCTCTTTTTTGAAAAAATTAATAGTAGATTTTGAAAAAAAATTTTTACTGGTTAAGAATTCTATAATATTGAAAGTTTAATACACAATGAGTGGTTCATCAATAGTACGATACATGTGCTTGCTGCTCACAATTGCTAGTTTTTCTTTGGCTGCTGATTACAACACAACACTGACAGATGCAACGGATTCTGTTGGTGACTTAACTAGTTTAACAACTGCTGCTGATGATGAGCTTGTTACAAAACCTGCACCTGTAGTACCAACTACTTCAACAACTGTTTCATCTGAAACTGCATCCACATTGTCAAAGACAGCATCCATGTTTTCTAAAGGTGTTGTTACTCAAAGTTCTGATTCCAGTTCCAGTTCTGATTCCAGTCCTATCTATACAGTGGTACCTACTAGTTCTTCTATATACACTGTTGTAGGTACATCTGCAGTATCTGCACCATCCAGTAAAGTTGCACAATACACAAGTCCTAAATCAGTAGTAACAAATCTCAATACTGTTAGTTCTGATACTAATATAGTAGCAACTGAAGTTAATACATATGAAACTTCAGCAGATGATAATACTTTGGATGATGATACTCAAGAGGAAATGACAGGAACAATGTTTATGACGAATATAGGTATAACTGGAAGTTTAACTACCTCAAGTAGTACATCAACAAAAACATCAACTACTAGCACGTCGACAAGTAGTACATCTACAAGCAGCACATCTACAAGCAGTATATCTACAAGCAGCACATCTACAAGTAGTACATTTTCAAGTATTACCTCAACAAGCAGTACCTCAACAAGTAGTACATCAACGAGTAGTACCTCAACAAGTAGTACACCAACGAGTAGTACATCAACGAGTAGTACACCAACGAGTAGTACATCAACGAGTGCTATATCAACGAGTAGTATATCGAGTGTACTGACAACGATTAGGACACCAACAAGTAGCATCACAACTAATACATCAACAAGAAGCACTACCATAAATGCATCAGCTAGTACCGCAACTAGTAATACCCAAAAGTCAAATTTTAGTTCAAAAATAACTGTTCAAAAAACTGACACAACAAAATTTTCTGTTGATAACACATCAACTAATACTATATCTTCAGTACAGACTGTAACATCTGCTGTAACAAATAAAGATTCTAGTGACACTACATCTTTAAACTCTGTATCAATAAAAACTGCACAAACTGATATTTTAACAAATGATAGTACTACAGAATCTGTTTACGTTATTTCTACTTCAACACTGAATTCTATGAGAACAACAGCTGCTATTCATAGTACTGCAGCTGCAACTGTTCAAACAACTACTGCAGCTTTCGATACTAATAGTTTTGAATGGTTACCAACTAATATTGTTATTGAATCATATATCTCCGATGCATCAACTACTATGTTTATAGAAACCGCTACCTCAGGATTACCAGGTGTCATTGCACCACAAAATGTTGTTAACCAACCTAAAGATTCCATTCTAATTACTATTGCATTCAAAATTCAGTTAAATTATGCATTTTTGGTTAAAAATGCCTATTCATCTGCACAAATATTCAATTTTTTACCATTTGTATTATCATACCCATTTTTATCATCTGATTTTCGTTCTGATATTGGATCAATGTCTATTACAAATACTGAAACTATCAGTTTTATTACAGATTCAGGTCAAATAGTTGCTAATGAAACGAATGGAACAACTCTACTGAGTTATTCCAGTAATCTATTATACAGCAACTCAGCTATCGAAAATAGTCAAAGGAATAGATTTCAAAAAAGTTCGGGAATTAATTCATCATTTGAATCTCCTGTTTCACAAGATTTAACTAGTGATTCATCTTGGTCACACCCTGAACCTTCACAAAATTCATCACCTGAATTGCCACTACCAAATGTTAAACAAATTGTTCCAATGTTATCTAGTGATGGATCATATATTATGTCCATAGCTGAAGTTTATTTCTCAAGCAGTTTAGTCGACGATTTACAAAATTATATCTCTGATAAGAATTCGATTTTGTACAATCATTCTGATCCAAGAATGAAAACTTTAGCTTCACTAATTGATTCTTCAATTTCTATTACAGGTTTATTGGACAACAATGGCAATATAATTAGCACTTCTTTAGGTTCTTCTTCTCGATCTTCTGGAGAAAGTTCATCAAAGATTATAAGTGATAATAAGATTGCTGCAAAATTAGGTAGTTTGGATTTCTCATTGAGCACTTCTACTGATGAAATGTCTCATCCAATCAGAAATAGATTTTTGATCTTCTTATTATGCTTTTCATTTGGGATCATATTCTTACTAATAGTTTGCTTATATGGTTTAAAGCAACTGTACATTCTACCTTTTTTCAAGAGAAAAATCCAACTATCAGATAAATTTATACCAGAAAAGATCAATCAATTCAAAAACAGAAAGACAACTTTTTCGTTGCCAATTTATTCAGAAAAAGCAGGCTCTTGGGATACAACTTCTAATTCCCAAAATTCCTTGCATTCTGACATGGTGAGAATCGGTGAAGATACCTTGTACAGCAAAACACATAATTTATCATATAAAATTCATGATGATGGTAATTACTATTACAATGGTCAATCATCCAATATATCATCATCCAAAACTGTTAAAAATAATACTAATACGATTGATAGTCTAGGTAAATATCTTTACTCTGATGAACAAATAAGTTCAAACACATTTATCAATAATGACAGTACAAGTCTTGATGATTTTGTAGTTGATGAGAATGGTAATTTAGAAGTTATTGAATCAGGAATTATCGAAACAGATGTCAATACTAATGACAAAAATATCATTGAAGAATACAACAACAAACATACATATAAGATGAAACGTACATCCAGTGATGCTTCATCTTATCAATCAAATCAATCAGATACAAATGACAGTCCAATGACTGAATACTATGATAACCCAAATAATAATAATCAAGAAAACCCATTTGAAGATAATTTAAATATTGAAGAATACGTGTATATGGATTCCAATATTAATACTTATTCCCCAGAATACGATTATCAAGGTCAAGATTTTATTGATATCGATGATATGGATGACGATCAAGTCGATGACGTCTATGTTGATGAACTTGACGAACTTGATGAAGAACTATACAAGAGACTCTCAAAGATAATCAAACAAAAAAATACATCAAATAAAATTTAATTTGTCCATTATTTCTTTGTTTTTAAGTGAAGGATTATCCTCATTTATCGAACCAATATTCAAAAACTACAACTTTGCTATAATGTGTCAATGTATTGACCATATTCATAATTCATATGTAGCCTTTACTTAATTAATCAATACCCAAAATGCATTTTTTTATAAAATTTAAAGCTTTCTATTGTCATTATCATGTATAATAATGCGATGCTCCGTGAATAACCGTGAGCAACCGAAATATTGAAATTTAATATATATAAAATTACTTAAAATATATTTAATTCAATGGATGAAGTGTTTGTGTTTCATATATATTTATATAAATATAAATATACATATATCAAGATCACATCATATAGACTTCCAAATCACTTAAAAGTGGAGATCACCCAAGCTAGATAGATCAAAGTTATTTATTTCAAGAGAAGATGGTCTCAATTAAAAGATCATTTACTGTTGATAAAAATAATAAGAACAATGACAATATCAATCCAAAATGGAGAAGGTCCTATAGAGCATGTGTAAATTGTAGATCAAGAAAAGTGAAATGTGATTTAGGACCATTAGATAACCCACATGAACCACCTTGTGAAAGATGTAAAAGGGAAAGAAGAGATTGTATAATGCCATCATTGAAAAAAAAAGATGAACTTCCTGGGTTTCAAAATATTGCTAATTTTGGTATAACTGAAAATAATATTGATATTAACTCAAATATAAAGCCTATTAAATTTGAAAATAATCTAGAAACTTTAGACGCAAAGAAAAATGTTATTGATCAAAGGAAAAATTCATCTAAACTGGTTGATCCAAATTGGCGTTCTGATTTCTCAACAATGCAAACTGCTTTAGAGTTTTTAGCAAATGCTGCCGGTTCTGTATCTAGAAAAGATGGAAGAGATTTGTTTAATATCGATCAAAAATATAAATCTAATGAAACTACAGATAATGATGAAAATACAAACTATTCAACTTCTAATAATAACAGCAACAGTAACAGCAATGATAATATTCCTTATAATTTATTTAAACATCCAAATGAAGATATGACAGCTTCAATATTAAAAGATAGTCATTCTAAACAACCAGCTGTATCATTAATTGAAAAAGTTAGAAGTATACGTCCAAAGGCAAATAAATTGTTATGTGATATTGAATATATAGGTCCAAACAAAATGTTATCAGAAGAAGAGGCAATCAAGTTAATTGACATTTTTTTTCTAACCATGCACCCATTCTTTCCTTATATTCCTATACAATTACAAAATCCAAACGAGTTGGTACGATATCCTATTTTATTATGTGCAGTATTGACTATATCATCCAGATATAATAATTTTGAAGATGCAGGAATTAATAATGGTGAAAATAATAATCGTAATATTAAAGTTCATGAACAACTTTGGATATATTGTCAAAGATTAATATCTAGAACAATTTGGGCAGAAGCTAGTACAAGATCTATAGGTACTATTTTAGCATTTTTAATATTTACTGAATGGAATCCTCGAGCAATTCATTGGAAATGGACAGATTATGCTAATGATGCAGAACCAAATGGGTTTTCCGATGATGATTACACTGATGAAACTAAAAAAAATATAAAAGGTGAACATTTAACAGGTATTGAAGCAATGCGTCATAGTGATAGAATGGCTTGGATGCTTACTGGCAGTGCGGTAAGATTAGCCCAAGATATGCATTTTATTGATAATAGTTGTAAAATATATGTTGCCACTCACATTTCAGAAACTTATAATGCAATGAATGTTAACCAAAGATCCACTCTTTCAGAATCATTAAGTAATATTAATGTGTCCACTGTTAAAAATGGAAGAACTACAACAAGTGCACTTGATATTGATACTGAGGCAACAAGTAATGAAGAATTCTTCTTAGAACAAATATTAAAGGAGGATGGAAGTAAAGAAAGATGGAGTAATTTAAATCAGTTTAAAATAGATAATTCCAATCGTTCCAGAGAAATGTTCACCGATTTAGAAAGAGAATTTTTGAATGATGAATATGTGTTATATTATTATAACAAAGATCAAGATGTAGTTAATCACAGTTCGGCATATAATGCATCATCATCTTCTTCTACTTTGCCATACCCTTTGAAATTTACTAAAATGCAAAAGGCCAAAATTGAATTGTTAAGAATAATTGCTATTGGTTATGAAACAATTTATTCTGAAAAAGATAAAAGAATATTAGCTTCTGATAACCAAAGACACAATCTAGCCGTATTAAGTATATTTTCTCCATTAATTGAAGGATGGTTTAGTAGTTACAGTAATTTACTTGAACCTGCCAAAGGTTCACCTTGTAATTTATCACAATGTAAGAATAAAAAGGTAGTTTATGAAATATCTCAAAAAATAGAAAGAGAAAGTTTGATATGTGATTATTATTATTGTCAATTATATATCTATTCCTTAGCTTTACAAGTGGATGTAAAGGAAAATGAACTAAAATTGAATGAAATTGCAAGAAGTGCAAAATATGTGGCTCTTGCTTACAATGCCGCTAAAGAAATATTAAATTCTGCATTAAGAATTAGTGATCTAAATTTATTAAAATACATACCAGTTCGTTGGGTTGTAAGAATCGTTAGATCAGTAGCTTTTATTGTCAAATGCTATATTACTGTGACAGATAATGAACTTCCAACAAATACAGAAGTTAACTCAATCTTAAGATTAAGCGGTATCCCAACAGATGAATCATTAGAATTGATTTATTCAGCAGCAAATATTCTAAAAGGAGCTACTCCTGATGAATTACATTTATGTAAAAGATACTCCACAATATTATTATGCCTGTACAAAGAATTAAAGACTAATAGATTGAACAGTAGTCATGGTAATAGTGCTGAAAACACCAAACTATACAACAATACAAAGCTTAGCACTTCAAAGAGTAGCCTTCAAAGCATTTCTGCTACTCCAGACCTTACTGCAGTATCTGTATCTGATAATATTTTCAATAAGGAACTCTTAACAAACCATAATCAAGAACAAACAAGTAACATAGGAACAATCACAACCCCACAAAACAACATATCATTCCCAGACGAAGTAATAGACTGGTTTTCCACAAGTGCAGACATTGGTCTAGAGTTCGTAGAGTCCTGGACAGAAATGATTGAACAGAGATACATCAAAAATGGCGAAAATGTAAGTTCAAATTTAGAAGACCTCCTGACTGATATCCCAAAATAAGACTAGAGCAAATATCGACTTTAAGGGATCAATTGACCTCATAGCCATTACCATACCTGTCAATGACACCAATAGTTCATAGTTTAAAGCTTATTACATACTTAATAGAAGACCTAAGCATGTACCATTCGTTCCCGGGTAACACCGCTTTTTTTTTTTTTTTATATAAAAGGAAAGGACATTTCTGAAAAATTTGAATAAAAAGTTTCCTCTAAATATATTTTAACTGTTGCCTTTAGTTTCAATTTATCTTGTATTCTTTTTTTAAAAGGGTAACTTTGTCCAAAAGTAATCCACCACTATAGACAGTACGTGATTTGAGCTTTTTTCACACTCATAATTATTCGTGATAAGTGGTTTTTAAGGAAAGAACAACGGTCATTCTATAAGAACTCGAGTGGAGTATACGCTAGGTTTCCTAGTTACATGAGACTCGAGTGTCAGAGAGTGCCTATATTTTTTATATTATTATTGCTATTATTATAATTATTATTATAATTATTTTTATTAAAAGTCTTGTTTTTAAATTACAATCTTATATATTCTTATTGGTGCTATTAATGGTTTGAAAAGTAAGTTATTTACTAAAGTAGTTTCCTTTACTTTATCAGTTTCTGTATTTGAAACAATTTCCCATTTAAGGTTTAATTCTGTGCATTTCTCTTCAAATAATGTTAATGTTTCTACATTTCTCACAGTAGCTGCAAGAAGACAAACTAAATTTTTATCATTTGAACACTTAAAACATTCTAATATCGATTGACATAGATCTGGGATAACACTTGAATCATAGGTAACATCTGCTGCAATAACTAAATTCAAATCATTTGGAACTGAGTCCATATTCCACCATAATTTTTGTAATTTAATAATATCATAGTTAGAAATAGAATTAAGTTGGAAATTCTTGGATAATTGACCTTCAATCAATTGAGAATCACCATCTGTTACATATAATGTCTTGATTTTTTCTGCATATTTTTTAAATATTCCTATACTTACCATACCTGTCCCAGCACCAAGTTCTAAAATGTTTTCCAATGATATTGATTTAGATAAATCATTATCAATTATATATTGAGTTAAGAATAAAGCTGCTTCCCATGTTCTAAATCCAGTGGTACCAGCTGCACTAATCACATAAGGAGTTTCCTCAATTTTAATCTTGATATGCTCATTAAAATTATATCTTATTATATCTGTAGATGTTGGTGATGGTTGTGATACTTTTAGCAATTTAATGTATTTTTCATATAACCAATCTGATAAATAAAGATCATCAACAGGAATCACCTTTACGGAATCACTATTATCAGACTCAGCTTCATTGAGAATATCTAGGCTATCAGTAAGTGTCTTGGCAACATTCTTAGCATAGAAAGGATTAATCTCTTCAATAACTGCAAACTCTTCGACAAATCTATTGGAATGAATAATCAATGGAGATTCTTCCTTTGTAGAGTCCTGTAGGAAAGAAATTATTCGATTTGCTGGAAATCTTTGATGCAATTTATCGTAAAAGATATCTTCTTTATTCATTATATGTTCACCTCTTGTATATGATTAAGTATCTAATCTATTGTTACCATCACCTCTCTATGTACTGAACAGTTTTTTTTAAAGCACTGCTTGAAGCTCATCGCTTATTTGAAAAATTGATGCCTATAAAGAGTTAAACAATATTTTATTATATAAATGAAATATGTTGAACACAATAATACATTTTATTAATGCTGAATAGAATACTTATATTTACTGTACTATTTATTAACTTCTACATTTTCTTCTTGTATTCTCTTATTCAGATACTTTATTTAAAGCTTTATTAATAGCGTCTTGAAATACTTTAGATAAAATTTCTGGTTTTTCTAACCCGATGCTTACTCTAACAAGACTTTCATCAATATTATATTTTGCTACTCTCTCTATTTCATCAAAATGTGATAAAATTGTGTATGGACATGCTAAAGTGAAGTTAGTACCTAAAGAAGGTCCTTTACTTAAGTTAAGTTCGTCGAAAAAAGTTTTAGCTTGTTCTAAATTGTGAAATTCTAATGAGAATAATCCACCGTAGCCACCTTCGTCATCACTATTCTTTTCTATTCTTTTACATCTAACAGCATCATAATTTTCTTTTGATTCTATTGAGGTAAGACTTGGATAGTATATCTTTTTAAATAATTTAGATGGTCCCTCTTCTGGAATTAATACATTTTTTAATAGAAATTCTGCATTATGGTTAATTTTAATTGTTCTTGCAATGAAATCACGAGAGTTTCTTTCTAAATATATAGCATCTTCACACCATAAATGATCTTCATATTCACCAAGTTGGTTCATAAACATTTGTGAAAATTGATATAATTTTTCTTGAGGGTTCAATACCATACAACCAGCAAGAACGTTTGAGTCACCACTAAAGATAGTTGTCAAAGAACTACAGACTATATCAGCATATGGAAGAACATCAATATTTACAAATCCACATAACGTCTCATCTATGACAATATAAAACCCATATATGTTTGCTAACTTTCTTAATTGTATTAAATCAGCCATATTTAATAATGGATTCGATGGTGCCTCAATAAATACTGCCAGAATTTGTTCCCCAGAATGTAAAGTTTGTTCTAATTGTTCCATTGATGAGGATCCATCTTCACCAAGAAAATGTGTATGATTGAATTCTTTTAATATATTTGCAGTATCCTTGGTGGAAAATCCAAACAAAACAGTTTTCTTATATGGTGATCCGTATCCAATAATGGAATCACTATTGGGAAGAGACATAATTGGATTATTTTGTTCTGAAACATTTACATTTGCACTAGATCTAGACCTTTGAACACGTCTAGAATCTAAACTTAATAACAACCTATGGGCAGTAAAAATTGACGCCATCCCACTAGGAAACAAGAAAACATCCTTATCAGGATCAATGCGCACATTTTGCCTGTTATTATCATTCAGTTCATTTGCAACAGAAACATAACTATTTTCAGATTCGATATCATGAATTGAAGATTCCATTTCTATAGGTTCAGCAGGAACAGCGGATGTAATCTCTGGCTGAGCTGATTCATCATCATTTGCAGCTGTATTATCATGCACATTTGTGTTTATATCGGAATTTGGAAGCTCAACTTCAGGTATATTCAATAGTTCTTGAAGTTGATAATTTTCATAATCATCTATATCTAATTTTGTATCATCAGCAACTTTAGTTGCAATTCTTTTCTTCACTAATGATTTAGCTCTATCACCAAAGGAAAAATTTAAGTTTCTACCAAAACTTGTCTCAATATATTCTTCACTATCTTTTTTACTTTCATCATAACTTCCTGAATTCTTAGCAGAGGCTCTTGCCTCTGTAATTGATCTACTTGATTTTTCAACAATGAACAATTCATTTAAAACATATTCTGCTAATCTACTTGAAATAATTTCACCTGTATATTGCCAGTATTCTTTCATAAATGTATAATATGCCTTATCTACATACACTACGGCAATTCTGCATTCCTTTTTCCATCTTGCCTCTTCGATAGTAACTGGTTTTGAAGTTGCTAATTGTAAAATTCTAACTTTTGGAATTGGCATAGATCCCTTAGAAGATTTAATTCTAATAAACTCTCTACATCTTTTAGCCACTTTATATGAAGGGAAACACAAACAAGTTTCATTTTCCTTAGCATATTTATCAGTTAATACTTCGCATAATCTTTGAATAGATTTATGAATGAAAAATCTTGGATACCCTGTAGTCATGGCATTCATCACAGCAGGATCACGCTCTTTATACCCAACAACAGCCTCCCAAGTAGGCAAACAAACTGAAATGGCATGGTTCGTAATTGGTGGGATTGATTCACCAATTCTTGTAGCAATCATGATTTCTTAACAATTACCAATGAGAACTCAAACGAAATTTTGCTGCTTGCACTCAATTTTTTTTATCCAAAGCACACACTCCACTTCAATTAGCTACTAGCCACAGTCCTATTCACTAGCTTATGCAACTATACATTAACATAAACCATATTCAATCCATTAAACATATTTAAAGGACAATATTTCATCTTTATCACTCTGCTGAGTCAACTATTACCATCGTTGTATACGTGAACGTGACACCGCATTTTAATACCTTATACTGTATTATTTATCAGTTATTTATACAATAATCATCCAAAAACCAGTCAATTATATACTCAGATTGAACTACTATTGATTGACACATTATATGCCTATATATTTACACATATGAATATCAACCATTTACAATTTAACAAACCTTTAATTAAAGCTTACAGTTTAAGGCTTTAATGATATTTGATATTGAAAAACTTTGATATTTGTATGTAATTTTATGGATTACATTGGATTGTTTGACTGATTAGTTGACAATTGAGTGTCTCTACTGTGTCAATTGGTTAGATTACTACTAGGTGAAAGGGATTATTGCTTTTTTCTAAGTTTAAAATGTTTAAACAAGCCAGTATTATATTGATTATTTCTTTATTAACTACTTATTTAGTAGTTAAAGATGGATTAAAAATTGATTTGAATCAATTGTTGAACAAGAAATCAACTCCTAATGATATTAAGAATCAAATTGAATTAGCATTTTTGGATTCATGGAATGATTATGTGAGAAATGGGTGGGGTTATGATGCATATGGCCCAATCACTGGTAGACATGCTAATATGCCACGTTCTGGTGATCCAATGGGGTGGATTATTGTTGATTCAATTGATACAATGATGTTAATGTACAATAGTACTACAAGCAATAAGAAAGAGTTCAAGAAAGCTATCACTTTGGCTGAAGATTGGGTGGAAAATACCTTAAATTATAACATTGATGCTGAAATGAGTATTTTTGAAACAACTATTAGAATGCTAGGTGGTCTTTTATCTGCTTATTATTTATCTTCCGAATTATCCATTGGTAGACCTCAAGTTTATTTGGATAAAGCTATCGACCTTGGTGACAGATTAGCGAAATCATTTACAAGCACACAATCAGGTATCCCATATTCAAGTGTTAATTTAAAAACTGGTAAAACTGTTAAAAATCATGTTGATGATGGTGCATCTAGTACTGCTGAATTTACTACTTTACAATTAGAATTTAAATATTTATCATTCCTAACAAATAATGATACTTATTGGAAATTATCTGAATTGGTTTATCCACCTTTATATTACTCAAATGATTTATTGGGTGAAAATTATGAAGGTTTAGCTCCAATTTATACTTTCCCTGAAACTGGTAAATTCCATGAAGAAAATATTAGAATGGGATCTCGTGGTGATTCATTTTATGAATATTTATCAAAACAATATTTATTAACTGGTGAAGATTTATATTATAAATTATACAGAGCTTCCATGGATGGAATGAAAAAACATTTGGTTGGTAAGTCTCATCCAAATGGGTTAACATATATTGGTGAAAAGCCTTTTGGTTTACAAAATCCAACTAGTAGTAAAATGGATCATTTAGTCTGTTTCTTAGGTGGGTTATTAGCAATGGGTGCAACAAATGGGTTACCAATTTCTGAAGCTCGTGAAAGTTCATTTTGGAACTCTGCTAGAGAAGATGATTGGAAGTTAGCTGAGGAATTTACTTATACTTGTTATCAAATGTATGCCCAAAGTCCAACAGGGTTAGCTCCTGAGATTGTAGTCTTTAATGATAATTCTCAAGCATTAAAATATGCTACTTTACAAGGTGGTTGGTGGTTATCTCCAAAGGGAGACTTTTACGTTAAACCACTAGATAAACATAATTTACAAAGACCAGAAACTGTTGAATCTATTATGTTCTTATATCAATTAACAAAAGATGAAAAATATCGTGTTTGGGGTAAAGAAATTTTAGATAGTTTCTTAGAACATTCATCAATAAAAGATGAAAAAACTAACCGTTCAAAATATGTTAATTTAGATAATTGTATGTCAATTCCAACAGAAAAAAGAGATAATATGGAAAGTTTTTGGTTAGCTGAAACATTAAAATATTTATATTTATTATTTGAAGATGATGTCGATTTAACTAAAATTGTTTTCAATACTGAAGCTCATCCATTCCCAGTAATTGATAGAGATCAATTATTAGCCAAAGGTTTAGTTACAGGATGGTCTATATAAAATTAATCATAAAATAATTATTCACTATTATATTATTACAATTTTTTTCATTTCTCTATATAATTTTATTTACATAATTGGTAAAGGTCTGTTACTAAATATGATTTTATAATTAAAAATATCTTGCATCTCTACACTGCCTGTTTCATGTTCAAATTTTAACATACCTAAAGGTGGATTTAACTTTACAATATCACCTAGTAATCTTTGCTTTTTACCAACATATAAAGTAGCACTTTTTCTGTCAGCACCAATGGTTAAAAGTCCAAATCTAACAATATCTTCACCTTTATAACTAGTGAATCTAATATCTCCATCTTCATCTATATGTTCTTCTGGTGGATGTATAGGTACTTCCAGATCACCTTGAATTTCTAATAATGTGTTCCCAAGTACTGTAGAAACAGTAGCTTGTTGTAAATCAGACTCAAATAAAGCCTTTAATTGATTTGTCGATATATTAACTGATGGCATCTTCTAATGTTATGTATTGGTTTGATAATGCTATACAACCAGCCTTCATTTTACATTTTATATATGCGTACCACTTATACACTGTAATTTTTCACTTTAAACATCTAGAAATAATTTTTGAAATCAAATATTAGAATTTAAGATGAGATGTGAATAAAGAGATCAAATACTACTATATTTAAAAGGAATCAAAAGTCAAAGAAGGTAACAAGGAATATAATATGTTTAGTACTTTGAGTAATTGGGCTCGAGGTGGTCGAAAAAAGAATTTTGTTGAGAAATATACTGAAGATTTATCACAGATCACATCAAAGATACGTGAAATAGAAAACAATTTAAAGAGGGCACAAAGTAATTCAGATGATTTACAATACCATATAACTTATTATGGAGCAGGTTTAACAATTAGTGCATTATCCTACATTTATTGGAATTACAAGCATGATAAAATTATTTTAATTGGTAGTACTTTAATTGGAATATTATTAATAATAATTTGTAAATGGGGAGCAAGTAAAGTGTATTCAATTATTAAAGATAGTCGTAATAAGAAGTTAAGTAAACTACGTGCATTGCATCAAAAGAAATTGGATAGATTGAAGGAAGAGACAAACTTCAATGCTACAAATTCTATTATTCAAAGGTTTTCATCTGGTGAACAACAAAGTGATGATATGATGTTATTATTAGGTGATGAAATTAATGATAAATATAAAGAATTAAATGAATTGAAAGATGAATTGATTAAGTTGAAGGAAACCAATAAATTAAATAAAAATTCTGATGAAAGAGATAAATGGTTTGATAAAGTAATTGGTACTCTTGCAGGTGGCAATGAAATGAATTCCATAAATCAACCAATTATTTGTCCTAAATGTTCAGTTCATTCTGGTAGTTATAAAATGAAAAATAAACCAATCAGATACGTATGCCCCGAATGTGGTTGGAAGATTGATGAAACTAATTCAATTGGAACTGAAATTGAAGATAATAATGGCAATCGCAATCGCAATGAAGATAAATTAGAAATAAAAGAGCATTAAAATTAAAATTAAATAATATAATTTATATAGTAACTATAAAATCCCTTATTTAGATAAAGACATAATGGCATTAACTAGATCACCACTGTGTTCTTTTAAAGCTTTGATGGCCTTGTTTCTAGAGACATTAGCTTGAGAAGAAACTAATTCAATATCTTCAGCAGATAAATCACCAGCATCAATTGGAGCTTCATCATCATCATCAGCTTGTGGAGCAGCATCCTTTAAGTTGTCAGCAGCGGCTTGCATATCGTTTTGGATATCTAATGGAGTTTTGTCACCAGAAACAGTTTGCATTTGTTCTTGAGCAGCAGCTAATTTTTGAGTGAAATCATCAATTTTTGGTTCACCAAAGACAACGTAGTTACCACCTTGAGATCTATAAACTTCTGGCTTTTCAATGGCATAAATTTGGTTGTCCTTCTTTCTGAAAGTAACTCTTTGAATACCTGGAATTTGCTTTAAACCTAATTTAACAATCATTTCCTTAGCTTTCTTTTCATTTTTGTTTAAAATGGTAACATTTGAGTTTTCTGGAATAGCAGACATATTGTATTAATTTAAGATTATTATTGAATTAGTTCTTGTAGAGATTGTATATTAAAAGATATAACAAGACCAATTGAATTTAGCAATTGAATTAAACCTTTTAAATATATAACAATCAATTGGTATTTATTCTATTCTTATTTTTACCACCATTCAATAATTCTCATTCAACGAGTTTAGTTTCCTTCCAAAAGGCCAAAAACCCAAAAATTTCAAAAAAAAAAAAAAAAAAAATTTCACTGAAAAAAAACTATGCGCATCTTATACGAAATTTATGCACGTGAAAAGCACATGACCAAATATACAATACCATCACGTGGTTTTTAAAATAGAATTTTTTATTTATTTAGCCGCCGAGGTGTCAAACAAAATTAATTTTTGTGTCTTTCTTTTGCCAATAATAATAATAATAATAATAATAATAATAATAATAATAATAATAATAATAATAATAATAATAAAAGGGAATGAACCTTGAATGTACATGAGATCTGCACCCCATGTCTCCCCTAAAATTGTAATTACAATTAGAAGTACATAATAAATATAAAAAAAATTTGACACAAAAACCCAATTTAGGAAATTTAAGATAATAAATCTAATATAATTTTAAAAAATTGGGGTAAAGATTCAAATATGGCGGAAATTAGGGGCGGGTGGCAAATTTATATCTTTTTTTTGAAAAGTATAAAAGGATCACATATTTCCTTATTTTCCTTTGATTTTTTTCCATTATTTTTACTGATTTAGATATATATATATTTTTTTTTTTTTTTTTTAGGTTGGAAATACTACATACAACAATACATTAAAAAAGTAAGCATTTTTTTTGATAATAATATTAATACCCACATACATATATAGATATCATTAATTATTAACATATTATTGTAATACAATACAATATTTTATTGTATTGTAATTTTTTTTTTTATGTAACTTAAAATTTATTCGGTAAGGCGAATAAATTTTAAAATTGTTAATTAAAAAAAAAAAAAATTATATTTTTAAAAATAATTGTACCTTTAAAGGAAGATTAATAATTTATATTACAATAAAATAAAATATATTAATCAAATAATGGAACTTTATTTGTTTAATAATGTTTAAAAATTTATTAACGAAAAGGAAATTAATTAATGTAAAACAACTATCATCATTTAAATTATCATCATCATCAATATCATCACCATTGATATTAAATTCAAGTTTAATAATTAATAAATATAATAAAATACCGAAAAGGTTTAATCATACTAATATTACAAATAATAATTCAAATAAAAATTTTAAATATATTACTGATAGAGATAGATTATTAGTACAATCAAAATCAAAATATGAAAAATTAAAAATTAATTTAAGATGGTTTTTAACAAAATCAACAAAACCTTTAAATTATTATTATATTATATTAACAACTTTTATTTCATGGTTATTTGTTAGTAATTTATTTTTAATTTTATTTGGTACAACAACATTTGTTTCAATTATAATTTTTTTATTAAATACAGTATTTGCACAAGAATATTTAACAACAAAAATTGGTAATTATATTACTAAAAATACATCATATTATATCGTTTTTGAAAATGCAATTGTACCAAAATGGTCATCAAGTAAAATTATTTTAAATAAAGTTTTCATTTCAAGAAGACCAAAATTATCACAAAATTTTAAAAAAGGTTCACAAAATGATGCTGTTCAAAGAGCAGAATTTGCATTACGTGAAAAACAATTATTAATTAATTATTCTGATTTTGATGATGGTAATTATACTCAATTTGATATCACTATTGATAAATTAGAATTTTCATTAAGTTTATCAAATTGGTTAAATGGTAAAGGTATTTTAAATGAAGTTACAATAAATGGATTAAGAGGTATTGTTGATAGAACTCATGTTATTTGGAAAGCAAATGATGATCCAAGAAATTATTTAAATATTCATAAACCTGGTGATTTTGAAATTAATAAATTTATAATGAATGATGTATTATTTACATTATATCAACCAAATAAATTTAGGCCATTTCAAGTAAGTATTTATAATTGTGAATTACCACAATTAAGAAAAAATTGGTTATTTTATGATATATTAAATGCAACATCAATGAGTGGTAGTTATGATAATTCAATGTTTACAATTCATAAAAAATTACAAACAAAAAATTATATTAATGATAATGATAATAATAATAATAATAATAATAAATTTAAATCTTTTATTACAAAAAATAACAATAATAAAAATTGGAAATCTAAAACAAGATTAAGAGTTGATAATTTAGATATTGATCATTTAAATGCAGGCATTGATGGTCCTTTTGGTTGGATTACAGAAGGTCAAGTAGATATGATTGGTGATATTTTATTACCAGATAATGATATGGATCCAATACAAATTTTAACTGAAATTAGTGAACGTTTATTAATAAAGGCAAAAGATTATGCTTTATTATTTCCAATGTTAATTACAACTGAATCAACAGATGATTCAAATTTAATTTCAGAATCTAAAGATAATAATAAAGATAAAAAGGAAATTGATCCAAATAATTATTTTATAATGGATTTTTTCTTAAAATTACATAATGTTAAAGGTGAAGTTCCACTTTTTACTCAAGATTTAAGTTATATTAATAGTGCAATTATTAGACCTATTGTTGGATATATTAATGCTAATAGAACGTATATTCCAATTAGATGTAGAGTGGTTAAAAATATTTCAGATTTTGATGGTTCTTGGTCTATTTATGATTCATTGTTAATGAATGATTTAAGTACCCAAGTTTATAATGCTTTTGAAGATTATGCTGCTGATGATCGTAGAAGATCATTAAGATTAAAAAAAGTAGGATTTTGGTCATTACAAATTATCTTACAAATAATGCTAATGAGTGTTGGTGCCATTGCTTAGTAGAATTAAAACAAATATTTATATATTTATTAAACCTTCTTGTAAATAACTTGTATTAACAATAATAACAATAGCTATCAGTAATTGTGTTTCTTAAATTTCAATGTTTAGTTTTTTAGTTTTAATGCAGCGAGACATTAATCACCACCCCCCCCCCATAACAATAATATCGAAAATTGAAAATAATTAATTAAACATAACAAATAATTGTTTTAAAAAATTATTGTATTAAATTAATTAATTAGACTAGTATCAACCAAAAGTGAGAAACTAAAAACAATCAATATTGAATATAAACAATAAAGATGACAAGACCTCCAGTGATGAAATCCATTTTCTCAGTGGGTACATCTATTGCCTTTGTAAAGGGTGTTCAACATTTTGCTGAGAAATATTTACCTGAAGATTGGATAAATTCAAAGAATGGATTACAGTCAAATTCAAAATTAGGTAATATGATAAATTCTATGGTTAATGAAGACTCAGTATTTAATGAATTATCAAATGATATAAATATTGATAATTTAACTTTTAATGATATATACAGCCAAGATAAATTTAATTGGATATTGTTCATTCAATATATAAGGGCTAAAATGATTCAAGTGGATTTAAGTATTTCATTTCTAGTATTACTTTTATTAGTGTTTAGTCCTATTATTAAATCATTGTTGTTAAAACATTCGATTCCAAATGATAAAATTGTCAATGACAACAATAACAACAATAACGAATACGAAAAAGATGACGAAATAGATGAAGATGAAAACAATAATATTCCAAATAATAATTTGAAATTTAATTCAAGACCAGTAAATACGATACAATCCAAGAAATTATCATCAAAAGATAATCAAATAAAACAAAATACTGCAGGTGTTGAAAATAAAACAAATATTACAACTTCTGGTAAGGAAACAAATGTTATTGAGAAGATAAATAACCAACTAGATGAAACCCCTTTAACAAATAACAATATAAATACAAGATTACCTACGGAAGAAGTTGCTCCCCTAAAGAGTGTTATCAGTAATGATGATGGTAATGACAATAAGGAGAATATACCAATAATTGACGAAACTTATACAAAAAATCATAAACAAGATATCATAAATGACAATGCTAGTAAGTTTTCTAATAATTCATTCCAGACATTTAATATAAAGATTTCACCAACAAAGACAACAAAACTTGATGAACAGGTAAATACAGAAAACGCATATTCTCAACCATTCACTTATTGAGTCCATTGCTTTTGTAAGGGAAAATAGGAAACTTCATAATAGAGAATAGAGACCAACGATCAATGAGCAACGAATAGTGTTAACCCATTCAATGGTATGGTTGATATAAACCTTTATTGAATTGAATATTGTTAATGATAATTACAAGAAGTTGTTAGTGTGATCATATTTTACGATATGAAAATTTTATTAACATCGCATCTCATCGAGTTTTATTCAATATCTTAACTATCAATACAGTTTAAAAAATAATTTAAATCAAGTATATTGAACATTTATCATATTATAAATCAATCAATCAATCAATATATATATATATATTTATTTAAAAGACAATTGTATCCAAAAAAGATTTTATCTTTAATATAATATATATATATTTATTTGAAAATCTATCAAATCCAAATCTATATAGAGTTTGATAGATAATGGATGCTAATACTTTACTTCAGTGCTTTGCTGGTACTTTAGATCATGATAATACAACAAGAGCTAATTCTGAAGCTTATCTAAAGCAAGCTAGTTCCACTCCTGGGTTCTTAGGTGCTTGTTTAGATATTATTTCTTCCAATGAAGTACCAGAAAATATTAAATTATCAGCTTCTTTATATTTTAAGAATAAGATTACTTATGGTTGGTCTGAAACTAGTTTTACTAAAAATGAATTATTAAATATCGTTGTTGATAATGATGAAAAGCCTGTTGTTAAAGATATGTTAATTCAAACTATGTTAAATTGTTCTAAACAATCTCCAAGCTGTTTAAGAATTTTAAAATCTGCTTTAACTGTTATTATCAATGATCAATATCCAAGTAAAAAATGGGATGATTTAATTCCAAAATCTGTTGAATTATTATCAGGTAATGATTTAGATATGTCATATATTGGATTAATTTGTCTTTCTGAAGTTTTCAGAACTTATAGATGGAAGGAAAATGATTCTAGACAAGAATTAGAATCATTGATTTTGCAATATTTCCCAAGTTTATTAGAGTTTGCTAAAACTGTTTTATTCCAAGAAGGTAAAAATTTAGATAATCCAAAAATTGGTGAAATGGTTAAATTAATTTTAAAGACTTACAAGTTTGTTACTTATTATGATTTACCATTTACTTTACAAAGAGTTGATTCATTTATCCCATGGGCTAATTTCTTTGTATCTATCGTACAACAACCATTGCCAGAACAAATATTATCTAATCCAGATGTTGAAACAAGAGCTAAAAATTCTTGGGTAAAATGTAAGAAATGGTCTTATGCAAATTTATACAGATTATTCCAAAGATATGGTTCTCAATCATTAACTAGAAAGTTTGAATATGAAGAATTTAAATCTATTTATGTTGAACAATTCTTACCACAATTTTTACAATTAATCTTCCAGCAAATTGAAAACTGGGGAAATGGTACCCTTTGGTTAAGTGATGAATCCGTTCATTATATTTTAAGTTTCATGGAACAAACTATTGTTCAAAAGGCAACATGGCCTTTAGTCAAAGAACATTATCCTATAATTTTGCAACACGTTATTTTTCCATTGTTATGTCCAAATGAAGAAACTTTGGACTCTTTTGAAAATGATCCCCAAGAATATATTCACAGAAACTTGGAATTATGGGATGATAGTTATTCTCCTGATTTAGCTGCCATTTCTTTATTGACTACATCAGTTTCAAAACGTGGCAAGACCACATTATTTCCAACTTTAGAATTTATTATTCAAACTTTGCAAAGTAATATCACCGGTGTTAAAGAAATAACTTTACAAAATGCTACCAAGATTGAATCAGCTTTAAGAATTTTTTCAAGTATCATTGATAGATTAACAGTCAAGAATTCACCATATTTGAGTGAAATTGAAGGTTTCTTAAGTACATTTGTTTTCCCATTTTTCAATTCACAATATGGATTTTTAAGAGCCAGAACTTGTGAAATATGTTCTAAATTAGGTGGAATTGAATTCAAAGATTCGACCGCTATTCCAAAAATTTACCAAGGTGTTATGACTTGTCTAAATGAAGACTCCGATAATTTGCCTGTCAAACTTCTTGCTGCATTGGCCCTACAAGCCTTTATTCATGAACCAAGTTTCGAAGAACCATTATCTAGTGTTGTTGTCCCAACGATGCAAAATTTATTAAGTTTATCAAATGATTTTGAATCGGATTCTATTTCTGGTGTTATGCAAGATTTTGTAGAACGTTTTGCTGAACAATTACAACCTTTCGGTGTTGAATTGATGAACACTTTGGTTCAACAATTTTTAAAATTGGCTATCGATTTAAACGAAGCATCTAATTTTGATCCTAATACCCTATTGGATCCAAATGATATTCCAGACGAAAGTGACAAACAAATGGCTGCATTGGGTATTTTATCTACTAGCATTTCTATTTTATTATCATTTGAAAACTCACCAGATATTTTGAAAAGTTTAGAACAATCATTCTATCCTGCTGCTGAATTTATCTTAAAAAATGATGTCGAAGATTTTTATCGTGAATGTTGTGAATTTGTTGAAAATTCCACCTTCTTGTTAAGAAATGTTAGTCCAATTTCTTGGAAAATTTTAGAATGGATTGGTGAATGTAATAACAAAGAAGAAAGTATGGTTGCATTCTATTTAGAAGACTTCATGCTTGTTATCAGCAATTATTTATTATATGGTAAGGAAGAACTTAAGAAAAATGAATTTTATTCAAAGATTTTGTTCGATATTTATAAAAAAGCCATTGCTAATTCTGAAGATAGTTCTTTAGATGAATTAAATGTCATTTTCGATTTATCTCAAAAGTTAACTTTGGCATTAGAAGACAAATTACCTCCAGCTTTAAGACAACAGTTCTTGGAAGATTCTATTAATGCTATTTTAGTAGAAAAGGATAATTTGAAGAAACAAATTGTTTTTGGTGTCACAACATTCAATGTTATCATTTCAAGTTTAGTTTCATCTCCTCTGGTTACTTTACAATTCTTAAAACATAAGGGTGTCTTAGAATTATTCTTTGAAGTTTGGTTAACTGTATATATTCCAAACTATAAAAGAGTATATGATATCAAGTTATCTGTTTTAGCTTTGTTAAGTATTATCTGCAGAGTCGAATCTCATGAATTTTCTCCATTAGGTTTAGAACCTGTATTCCCACAATTGGGTACAGTGTTGTTAGATGTAGTCAGTAAATTCCCACATGCTTTAAAAGATTTGGAAGAAAAACGTAAGGAGTATTCTTCTGGTGACTTCAACTCAAACAATTTCGATGACTGGAATGATAACTTTGCTGGAGATGATGAAGATGAAGAAGGTGAAGATGATATCCAACAGTACATGGATCAATTAAAGGCTGGTGGTGCTGATGCTTCTTTCATTAAAGAAGATGGATTTGGCGATGAAGGTTTTGATGATTTAGAAGAAGATCCTTTAACTGGATCAATTTTAGATGAAATTAACATCTATGAAGTCTTACAATCATCTGTTTCTCAATTACAACAATTAGATGCTACTAAATACCAAGTAGTCGTTAACAATATGTCACCAGATGATCAAAATGTATTAAGTCAATTGATGTCATTATAATTAGAGTTATCAGCAGTCGCGCTCTTATTATTCACTGTGCATACATAGTTATTACCACATAAGTACTAAATAGTTGAAACAATAGACGTGATACACTATGTTAATTAGAAATGTAAATATTATAACAATTACAAACGAATAAACAACTCTGACCATGGCTAACTGCTTATATTATTAGTTACAGTTCTTATTATTACTATACAATAGCATTTCGTATGATGCGACGCATTGTCAAAATTTTTCAGAACTCATCTCATCGATTTTTATAAAAGAAATACCATATAAAATGAATATATTCCAAATGTAATTGAATTATAATCTGTTTATTTCTGTGATAAACTATTAGCATCTACAAGAGTTTTAGAAGTATTTACTTTTCGTGGAATATAAATATTAAAGATTATGGCTGAATCCTCCGATTTAGTAGCAAGCTTTTCACAAGATGCCAGACAATTTGCTTTCCAAGCTAATATTGCTCAGAAGAATTCAGTTGATATCTACCCATTGGATGCATCAAATGACTATAAAGTTAACAGTTCTTTAGTAAGCCATATCGATTATGAAAATAACGATTTACAAGCCTCAGAAGTTATCTTCATGGGTTGGAATAGCGATTCCCAAGAGAACAATTCAAAGAGAAAGCATGATGAAGATTCTAGTTCAACAATTAAGTCTGAAAATTTTTTTGTCAATACTTTCCCTCAAGGTAAGATTGTTATATATTCTTCTAATGGTAAGGACATTGTTAATATCATTCAAAATAAATATGAAATTACTCATGCAGACACTGAAGGTCAAAATATTTGGATTTTAGATAATGATAAAACTGTTAAAAAATTATCATATAATCAAACAAAACCTATTAAAACTTTCCATTTGATTGATGGTAAAGATGAAGAAATTGTGCATTTCCAAGTACTAAATTCTGGTGATGATGCTTTATTAGTTGTTTCAACTGAAGATATTGTATACATTATTGATCCAAGTAAGAGAAGACCAGTAACATTAGCTAAATTTGAAGTCTTTGGTTGTATCAGTTGTGGATTACTAGACTCAGGAAAGAAAATTGCTGTTGCCAACATTGATAAAATTTCTGTTTTTGATTTTAACTCCTCAAAATTAATTAAATCATGGAATGCTAGTTCAGAAAAAATTAAGCTTGTTAAAGATACTATTTTCAGTTTAAGTACCAATGGTGATTTGTCAGTATTTGATCTAAATAAAGATAAAGAAATATGTTCAGTTGTCGTAGCAGGTTCAGAAATTATGGATTTTGCTTTTATTGGTACTAATGTCATGGTTGCATGGTTGAATGTAAATGAACCAAATTTTGAAATGCTTTCTATGAACTACATTAGAAGTAAAAATGAGATTACAATTAATCACCAACATGATGAAGAAAACGTTAATTCAGCCAAACAAGTCGAAATTGAACAAGTTGAAGCTGACAAGGGCGAAAAACAAACTAAAAAGAAAGTTTCTAAGGCCATGCAAGATGAGCTAATTCATACTTTGATAGAACATTTAGAATCTAATGCCTCCAAGGAACAAATTTTAGAAACGGTTTTGTCTGAAGGTTGGACTGAAGATAGAATTAAAATGTTTGTTTCTACTAATTTAAACTCTAATGAATCAATTAATTTATTATTCGATACCCTTTCTGCTAAACTTCAGAAAAATCCATGGGATGAAAATGATACTGTTTTGATATGGCTGGAATGGTTGTTAACTAGTAAAAATCTTCAATTGAACTCCAGTAATAATAACACAAAACAAATTTCAAAACAAATGAAACAATTAAAGGCTGCTTTAAAGGTTTCTAGTGAACCATTATCGATTTTACTTGGTATGCAAGGTAAATTAGCAATGTTGAAGGGACAAGCTGATTTAAGAAAAGAGTTAGCTCAATTAAATGTAGAAGATGGATTCGATAATGATCACGAAACTATTGAAGAAGGTGAAAATAATGCATTAGATGAAAATGAAGACTCTTTAACATACGTAAATGGAGAAAGTGATGCATTTTTCGATGCTTCTGAATTCAATGATTAATTTGGTTTCCTCGTTTATACAAATTAAATTATTAACAAAAAGCATTTATTAAATGAGTTCATTCAATGTAGATATAATATTGATATAATTAAAATGTATACTAGGCATAACATATAATTCTCTACATATATCCATAAATTGTATTTGTGCATTCTTCTATATTATTAAAAAGTATAAATGTCTTGTTTTCTATATATGTGATTTAGTTTCTGAAATATAGTTCCTTAAACAAAAAAAAAAAATAATATGTGATACTTGGATTAAGCTTAAGTCTGTTTTTCTTGTAACTTTAGCATCTGTTGAACTTGTTCACGCATCATATCTTTAATATCAGCGACATCATTCTGTAATTCCTCAACTTGTTCTGTTTTTTCTCCAAGTAAAATAAGAGAAACTTCTAACTTCTTTTCTACATCCTTTAATTTATCTTCTAATTCTTGACGTTCTTCTGATATTTTTTGAAATTTGTCACTCTCTTCTAATAAAAGTAAAATTTCACCATTAGCCTTTTTCTTTTCATCTTGAAGTCTTTCATTGACATCTTTTAAAGACGTCATTTCAGCTTCCATTCTTCTAAGTTCAGCACCCAATCTTGTAACCATTTGAGCATTCATTTGAGTTCCAGAATTATTTATTTGAGTACTAGTTTTACGGTATAAGTTTGATGCGTTACCACTAAAAGACCTACCTACTTCTTTTAGACTTCTTATTTGTAAATCAGCAGCTTCATCGGGCATGTAGTTACTGTTAAATGACATATCTGTGATTTCATCATTAGTTCTATTAGAATTTAAGTCATCAATATCGCTGTTATTGTCATTAATTGTATTATTATCATCTGATTGTGAAAAATTGTCGTCAGAACCAGCATATGATAGTGTTGACTTCAAATCTGTATTTCCAGAATCCAGCCAGTCATTAGCAATATTTATAGATAGATCTTCATTTGAAGCTGATAATATCATACTTTCTATATTTGTAGGACTAGGATCATTATCAGATGTCGAAGTTTCGGTTCTTTGTCCTAACTGAACTCTTTGGATATCAAATTTCTTTTGTAGTAGTTTATAGTCATCCTGTAGATCTTGGATAGTTGGCTTTAATGTTGAGATTTCATGTTGTAATTGAGAGTTTTTCAGAGTTAACTTTTCATTTTCCTCTATCTTAGCATTTAATTGAAGTTCTAAACTTAAATTAATTTGGGTTTGATTCTCTAGTTGTTCTTGTATTTTTATTCTGTCACCTTTTGAATCATGTAATTGTTCTTCAATCTCTAATAATCTATTATTCAATGCATATTCGATACTATTCCAATTTTCTTTACTAGCTTCAAATTGTTCTTGAAGCAAAGAATGTTGATCTTTAGAAATATTGCTATTAGTTCCTGTTCTATTTGAGTTATTCGTGGTAGCATTTTCCTCAGATGAAATATCTGTCTTGTAACTTACATTTTCAAGTTCAATACGCAACTCTTCAATTTTTGATTCTAAAGATGTGACTTGAACATGATTGGCAATCTTAAGCGCGTTAATACTTTCATCAAAATTAGCTTTTTCTTCTTTAACTGTTTCAGATAATGTTTTTACCTCTTCTTCTAAGCTTTTATTAATTACATCTTTTTTTTCCAAATCTGTTTTCACATCACCAAACTTCTTTAGATCTTTCATTAATTGTTCGATTGTTGCTTCAGCAGCACTATATTTTGTTTCTAGCAGTTTAAAAGAAGTTTCATGATCTGTTTTCAGTTGTGTTACAATTTTATCATTTTGAGTAGTTAAATCCTTCAGAGCGTTATCATATTCAGTTTTAATTTGAGCACTGGATTTTTCATTATTAGCCTTTTCTTGATTTATTGATTCTCTTAATTCATTAATTTCATTTGATTTTAAGGAAATTTCATCTTTTAAACTTTTGATATTGCTTTCATTTTTGAAAATAGTACTATTCAATGTTTTAACTTGGGTAAGAAGAATCTGTTCAGATTTTGACAATGTTTCTTTTTCTGTCTTCAATTTATTAATAATTTGATCTGTCTCAGATTTTAATTTATTGATTACTTCATCCTTTTCTTTAATTAATTTGATAAAAGATGAATTATCTTCCTTTTTTGAAATTGATTTCAGTTGTTTTTCGAACTTTTCTTTCAAATCTTTATATTCTTTTTTCAGTTCAGCAATATGTGGACTTAAAGCATCCAATAATTCTGGAACCGCCAATTCTATGTAACTTTCAGGTAACCAATTTTCCCATAGCTCTTTATTAATTTCTGAAGTAACCACTGTCGGTTTTTCTTCCTTTGCTTCATTGTTTTCTGACTCAGTATTGATCATAGAGTCCTTAGTTACCTCAGTAGATAGATTATCAGAATTTTCATTCGTGTTACTTAATCCAGAATCTATAAAATCTGTATCTGTAGGTTTGGATATCTCATCTGATTTTTCATTATCCACAGAGCTAGAAACCTCAATTGGTTTAACTTCAGGAGTTATATCAGGGGAAGGTGAAACTTCTAAAGAGGAATTGGCCTTCTTACCCTTCTTCTTACCCTTTTTAGCAGCCAAGGATAACCTTTCTTCCAAAGATAATTTTTTAGAAGACATATTTTATGAACTTAATTTCAATTCAACTATTGTAGTACAATTTTATACTTCTTTATGAAATGGAAACCAGGTATATGCAATTACAATTGGCTTTTTATATAAAATTAAGATCCAATTGACACTCAATGCCCTTCAAAGCAAGACTCTCCCAATCAATGACCTAACTTGAAGATAACTACTTTAAACTTAAAATTAATTTCAAAATCTATAAAATTTACGTGGTGGAATCAAAAAACACATATTAGAAAAAAAATTTAAGCCCTGTGGGGGGCTCGAACCCCCAGCCTTGTGATTAAGAGTCACACGCGCTACCGATTGCGCCAACAAGGCTTAATTTTTAATGATTTCTCTGTTATTTTTTGTGCCCACTATAAACACTACTGGTCATGTGCTTTTGCCATATAATTTTTTTGGCAATTTTCAGTCACATCCGACGAATTTCAGTTTTTTTTTTCAATTTGAAGCTCATCTCATCGATTTTTTCAATGCCATTAGTATTAAATGAACCATGATTACTTGATTAATGTATTAAGATACAGTCAATGGAGTATTCAGGCTATCTGCTACCGGATTATACACGTTCTGCTGAGTTACCTACAAATTAGATATGTCAGCTAGTTTTCAAGAATTGCCTGTGTCCACTCTAGCTAAACAGTTAGAATCTTCAAGTGGTATTGAGTTTCAAACTATTTTAAAGACCTTGAGATCCCCAGTTTATGTCAACGAACAATTATTGAAGTCTGAACTAGGTTTGTTGGTTACCAAGATTTTGAAACTCTTGAGATCAAGTGATGATTTCAGTGTTTGGAAAGGTTGTCATACCACTGTTGTTATTTGTGCCTATAATCCATTAGTTTTATGTGCTCATAGTAATCAATTATTAGCTGCTATGTATGCTAAATTGGAACAAAAATCTAACTATTATGCTTCCACCATGAATTCTGAACAAGGTAGAGTCGTCTTAGAAACTTTAGTTTCTTCAACTTCTATTATGATGGATTTAATGAGAAATAAACCAACTTTGTCAAGAGAAGGTTTAGTACCAAAATTGAAAACAATTATTCCAACTTTGATTAACTTAGCTCAATTCCAACCAAAATTGTGCTTACCAATTTTACGTACTTTATTGTATCAAAATTCAACAACTTTTAGACCATTTGCCAATAAATATCGTGTTGTTTTATCTCAATTGATCTCAAAAGATTATGAACATTTAGATAAGAAAACACAATCTTTAATTTGTGAAAACTACGCATACTTACATTTGATTAAATTACAAGCTAACCAAGCTCAAGATGATGATGCTAATTTAGCTCATTTGAAATCTTTTGTTGATGATACTTGGAGAACTGGTCTGTTTTCTATCCTATATCAATTTAAGCCAATTGTTAAACTTTGCGGTGAAATCTTGGATTTAGATCAAGATAAAGAATTAGTTACTTTGATTGCAAACTTACCAGCAGCATCAGATGCTAATGACCAAGCTGCTCAGTTGCTAAAATTACCAGCTTTGAAATTAGACATGAATGTTCCATTATCATTATGGGAGATTTCTCATCGTTTGAATCTTTTAGTAGATTTATTAACTGCTTTCATTTCTCTACCAACTCCTTTCTCTATTAGAGTTCCATTAGGTTCCATTAATGCTATTTCTGAAACATTATTAGCTATGACTAATAACTATTTACCATTGAAACGTGATCTACGTCGTGATTTAGAGCTATCTTCTGTTATCTTCAAAGTTTTACCTCAAATTCAATTTTCTGGTATAAGATTATTGAATACTTTTGTCTCTATCTATGGTAATAATTGTTTAACCTTTTTACCAACCATTTTAGGTTCCTTAGAAATGTTTATTCCAATGAAACCTAAATCTACAACTATAGACTTTGAAAAATGTGAACAATTGAAATCTGAATTTTTCTTAATGTTTTCTTTAATTAACAAATTAGCATCATACATTGGTCATCAATTGAACGAAATTAATTTATTTACTAAATTGATTGATATTTCCTTGTTTTTAGTTGAAGATAAATCTTTGACCAGTAATTTATTCAAAAACCAAGAATTAGCTACCATTGTTACAAACTCAACTGTTAAGAAATCTAATAAGAAAGATAACAAATCCGGTGCTTTATCTGATATTTATACTCATTCAAGTCAATTCACTACTAAAGATTCCTTAGAGTTATTGGATGAAGTTAATATTTTCTTCAGAATTGTTTTGAGCAATTGGAAGTTACCTTCAACTCAACAAGTTAAAATTATCCAATATGCTATCTCTAAGTCATTGTACTTTAAACAATTAAATGGTAAGATCCCATCCACCTTTGTAAGTTTACTAAGAACCTTAGTTGTTTATCCTGGTAATGAACGTGTTTCAATTTTACCAATTGCTGCCAACTTAGTTAAAAACTCAGGTGATGATATCTTCGATATATTATGCCATCCAAGATTACCAATGGGTATTGTTCATCAAGTTTCTAAACCTTCAATTGTAGTTGAAGAACAAGCTGTTGAACAAGAAAAAGAACTAAGATCAACTTTACCAATTTCTTCTTCATTGGATCTAGAATTAGTTGGTGATGTTATTGAAACTAGCAACACTGAATTACATAAATTACAACAAGAAGATAATAACAATATTTCCAGAACTGTTGATAATTCTCAAGTATTTAAAAAGAGAGTAGTTGAAGAAGTTGAAGAGCTAGTTGAAGAACAAGTTGAAGTTAAGCGTACAAAATTAGAAGTTACTGAAGTTGTGTCTTCTGGTATTGAAGCTGTTTCAGTTGTATCTAAGGAAGGAGAAAGTGATGAAGATGATGATTCTGAATTTGAAATTCCTGACATTCAATTGAGTGACGATGAAGATGCTGAAGAATAGTTATTCATATAAATATATACATTAATATTACAAATCTTTACTTGAAAAATCTAGTAGCTTTATACATGTACTGCCATCTGATTTGGTTTCCTTATCAATAATATGTGATTTGAACAATAGTCTGTATAAACCTTTACAATCTGGATTAAAATCATCAACAGTTAATGTTGAGTCATATCGTATTAATCTCTCTATCAATTCAGTAAGATGTACCGAAACTGAATCTGGATCAGTCCCATTTGAATCTGCTAAATCAATTGCCAAGTATTCTTTAATAAAAGTATCTAGAGAGCTTCGAAGTCTTTTATTTTTTTCCAAAGGTGAAAGATGTATATGTTCTGAATGTCCTGTTTCACCTGATGATATTTTTTCTTTCAACATTTCTATTAATTTCTTCAAATCATCATTTAATTGTTTTTGGTAAATTGTAAGAGACTCAATATTATCAGCGCTGTTCCTTAATGTTTCGATAGCAACTTCTGAAGTTTTTTTACGTGTTGATAAACTTGTTGATACTAAACTTAAACCAATGGGGTCTGATCTTTCTGGGAAAAACATAGGGTTTTCCAATAAAGCTTGCCATTTTTCGTCAGTTAGCTCATCCCATTTATTTGAATCATTCTGCACTCGCAATTTAGCAATTGCATTATCAGTTTGTTCTAAAAAATATTTTTTGTTTGCAATTTGGTGCTCTAACGCTTTGATATAAACCATAAGCAATTCTTCATTATTTGACGAAGACATCCTATATAATAAAATAATGCAGGTCAAATAGCTAAAATGCCTTTACTACTTGACAATTATCAACTGCTGATGTACTGGATACTTACTAAAACAATTGATTAATACATCAATATTACACACTTTTAGGTATAATATATGTATCGTTGTGAATGAGAATTATTCTGATATCAAATTTCAGAATCATATATAAAAGATTATTTCAATATTAAAATATAAGGTACATTAACAGTTTTAACAGTAGAACTTTCACAGTTGTGACAGTGGTTATAAACATAGAACTACTACCGTATATATATCATGTCTTCTATTAATCCAGCAGATTTAGCCAATTTGGATGATTCATCTAAGAAAGAAATTTCAAGTTTTCTAGAAACAGAAAATTCTAAGCAAAAAGTACAAATGTCTATCCATCAATTTACAAATACTTGTTTTAAACAATGTATTTCCACTGTGAATAGTCCTGATTTGAGTTCTCAAGAGGAACAATGTTTGGCTAATTGTGTAAATAGATTTTTGGATACCAATATCAGAATTGTCAAAGGCTTGCAAAACATCCAATAAGAATTCCCATTGCTATATTTATAATTACAATAAATATTTCTGTAAATAACCATTTTAAACTCAATCAAATTTATATAATTCAATTAATACACTCATTATTATTAACTCTTTAATTTTAAATATATAAATTAAATATTAACTATTGAAATAATAGTATAAATATATTTACAGGTTATCATTAGAAATATCTGTGTACATAACTTAAAGAGCACCTTCTGGTAGATCATCATGGAAGTACTTACCTTCCAAAGTTGGTTTGATAACACCTGTTCTAACTAAGAAGTCACCAAAATGTTCACCATCTTCTCTTTCTAAGGCCCAATTTTTGAACAATGGTCTTAAAATATTCAAAATTTCATCTTCCTTAATGGATGCTCTATACAACTTGTTCAATCTTTGACCATGGTAACCACCACCTAACATCAAGTTATAAGTTCCAGGTGCTTTACCAATCAAAGCAAGTTCAGCTAACCATGGACGAGAACAACCATTAGGACAACCGGTCATTCTCATAACAATGGAATCATGACCTAACCCATATTCTTCTAGGATATCTTCAATCTTTGTAATCAATACAGGAAGATAACGTTCAGATTCTGCTAAGGCTAAACCACAGGTAGGTAAAGCGACACAGGCAGCTGATGATAATCTCAAACCACTGAAATTGGTGCTATCCAATCTATATTTCTTTAAAAGGCTTTTTATTTCATCTAAATGCTGATCTTCAATACCACAGACTAAGGCATGCTGATTACCAGTTAATCTAAAATGACCACTGCCATTCTTCTTCATTAGTTTAGCAATTTTAGCTAAGCCAGTCTTTTGAGGTAAATCAACTGAATCAGCAACTCTACCGTTTTGAATAAATAAAGTACAGTGATTTAATCCTGTTTCATCCTTTACCCAACCAAAGTAATCAATATTTGATGAAATACTGAAAGGTTGTTCTGGAGCAAACTTCTTACCCCAAACTTCTTCTGTTTTTTGTTTGTAGACATCAATACCCATATCATCAATGGTATACTTTAAACGAGCATGTTTACGGTTTTTACGGTCACCATTATCTCTTTGGATAATCATAACAGCTTCAATTGCTTTGTTAACATCAGCAACTTCCACAAAACCAAAAGAGGAACCAGTTCTTGGATAAGTCTTTTTATTATTATGTGTTGTACCCATACCACCACCGACATATAAATTAAAACCTTTCAGATTTTGAGAAGTTTCATCAATAATAGCAACTAGACCGACATCACTTGACCATACATCTACATCATTATAAGGAGGAATTGCAATATTAACCTTAAATTTTCTTGGTAGATATACAGGACTTAATAATGGTTCGACATCAACCAATGTATTACCAGCAACTAGTGTCTTTTTCTTTGTTGGTCCTTCAGCTCTATTTTCATAAATTGATGGCCATGATTTATCATAATCACGATCATCAGCACCTGCTAGCCAAATTTCATGATAAGCTGTTGTTTTTGGTAAGAAATACTCAGAAATATCATATGCAACAGAAGAAACCTGTTCGTGGATCTTTGCATTTGAAGGCAAAGCAGAAACAGAAACATTTCTGTTCACATCACCACAAGCAGCCAATGTATCCATTAATGTGGAATTCATTGCTCTTAATGTATGCTTAACATCGTGCTTAACAATACCATGTAATTGTAAAGTTGCTCTTGTAGTAATTTTTAAAGTACCAACACCGTTATCATTAGCTAAACGATCCATGACTAACCATTGATCTGGGGTCATCTTGCCACCAGGAAGTCTTACTCTTATCATAAAAGAATAGTAAGGTTCCAAATTTTGAGCTTTACGTGTAGGTCTTATATCACGATCATCTTGCATGTAAAAACCATGAAATTTAGTTAATTGTTGATCGACAGCACAGATGGCACCAGTAGAATCATCGGCTAGACCTTCTACAATTGTACCTCTTAAAAAATTGGAGCCAAGTTTCATATCTTCATTTGTTAGTTCCTTTGGTTCATCAGGAACTGCAGCTCCAGAAACATTTAATGCTTCCCATAATTTAGCTTCCCAATCTTTGTAGCCAGTTTGAAAACCGTCGGCATCTTGATCATCACCAAGCCCTAAAGGAACAAGTGCTTTTCCTGACAATAATTCTAAACGTTTAAATAGATCTTTTGATGGTTTGTTGTAATAAATAGCATCTTCTTTACGTGGCCAGTATAGAGAATCACCCAAACCAAATACGGAGAAATTTAGAGAGCTTAAATCAATTTCAAGGTTTGATTTAATTTGATCCCAAAATTTTTTACCATCTTGAGGAAATTCACCTTGACCTGCTGTTGATGTAATAAATATAACATTTTCTTCATTTGGCAAATCTTCTAAAATAATATCTTCAATTGACCCAACTGTTGCTTTCAAACCTCTAGAAATTGCCCTACTACATAGCTTGTTTGCCAAAGCAGTACCATTCCCACCATCAGATGCATAATAGATATGCAGAGGTGGACCTGATAAACCTTCCAATAATTGATCGAATGCAGTTTTAGCTCTCTTATTTTGAAGTTCAGTAATTCTATCACTTGCTGAATCCTTTAAATTTCTAGCAAAAGTTGGAGATTTTCTAGTCAAAAGAGTCAATTTATTTTCACGATCTAAAAAGTTTTGCAATTCTTTTCTGATAACAGAGGAATCTAGAGAAAAGATTTCTTCTTCATTTTCCTTCGAGGGATCAAATCTGTATAATGGCCAATACCCCGATTCAACAGCAATTTTTGTTTCTTTCAAAATGTCCAAAGCAGTATCCTTTTCTGAATGATATGGAAGATAAGCCAAAACAATTGAAGGACCATTAAACTTTGCTGCTTCAATAATGCTAGTCAATAATTGGGTATATGATGCATATACGGCAACAGATGCAACAAAAACATTTGCGTAATTCATAGCATATAAACCAACATCCTTCTTTCTATCCTTTAGTGTGTTATTTTTGATATGATCATATGGTTCAGAATCAATTAATAAAACGTTGATATTCTTCTTGGAGGAAATAACTTGATGGATACCAGAATTACCTAAATCGTAAGACCAGGCATCAGAACCAATCAACCAACTAGAATTAAAAGTATAATCGTTAACATTATCAGAAATTTGTAAAAATTCAGCAGCTCTATCGATATTTTGATTATTAGTCAAATAAGTAAAAATTTGAGTACCAATTTCATTAGCTTCTGATAATTTTCCTTCAACAATTGTTTCATTATGAAAATGAATCCATTTGGCTAGTAATTGAACAAATTCATTGGAATTATCATTTGGATATAACTTTGAATCTAAAGATTTTTTAGCTAAGGAAACTAATTCTTCCGATTTCTTTTCCTTATTTAAGAAACGACCGTACCCAAATTCAGGGTTATTAGCAAGGACAGTTTCACTTGTATACTCATTTAGAATACTCAAATTGTTCTTAAACAATTGCTTTAACACTTTCAAATAAGCATTTTCTAAATTTAAAACATTTTCAATGGAAGAAGTAAATTGTTGAACGATATTTGAATCCCTTTCCAAAGATGAACCAATAAATAACGAAGAGTCAGGTTTAGTTGATATTAAATTAGCAATGATTGCATTTAAACTTTCTTTGACATTAGATAATGACCCGACATTAGTCAACAATAATTGGTCAATGTTACGTTCAACTAATTTATTGAAATCAGCAAAGAAATCCAATAATAAAGGTTCAAAATCAGTTTTATTGTTGGATTTTTTATTATTTGATTGTTGGATAATTACTATTTTCTTAATCGAAGTTGGAATCAAATTTAATAATTCTTCGAAATTCCATGGTCTGAAAACCTTGATGTCTAATAAAGCAGTATCTTGTGGTAAAGAATCCAAAAACTTCTGTGTATAGGATGAAAGGTTGATAATTAAATTTTCTGCATTTTCAGCATTATTTGGATACAAAGTAAATTTTTCAATTTGAATTTCATGAATTTCTGATTTTTCATCTTTATCATTAATTTTTAATTCGTTTGTTAAATTAAATCTGTTTAAATCAACTTTGAAATCGTTTAAACTCTTAAAATTAATAAAATGTAAAACTGGAGTTAATGTCTTTGTTGAAATTTCCAAAGCCTTTGTAGCGTTAATAATAAAAGTTTCTAAATCATTTGAAATCAAACTTGGTAATGATAAATCCTTTAAAGCTGGAACAATGGAATAATCTTGTAAATTTAAATCAACATTGAATAAAACTGGTACATTTTTTAATGAATATAACCATGGTAAAGATTTTAATAAAGTGAATTCATCTATGAAAATTGTAGTTAAAATATTATCTGATAAATTTGTTTCAATAATACTTGATAATGGATCACTATTATTTAATAATTGGATAGCTTTAGCATCTTCTAATAATTGAATTTTCCCAGATTTTGAATTTGTTGAATAAAAAATTTGATGATTTTCAATTGAAGTAGAAATTGATATTAAAGCTTCTAATGAACTAACTAAATTAGATTTATTTCCAGTCATATTATAATCAATTTTTAAATAAATAATTTTCTTTTTTTATATTACAATTAAATAAATAGGATTTTTGAACAATTCGATGTAATAGTAAAAGTTTGAATTGCTATGATATGATATGATATGATATGATATGGTATGGTATGATTTAATGAATCTTTATAATAATGTTAATAATTGTAAATTAATGATAAACTTTCAAATTAAATTGATTAATTCCTATGAATGTTGATACACTTATATATCAAATATTATTATTTCAAAATAGATTTAATATTTGCTCGTATTGAAATGGTCGTAATTAATGAAACGATATTCACAGATAATTACGTACACAGAAAGTTCAAATGTATCTTATACATCAATGTTCATATTAAAATGAAAACTATACCACATAAAAGGTATTAATTATCAAATAAAAAAGTTTGAAAGGCAAAAAAAAAAAATAAATAACTGTGAATCATCATGTTAACATACATTATTGATGAGTCCTGCAGATAGCTATTACAGTTTGTATTGTACTATCATTAACTGTTTTCATGGGAAATATATCATCAAACAATGCAAAATTATAATATTAAGGTACTTCATCAAAGCCACAGTAAAATTCAAAAAATGATTTTAAACCAGATTGGAAATTAAAAATACTATCAAATAATATCATGTGCATGTAGTCATAATAATGTTTTTTATTTTGCAGACCGCTACTTGAATCTCTCTCTGTTGAAAAAAACACACATCCCATATACTATAATTTCACGTGAATTGGTTGCATAAAATATAGATATCGTTCATGACAACCCAATTGATAAAACTTTGAGCATTGGCATGCCACAATTGTGTCTTTGTTAGTATATTTAGCTACTTCCTCTTGGCCGAAGAGTGTATTATTATCATTATTCCACATATAATTTTAAAATAGGATAGGTCATGCCGGAGTCACGCCATAGTCACGCCATAGTCACATGCCCCGAGAAGGCTGTTTGAATGGTAAGCTTTGTTTCAATTATAGTGTGATATCAGCTAATATGGAGTAATATTAGCCGCCCATGAGAAAGTCAAAGTGATAGTAAGAAGGTAAAGGAATATTGTTCTATTATAAGTTGTTTGCATCTTCATTTGTTTGCAATCTTTCTAATTGGATCACTTCTTTCAATGTTAATTCTTTACTATTACTTAAATTGTCATTAAAATATTGTTTTTGTAATTCACTATCTGTGCTTAATTGTTGTAAATACCTGCTTTTCACACCTTCGATCTCTTTCACACTCTGCAAATACTTCTCGTTCAACTGTTGTATTAATTTATCCTTAATTTCTCTTCTTTCAGACTCATTCAACTCTACCGCACTCATTGTTTTAGCTGGGTTTCCTGGTTTTCCTGGGTTATATAGTACAATATACAAAAGTGCACCGATCTCGACAACTGCAGACACTATATATGGCTTGTTTACCCAGGTATTTCAACTCTAATCATCCATTTAAAATGATATTTACTGTTAATGTTTACAAAATTGAAAATTCTTTATATACTAAGACACTGCAGGGTTACCCGGCCCGCACCATATCCCTTTTCTAGTAAGATTTTAAATATTCAATTTTTAAAAAATTTGCCACCTTGAATAATAAATAGAACTGTTAAAGTGGTAGGTATATGGATGGATTGATAGAGATATAAATCAGTAGATATACCAACTGGACAATCATAGGCAAGATGGTTTTGGAAGCAACAGTTTTAGTTATTGATAATTCTGAATATTCGAGAAATGGTGATTTCCCAAGAACAAGATTTGAAGCACAAATTGATTCTGTTGAATTTATATTTCAAGCAAAACGTAATAGTAATCCAGAAAATACAGTTGGGTTAGTGTCCTCTGCAGGCTCTAATCCAACAGTTTTGTCTACTTTCACTTCTGAATTCGGTAAAATTTTAACAGGTTTACATGATACATCCATTGAAGGTAAGATTTCAATAGTTACAGCAATTCAAATAGCTGCATTAACATTAAAACATCGTCAAAATAAATTACAACATCAAAGAATTATCGTTTTCGTTTGTAGTCCAATTGAACAATCTGAAAAAGGTGAATTGATTAAATTAGCTAAAAAATTGAAAAAAAATAATATTTCTGTTGATATTATAAATTTTGGTGAAATTGATTTAAATACAGAAATTTTACAAGAATTTATTTCCACTGTAAATAATACAAATTCACAAGATGATCAAAGTCATCTTTTAACTGTTCAACCAGGTCCAAGATTATTATATGAACATATTGCATCATCACCAATTATTTTAGAAAATGGTGCTTCAATGGATGGTGGTGATTTTAATAATGGTGATGCATCATTTATGGATTTTGGTATTGATCCATCAATGGACCCAGAATTAGCAATGGCTTTACGTTTATCAATGGAAGAAGAACAACAAAGACAAGAAAGATTGAGACAACAAGAACAAGAACAACCAAAAACTGAATAATTTTTAAAAGAATTAAAATAATATTATTAATGCATCATGTTTTTTATATAGAATATTAATATATAAAGATCTATATAAATTTAAAAAAAAAATTTAAAAATATCACTAATATGAAATTATTAGATTTCATTTATTATTATACAATTGATATCCAATCTACACATATCTGATTAATCTAAACCCTTTGAGCAATCTTGATAACATCAGCTAAAATACCAGCAGCGGTAACAGCAGCACCGGCACCAGCACCTTGAACAATAACTGGGTTAACATAACGTTTAGTTTTGATGGAAATAACGTTATCAGAACCCTTCAAAGAAGCAAATGGATGAGAGTGATCATATTTTTCAATGCCAACAGAAACAGTGTTAGTGGCAACATCAACTTTACCAATAAATCTTAAAACTTTATTTTCAGCAGCGGCAGATTCCTTTAATTGAGTTAATTCATCATCATATTCTGGTAATCTGCTTAAAAATTCTTCAACAGATTTAACAGATTCTAATGGTTTTGGAATTAAAGATTGAACTGGGAATGAGCTTGGAGATTCAACTCTTAAACCTGAAATTCTAGCAACAATAGTAACTTTTCTAGCAACATCTAAACCGTTCAAGTCATCTCTTGGATCTGGTTCAGTGTAACCTAATTGCTTAGCAACTTTAACAACATCAGAAAATTTAACATCATTTGGTTTAGTAGTAGCAAATTCATTAAAGATATAAGATAAAGTACCTGAGAAAATACCTTCAATTTTTTCAATTTCATCACCAGTTTGAATGAAGTCTCTTAATGGACCCAAAATTGGTAAACCTGCACCAACTGTAGCTTCATGATAAACTAAACCATTACCTTGCTTACCAGAGAATAAAGCATCCCAAGTAACTAAATCAGATGAAAAAGCCTTTTTGTTTGGAGTAGCAATAGAGATACCATTTTCAACAAATTTTGTATAGAAACTAGCAATATGAGCACTAGAAGTGTTATCAACTAAAATTACTGGTAATGGAGATTTTTTCAAATGTTCAATTAATTCGTCTAATGGTAATGGTTTTTCAGTTGAAGCAAATAGAGTATCATTCCAATTTTTATCCAAGTTCAATGGTTGATAATCTTTAGAAATCAAAGCTCTTTCAGCTTCAGCGACCACAATCAAATTGTAAGTAATCGCAGATTTCATAGCAATAATTTGGTCTAAAAAGGAGGAACCAACCACACCAGCACCTAAAACGGCGACATTAACAGCTTTAGCAGACATTTTTTCTTTGTAATTTCTGTGTTTTTCAAAATAAATCAATTGTGAAAAACTCAACAGATTGGATATTTAAATGTTCTATTAATTATAAAATAAAAACAATAACCAATTCAATTCAATTCAATTAATATAATTTCTTAAATATAACCAATGGCTATAACTAAAGTGACTGAATAATTTTTCAAATTTTTTAAATTTCTGAAATCATCGATATCCCGGATGGTTACCCTCTTTGAGCTCAAGAAAATTAATGATTCCTCTAACAAACACCCGTAGAACGGCTGGGAAAAGGTCACACTTTCTTGTTGAAAAATTATTTTTAGTACCGAACAAGCGTCGGACATTAATATTTCAGTTATTACCGTCTTTAAAATGAGATTCAGAGCATATAAAAGAGTGATATAGACACTCTTTTGCCAAATATATATGTATGTATCTGTTAACCATTACTCGTTGAAGAGCTAAGTCTTTTGGTAAGTGTTTAAATAGGTTATGTGGTGAGGGTATGTGAAGTTTCTTGTCTTGTCACGGAGATAATTGGTGTCTTGTAACGATTTTTATTCTGTAAATTGACTGGGTCAACCCATTATAAGATATTGAATTGAGTTGTATGGTACCATTGCTATTCTCATTATATTGATTTCAGTACCATGCATTGTAACAGTTTTTGCTCTATTGTATGTATTTGGTTCTGGTCACTCGTATTTTGGTTCTGGATTTTGAGTAGAAGTACACAAAAATATTTAATTTCATTAAAATAAAGTATTTGAGAAAGAATTTTTAATAGCAATAATGATCTTAGAACTATCTTTATTAGTAGAAGGGCAATAAAATGTCAGTCACTGATAGTGTGAAGAGAAGATATAATCGGGTCAAATTTAAATTAAAATATACAAATGCTAAGATTCATTTAAAACATCATAATAAAAAAGTTCCAAATTATCGTGATAATTCATTAATTAATGAAAATGTTGATGCTAGATTTCCTCAAAATAATCATGACATGGTCCCCTTTACTAGTAATTCAGATGATTCTAATATTAAATACAGTGGTAATTTTGAAACTGAAAATTTTAATTGTCTAAGAAGAATTGAAAGTTTAGAATATCATAGTAATTTAAATTTAAAAGACTGTAATTGCGAATGTCATCATTTACAAAAGGAAAATGTTTTCCATAATTTGAATTGTATTACTTTTTGTAAGAGTTCGAATAAAAAATTTGAAGATTATTTAGCAGGTTTACTACATACATTGGAAGCTCAATAAAATCGGTAGTAACTTTGCCTAAACGATCAGAATTTCAATTATTACTTTGATTTAGTTTTCAAGTTTAATATATTTAGTTTACATCAATAAAAATCCAGTTTATTACATTTCTTAACTTCTTCTTTTCTTTTACTATTTATTCAACTAAATATTCTACGGAAAAATGTTTTTTCTTGTACGTCATTTTGCTGTGACAAAGTTTTTCCGAAGAATGTATTCGAAGAAAAGGCATTATTATGATTTAAATTTACAAAATATTGATTAACTGCCTTTAATATAATTCGATAAAAGACCAATTTCTTTTACAAGAACCGAAGCCACTATTCCATTTTGATAGCAATTTTTAATTAGTAATTTATTTTGAATATTTCACATGTTTAGTATAATTTAGATAGATAATATTATAAATTTTTCTTTTCTTAACAATAGAAACAGATATTCCTATTTTCCGAGAATAGGAGAAACACGGAAAAACTTATTTGCAATCATTTTTAAAAAATAAATATTAAGTAATTGGCTGCATAAGTAATAGCCGCTTTCAAATCTGTACTGTTTTACTTTAATTCTTAAGTGTTAATATTACTACTAATATTTTAAAACATTTAGTTGTTAGTTATTGTTAATTTTCATTCTGTACATATAATAGCATCTTGTTTTTCAATAATGAAAAGGCATTAACTTAGTAATTTATGATAAAAGTGCAAATGGCATGCCTATGCCAAATCCAAAAATAAATTGATATTCTCGTATAGTATATAGTATAACTTGTAAAATGAAAATTGCATCATTTTAAAGACTATTGAATTCAATAAAGCGCGATTTCAATTCCAATTATCTTCCACGGAAAAACACTCGGAAAAATTTCGCATTATGTATAATTTTTTTATCTAAAAGTTTTTCCTTATTTAGTCATTCATAGCCACTAAAATTAATTTATGCACACCTCATATGAATTGTTTTTCCGTGTTTACTAAACAGAAATCAATTTAACTGATCTATTACAATAACTGCCGTACTTTTTAAAGAAAACTTTTAACAAGCGAATTTAAAAGAGATTTTGCTTTGCGTTAATAGAAAACTGTGTTTTTTCTTTTTCAATGCACACATTTTGAGGAAATTCCTGATAATTTTTCCGGGGAGCATGTCTTTTACTGCTTATATTTAAAAATTTTCAGTATTATTTGAAATGTACCTTTCTACCTAATTTTCTTGGGAAAACACGGTAAAGCGTTGAAAAATCTAGGACCTCGGATTATTTAGTTATTCCGTCGAAGAAATACAATGGGGTACGCAATTTCTTGTTTAAACAAGAGTTAAAAGTAATATAAAATCTTTTCAGTTTTTATTAGATTTAAAATGTATATAAGATGTTTATAATTTCAAATTATTTTCTAAAAGATGTTTGGTCTTCTAATTATTTTTTTCAATTTGAATTTTTTCAATTTCTTTTATTATTTTATATAAGTAATAATTAAAAAAATATTATCAGCGTATAAGCATGTCTCAAAGTGTTCCTGTCCAAAATAATTTGGAAGAAGGTGACCATTTATATTCTTCTTCTTCCAATAATTCTAATTCACAAAAGGTTCAAAATGATGATTTAGATATTAAATCAGGTGAAAATCATTTCAATTTTGAAATTAAGCCATTCTCTGCCTATATTACCGTATTGGCTTTATGTCTTATGATTGCTTTCGGTGGTTTCATTTTCGGTTGGGATACTGGTACCATTTCAGGTTTTGTTGCTCAAACTGATTTCTTGAAAAGATTTGGTCAAACAAATTCCGAAGGTGAACCATATTTATCAAAGGTAAGAACCGGTTTAGTTGTTAGTATCTTCAATGTTGGTTGTGCTATTGGTGGCTTAACTTTAGGTAGAACAGGTGATATGTATGGTCGTCGTCCAGGTTTGATGATTGTCGTCGGTGTATACATTGTTGGTATTATTATTCAAATTGCTTCTGTTAAAGCTTGGTACCAATACTTTATTGGTAGAATTATCTCTGGTTTAGCCGTTGGTGGTATTGCTGTTTTATCACCAACTTTAATTTCCGAAACTGCTCCAGCTCACTTAAGAGGTACTGCTGTCGCTTTCTACCAATTGATGATTACTGCTGGTATTTTCTTGGGTTACTGTACCAACTACGGTACTAAAACTTATGATGACTCTACTCAATGGAGAGTTCCATTAGGTTTATGTTTTGCTTGGGCTTTATTCATGATTGGTGGTATGTCCTTAGTCCCAGAATCTCCAAGATTCTTGGCTGAGAAAGGTAGATATGAAGAAGCTAAGAGATCTCTAGCTATTTCTAACAAAGTTACCGTTGATGATCCACTTGTTACTTATCATTTAGATATTATTTCAGCTGGTATTGAAGCTGAAAGAGCTGCTGGTTCCGCTACCTTCGGTGAATTATTTTCTAGTAAAGGTAAAATTTTACCAAGAGTTATCATGGGTATTATGATTCAATCTTTACAACAATTGACTGGTAATAATTATTTCTTCTATTATGGTACTACCATTTTTGTTTCTGTCGGTTTGGAAGATGGTTTTGAAGCTGCTATTGTTATTGGTATTGTCAATTTTGCATCCACTTTCGTTGGTTTATGGACTGTTGAAAGATTTGGTCGTCGTAAGTGTTTATTATGGGGTGCTGCTTCTATGGCTGTTTGTTTCGTTGTTTATGCTTCTATCGGTGTCACCAAGTTATACCCACATGGTATGGATCAACCAACTTCCAAGGGTGCTGGTGATGCTATGATTGTTTTTACTTGTTTCTTTATTTTCTGTTTTGCTTGTAGTTGGGCTCCAACTGCCTATATTGTTACTAGTGAAATTTATCCATTAAGAATCAAAAACAGAGCTATGGCATTAGCAACTGCTGCTAATTGGATGTGGGGTTTCTTAATCTCTTTCTTCACTCCATTTATTACCGGGGCTATTAACTTTTACTACGGTTATGTTTTCATGGGTTGTTTAGTCTTTGCTTACTTCTATGTTTTCTTCTTTGTTTGCGAAACTAAGGGTTTGAGTCTAGAAGAAGTTGATGAAATGTATATGGAAGGTGTCTTACCATGGAAGTCACCTGACTGGGTGCCATCTTCTAAGAGAGGTAGTGACTATAATGCTGATTCTGCCTTACACGATGATAAGCCATGGTACAAAGCATTAATGTAATTTTGAATTAATATTCTTAATTTCTCTTCTGATACCTCTAACGTATGTAATGACTTTATATAGAAGTTCTCATGATATTTATATTGAATAAAAAATACTTCTCATTTATCCTTAATCTTATTTTAATTTCAAATTACTTTCTATAAGGTAAAATGAAATCTCATTCCTTTCTTCAACTAGAATCAAAAAAATATTAAATGAATTGGCTTGTCTCCCAGACAACAACGTTTCGTGTCAATGCTACGCGACTTTCTGTTTCACTTGACGCGATGAGTTGTTTCACGCGGTCTTTTTTCATTTTGCCAAAAGGAGAAGTGAATGGTTGAAAGGTAAGTAATTGACACTTCTATTATTACCATTTGAATCAGCACTTATCTATGCAAACAGGAAATGAACCTCAAAATCATCACCAAGGAGAATAATTGGAGTTTAGCAAACTGAAGTTTGCTAATAAACATATATTGACCAGGGACTTGGAGAGTATGGAAGCGAAATAATTTGTTGCGGTTGTGGGAGCAATTGGGCAGAAGAAATAAGCTAGCACACCCAAAATTCCCAGTAGCCTTGGTGCATAGCAAAAAATAAATCATAGCAAAGTCTGGTTATAATAATGATGGTAGTGGTGAAGGAACTTAGGTTTTGAAGCTCAGAATTAGCCACATCAATATTGATTTTAAACTATTGATAACTAACTTATTGGACCTCAAAATTTTATACGTTCATGATTGAGGTTGCTTATCGTACACATATTTTACATATAAATAGGAAGGTACAAAGCAAGTAAATATCGAATTATTCGGTTGCAAATACAAAATGACATTTATCTGAAATTTGCATTTCAAAACGTCTTTAAAAAGCTGTTTTAGACCTTATCAAAGATTGGAACATATTATTTTGGATACTAAATTATTAGGTTTTGGCATCTCTGTAAACAGTGATAATGGAGAAAATTAACAGTAAAAAGATATTATTGGAAAACAAAGATAATCCTAGAGCTTCTTTCAGTTTAATTTGCTCGAAATCCCTAGCTGAAATATTTGATTTAACAGAGTTGGAGTTGAGTGAGAGTAGAAGGAAAATGTTAGCTTCTTGGAAGCGCTCAGAATTGAGTGAGATAATAACATCCAATGGAGTTTCTCTGTTAGCAACTGGGTATGACGATAGTGATGTTTTGTATGTAACTACGTTTACTAAGTTGCCCTTTTATAATTTTTGCAAATTTTTTTTTTACTTTTTTGTAAAGAAATTTGAGAAAAAATCTCTTAACAGTCTGAACAGAGATATCAAACAGCAATTTTTTAAAAAACCTTTAATGAGAGTTACAGATTCTCCTACAGATATGGTTGATAAGAGATTTGTTAATGGATTGGATACGTTGAATAGTATCAAAAGGATAAAATATTTATATATTGAGAACGAAGCAGATTACATTCCTATGGCCATACAAAAGTGCAATGAAGATGCCGCCAGAGCTATTGTTTCCATGGTTGCAAATTATCGGTTGAGGAACCAGTATAGGTCTTTTTTGGGGAAGTTGAATCACAAGGGAGAAAATTTTTACAATGATTTAATAACTCCCCTCTCATTTTGTATTTCGAAGGAAGGGAAAGGAACCGACTTACGGATCACTCCCCTAACTACTAGTAACTCACCTAGATTGAGTTTTGAGATGTATAAATATTTAAGAGATGAATATATTAGGAAAAAGGGTTACGAAATAGTCGGTGATCCAAATGTGAAATACGTGCAAGTTGTAAAAAAATCGAGATCACCTCCCCCACCATACAATGAAATCTAGAGATCAGACTGAGTACTCTATTTAAAAGACATCAACTTTTAACCTAAAATATTATCTGCTTCGAGTAAAAGCTATCTGCCAAGGAATTCAAGTGTATAAATTGGTTGGTATTGACACGAGCTGTCCGGAATCAAATTAACTATTTCCAATAAAATATATTTGCAGAAGCTTCTTTTATATTCTTCTCATAATAGGATTTCTAAAAGGTAACCGACGAGGTATCTAGTGAACAGAACTGGTTTTCTGTCAACATAAAAGTTGTATATATAGTTCAGATAATAGACCGAACAGAGGCAAAGCAAAAGCTGCTGTTGCAAATGTTGTTTAAAATAAGCCAGGTTATTATTGGTAATGTTAAAGTTTAGAGCACCATATGAGCATCTAGAAGCATATATTTTGTATTTTACCTGGAAAATGTATACACGAAATGATTAGATTCGGTTATGAAAAAAACAATTTTATAGTTTTTCTAAAACATTGCCCTATCTATAGATAAACATTACCATTACGTTATTGGCATATATGAACAAACTGGTTTATAAAACATGCTTAATGGCATAATAAAAAGTAACCAGTGTTTCTAAAACAAAATATTCATCACCCATTCGT
>JANIWO010000039.1:0-96731 GCA_030555675.1 Vanderwaltozyma tropicalis
CATATTTTCCATGCTACAGTATACGATGATATGATGAAGAACCCATTGATCGTTCCATTAAAGAAATTATCAGGACATAAGATTACAAACAGTTTAGGTGTCTTGGATGCTGTTTGGCATCCAAGAGAAGCTTGGTTATTTTCATCCGGTGCTGATAACACTGCTCGTCTTTGGACTACATAAGCTTGCATTTCCATTATTTATAGTATATTAACTCTTAAATACCTTTTCCAATAATTTAATAAATTTTTATTGATTCAAAGTAATAATTTGTATTTACTGATATGCTTATGCTATATATTTATATATTTTATGCTAGTTTGAACTACTGAATTAAAATCCCATTTCCTTCATAGCGTCTAGAGCATCTTCGTCTTCGTCAAAATCGTTATCTTGAGTGTCTAAATTTTGATTTGCTATTTTTTCTTGTTCCATTTCCCATTCATTCATTAATTCCTCTTCTTCTGTGCGTTGGACCTGAGGAACTGAACTATTTCTATTTGTATTATTTTCTATTGAAGAAGGTAACTCATTCAATTGAGTACCTTGATCAATCGAATCAGTTACAATCTTCTTTCTATTTGCATTAATAGATACTGAATATATATCATCATCGTCATCCTCTTCAAGAAATTCATCATGTTGGATATAATCCGTTGTTTTATCAGTGGTGGCATCATTGTGAGTTTGTTGTTGTTGTTGGATAGAATGAACAATTTGTTCAGATTCTGTAATGGGTACATTATTATTAAGTTCATTAAATAAATCAGTACTCATTCTTAATCCCATTTCCTTTCTATATAAATCCATTCTATATTCTCTTAATATTCTATCATTTTTACCTAAAGTTTGACATAATTTAATAAAATCTTTAAATTTTGCCTTTGGATACAATTCATGAGCCCATAATTGATAAAATTGTAATATATTTGAAAAATTATCATGAGCATTTTTTTTCTTTGAAATATGAATTCTTTTTGGACCATTTTTCATTAAATAAGGTAAACCTTTATCAGTTAATAACTTTTCTGCAGTCAATTTAACCATTGGTGTTCTAGTCTTTGTAATTACAGCAGTTGGATCTGTCATTGTTGGATCAATAATGGGAGCTGTTGGGTCATTAATTGGTATAGTTGGATCATTGATACCGTTACCATTATCTATGGTAGTGATATCAGCATCACCACCCATCAACATAAACGAATCATCCATATTCACACTTGACCAGATTATCTACAGTTATATACACCGATACCTATTCCAACAACAACTACAATAGTATATACATATATATATATATATATCTTTGTTATTACTTTTAAAATTCATCTGACGCGTCCGATGAATTTTAAATCGTGTTACCGTTACCCTACTACTAAACAACTTACCCTCCCCAAAAATTTCCAGGTCACGCGCATTTGCGAAGTGTGGCTTTTCTCTGCATGACCTCTGGATATCCGGGTAACTAACCATATATGCCATTCTTTATGCACTGTAAATCAAATTCTTGAAAAAAGGTACCCGAATTGTGGATATTATTATACTATTAATGAACCACCCCCTTGTTGACCGTTATAATATAATAATATGAGGCTTAAGAACCCCCACCCCCACATTTATCAAACACTGTAAATATTCATATTATTAGTACATTACCACAATGATCCCACTGTATATACACTGATTACTATAATATTACCTATCCACATAGTTAATTTTCGTGGCTCAATAGTAAATAAATGTGACAGCGGCAAATGCAAGATGAGATGCTTTTTTTTTTTTTCAAGCGCAAAGAATTTATGAAGTGTGGCTTCCCCATATTATAGAGACTAGAATTGTATATAAGTAAAGTTTTATATGTTCCTGAAATTTATCTATATATCTTGTTATATCTTTTTAAATATATTTGTATTTTATATGTATATGAATATACAACAACACAAACACAAACTAATATGAGTGTAATGGAGACTATGCAAGATACTAATAATCAACGTTCTGTGGAAAATATTTTACAAAAACCTAAGTTTGAAATCGATTCAAATGAGAATAAAAATCAATACTATTATTACTGTCAAGAGAACAGCATTGATGATTCTGAAGAAGACAGTGAAGATCTGATTGTGGACTTAAATACTGGATCCCTGGATGCTGTCAATTTGAAAAATTGGTCTTTAATTACAGATATTACTGAAAAATTAGGTCAACTTTAACAACAAGATCAGTATTTATCTATCATATTGCATTATATTACTATAATAATTATAGTAATTCTAGGGGGGTTGTCTTTATTCATTCATTTCATTTATTACATGTTGACACACATTTTGGTCTTTTTTATTTTTTTTGTAATAAATATTCGTTTATACTTGGGAAGTTATAAACATATCACCGACATAAATAAATATATAAACTCTACAATAGAGTATATGTATCCATTAAAATGACATTATAATAACATTAATACCATTATAATTACTACTATTAATCCTTTTAGTATATAGTTATACGTTGTCGTCTGAAACGAGGTTCGTTGGCAATGCTATGTGAATATATAGCTACATTTGCAAAAAAAAAAATTAAACTGAAAAAAAATATTTAACGTGCAATAAAATTGAATATAGTTAGGTTTTTTCGATGATCTTGACATTTAAATCTAATAATTTTAGGTTCTTTTGTAAAGAGTGAGAAATCAATCGATTGATTCAATTACATAGAACGATTAGGTATCCTTTCAAGAGTTCTCATAGAGTGACGATCTTTTAGAGCCTTCAAAATACACCCTAATCAATAATGTTTGGTAGTACTCAACCTGCATTTGGTAATAATAATCAAGGTTTTGGTTCAAACCAAATGAATAATAATAGTACATTTGGTGCGCCACAACAGAATAATACATTTGGTAACAGCAATGCTAGTTCTGGGTTCGGTGGTTTTAGTTCTACAACTAATAATGGTGGGTCCCTATTTGGTAACAATACAGGAAATCAACCTCAAAATAATATGAATGCATTTGGTTCGTCATTTAGTAACAATAACAAACCTGCCACTGCTGGTGGATTTGGTTTTAATAATAATAATACCACTAATAGCATGAATAATAATAATAATAATAATTCTATGTTTGGAATAAATAAACCTAACTCAGGTGGATTGTTCGGTCAACAAAATACTAATACTACTAATACTAATAATGGTATGTTTGGCCAACAACAAAATAATTCATTCGGTAATACAAATAACAATAACATGGGTATGAATAACAATAATACAGGTGGTTTATTTGGCCAAATTAATAACCAACAACAATCAGCTGGGTTGTTTGGTCAGAATAACAACCAATCACAACAATCAGGCGGGTTATTTGGCCAAAGTAATAATACAAATAATGCATTCGGATCAAACAATAGTAATACAACTACTAGCTCCGGAATGTTTGGTCAAAATAATAATCAACAATCTGGCGGTTTATTTGGCCAAAATAATAATCAACAGTCGGGTAGTTTGTTTGGTCAGAATAATAATCAACCACAGCAAACAATTGGTCTTTTTGGTCAAAATAATAACCAACCACAGCAATCAACTGGTCTTTTTAAACAAAATAATAACCAAAATCAAACAAGTGGTGGTCTATTTGGTCAAACCAATACCCAACCAACTGGTGGTTTATTCGGTCAGAACAATACTCAAAGCCAACAAAGTGGTGGTTTGTTTGGTCAAAATAATGCTCAGACACAACAGTCAACTGGGTTATTCGGTCAAAATAATAACCAAACTCAACAACCAGGCGGCTTATTTGGTCAAAACAATAATCAAAATCAGCCAACTAATGGCTTATTTGGCCAAAACAATACTCAAACGCAAACCCAAACAAGCGGAGGTTTATTTGGCCAAAACAATGCCCAACCAACTGGTGGTTTATTCGGTCAGAACAATACTCAAAGCCAACAAAGTGGTGGTTTGTTTGGTCAAAATAATGCTCAAACACAACAATCAGGTGGCCTATTTGGTCAGAATAACACACAAGCACAAACTCAACCAACTAGTGGTTTATTTGGTCAGACTAATAACCAAGCTCAACAACCAGGTGGATTGTTCGGCCAAACCAATACTCAAGCTCAACCAACTGGTGGATTATTTGGTGCTAAACCTGCCGGAACTCAAACTGGGGGATTATTTGGTAACAATACTTCAACATTAAATTCTAATATCTCAGCTGCTCCTGGTGGATTATTTGGTTCTTCAAACAACACATTAACTTCCAATAGTACCAATTTGAATGTGGGTGGATTACTAGGTGCAAACACGACAACAAATAATGCTACTGGAACCCAATTTGGTTCAATCACTGGGACAGGCATTTCGACATCAGGAGGTTTATTTGGTGCTAATTCTAAATCTGCTGCTCCAACTTCAGCTTCCTTGTTTGGGAATAATACTTCATCTGCTACAAGTACTAATGCATCCAATATGTTCAATACTAATGGAATAAAACCGGCAACCAATCCGACTAGTGTCACCAATGGATTATTTGGAAACAATAATACTACTAACCAGCTGAATACAAATGCAACTGAAACTAAGGGTGGTTTATTGGGTAATACTCTTCTGCAACCAGCTAACCAAGGTACCCAAGGTACTTTACAAGCATTGAATAATCAACAAATACCTAACTTGGATGCATTTGGTACAAATGAGATCTTTTCAAAAATTGCAGTTCCTTCTTCAGTAACTCAACCAGCAAAGCCAAGTATCACAAAAATAAATGCTGATATCAAGAAGAACTCCAGTTTAACAGCAGCATATAGATCTGCTCCCAAGCCATTATTTTCAAGCAAGAACTTAAAGAGTAATTTTTCAACTACTATTTCAAAACCTGAAAATGATTTAAAAACTGAAATACAAAATAATACATCTTTAGTTGTTACTTTATTAGTTGGTCCTAGTACTGGTGAATCTTTGATAATGAACAGCAAGTTATTATTCAACCCTGATAATGCTAGTTTCAGGAAAGTAGTTGACAATCAAAAGAAAGTCAGCAAAAGCAATTCTTCTAGTTTTGAAAAGGAAGCTGTATCTACTTCAACATCGTCTACTAATAGCAATACATTTGATTCATCTCATTCGTTGTCTGATAGTCCTGAAGGCGATGTTTCAACAAGTATTGGTAATTCAAAGGAAGCTATCACAGATAACATAACTAAACCACATGGTGTTATAGGTGATAATATTTCTTTTCTTGATGAAGGTTATTATGTTTCTCCTTCGTTAGAAACTTTATTATCTAAACCATTAGTTGCATTAAGAAAAATCTCTGGTTTGACAATTGGACATTCAGAATTTGGTAAAATTGAATTTTTAGATACTGTTGATTTATCTAACATTTCGATACGTTCATTGTGTGGAACTATTGTTGTTTTTGAAAATAAAATTTGTTCACTTTATCCTCTTTCTTCATTTAAACCAGAAAAAGGCGAAGGTATTAATGTTCGTTCTCGTATCACCCTTAATAACTGTTTCCCAGTCGATAAATCTACTAGAGGGCCGATTAAAGAGCCAAATCATCCTTTAGTTATAAGACATATTGATAATTTAAAGTCCATTAAAAATGCTAAGTTTGAAAGTTATGATCCAACTACAGGAACCTATGTTTTCAGTACTGATTGCCCGGTTGGAAATCAATAAAATAAGTGCTAGTATTTTTTACCTATCAAAATATTTCAAAAGTTCATATATCTAGTCATATTATATAGAAATCATTATTAAAAGATACAACATGCATATAATAATAACAATAAATTGACAATAAACATAATTAACCTGCCTAAACTTTTTACCAAAATATACAAATAATTTTATGATTTTGAGAAGAAAAATTTTGTTTTGGAAAACAGTAATCAAAGATAGCGAGTCTGATATATACAAAGTTATTTTATCATTAAGAGCTTTTATATAATAATACAATATTGATATTTAGACAACTACTACCTCCTCTTGACTTTCTTCAGGAGTTTCTTCTACTAATATCCACTTTTTTTCATCTGGGACTATTTCTGATTCAAATATTTCTCTGAATAAAGTCTGAAAGTTATCTAGAATCTTCCAATCTTTTAATTGTTCATGTCTTAAATTTATTAGTAATCTGAAGTTTAATAGAAGTTCATTGTTAGATTGGAATAATGTTATGAACTCATCGTAAGGGCCATTGTATTGTAAGGCAATATCCAATTCGTCAAGTATAATTTCATAATCTTCTTTGATGTCAGAACAGCCACTGGCAACGTTTTTAGGGTCCGGCATTATTAAATCTATCAATAATTTATTAATACCAGATATTTTATCCATTATATCAAGACGAGTTTCATTATGACGTTCTTGTGATTTCTTCTGAGTAAGTTTATTAACTAATTTGTTGGTATGCTTTTGAATTGATGGATCCTGAGGTCCTAACCCTACAATAGACCAATCTTCATCATCATCATATGTATACATTTCTATTGAAGGTTCGCGAAATTTAGGTTTTTTTATGGCATTAGCTTTAGGTCTACCTCTTTTCTTTTCTTTCACATCATCTTCAAAAACATCATCATCTATTAATTCTTCTTTTGTTTCCAGTTTTATTTTCTTTGATCTTGTTGCTCTAGATGGTCTATTGCTAGCAGTTTCAGCTTCTCTCCTTCTTTTTTCTGTTTGTCTAGCAGATGTCCTTGTTGGATTCCTTACTGCTCTTGTGGATCTCTTCCCTCTTCTGGACCTACCGTCTTCGTCATAATTGTCTTCATCATCTTCATCATCTTCAAGATCTTCACCTTGTTCCTCATCTTCCTCCTCCTCTTCTTCTTCTTCATTTTCTTCAACATATTCATCATCATCTGGTCTGCCGTTTGAACCATATTCAACGAATTCCCAAACATCGATACCTTCGGATCCTTTACTGGCCATTTCATATGCAGGTATTAGTTTTTTATTAATTCTCTTCTTATTGGTATTTTTTAACCAATCTTGACACTCTTCGGATGATAATGGTTGTATATCAGCATGTTTAACCCAAATGTATGAATCATCACATAAAAATTTCACACAATAGTTTAATTTTGGTTCTGTATTTTTTTTAAACTTTAATATTTTAGAATAAACGATAAAGTTCTCTGAATCATCTTCATCAAATTGAGATATATCATCGACATCATTGTTATCGTTTTCATCAATGACAGCTTCATCTACTTCAACAGCAGCAGCGCGTCTACCTCTTGATCTTCCAGTTGATTGAGCAGCTTTGGTCCTAGTTTTCAAAACATTGTCTGGAATGATTTCATTTGGTATAACCATTGCTGGCCAAGCGGAAAACCCTTTCACTTTAGCCAAAACAATATCTGTAGGTTGGTATATATGATCTGACATTATATTATAATTTTTCACTTTGAAATGTATAAATAAATTATTGTTCAATCAAAACAAAACAATGCAACTTCAATGATTCTGTTATGCAAATTCAATTAGACACAAGTCGCTATTAACAATGATATCTTTGTATAAAAATCATCTCACCAATCAATATAAATATATATTGTCAATATTTACACATTAATAGTCAATTTTTCACCATCAACATCATCGTTTTCATATTTATTATTGCCAAATTTCCAACTATTAAAGCTCTAAAAAAATAAGCGTGTAACAAGATCGTGTGTGAAGATAAGGCAAAGTTTAATACTGATCAGATCAATAATTGACATATTAAATCAATTAATTACTTGAACAATTGGGGAGATGTGATATAATTATTCATAATTTTGTAGCAGTAATGACACTCATTAAGATATATATATATGGATCAATGAAATTTACATAGATTATATTATTATATACTATACGATACTATACTATACTATACTATACTATACTATACTATACTATACTATACTATACTATACTATACTATACTATACTATACTATACTATACTATACTATACTATACTATACTATACTATACTATACTATACTATACATTATTATATTTGATATTGGCCTTGTTGAGACTCTTGGAAATACTGTTGGTATACAGCATTTTGTTCAGGGTTAAAATACGGAGCAGCAGCATTATAAGGTGGTTGCCCGTTTTGATTGACAGAGGCATTAGCACCTTGTTGTTGTTGCTGTTGTTGCTGCTGCTGTTGTTGCTGTTGTTGCTGTTGTTGTTGTTGTTGTTGTTGGTTAATATGATTTGGCAAATTTTGTGCTTGTTCATTGGGCATATTTTGCAAATGATGAGCCATATTTGATTGAGCATATTGGCCATTTTGTGGGATAGCGTTTTCACTATTATTATTATCATGTTTTATCGGTATCAGGTTTGAACCTTGTTGTGATTGCTGTTGGTCTAATGATCCTGCATTGTTTTGGTTACCATTAACAGCATTCCCGTTTATATTATTACTATTGCTTTCATTTCCTTCTTCATTATTATGTCCTTCTTCATCTTCATCATCTTCTTCTTCATCAGGAGCATTTAAACATGCTTGGATCAAGTTTCTACCTTCTTGTTGTGTAACTATAGGTTCGAATTTAGGAGTACTAAAAGTGTAAACTAGCCCAGTTTCAGAAACAACTAATAATAAGACTTGTGTACCTGTTAAAACAGATAATTCAAAAGCTTTCTTCATAATACCATGTTTTCTCTTGGAAAATGTGACATGACGTCTAGTCTTGTTCTCAATAAACTTGATCTCAATCTTTCTTCTCTCCTTACCAGAACCATCATTAGTAGAAATGATAGAATTATCATCACCATTCTCAATATCTGACATATTTTAATACCAATACTAATGGATATTTTTTGCAAAACCACACACCACTACACTTGTTGCTCTCCCAATGCCAAGAAACAAACAAAGTACACTTACACCTAATAACATATACAATCAAGATAAATAAATTTATATAATTTTTATTTATTCAGATCCAATACATTCATCATTCCATCAATTGTCCTCTCATTCCCCATTCACCTGCATGAAAAACTTTTGAAAAAAAAATGATTAACGTTTTGCGAATAATTTTCAAATTTTTCAAATTTTTTTCGCGAATTTCCATTTTTCAATATGAATTGCACCTCGTAGCAAGTGATGTTCAGTTCCATGCTGGCTGTTAGGGCGTTAAAAATAGCGCACGGTGGCACGTGAGAGTGGTGTGAGACTCACGTGGGCAATGAGTCTCTATACAGTGGTAATAACAGATATGGTATAAGATTAGTTTAATGACTACTATATATATATATGCATAGTATGTATTGTTGGATGCAGTTTGAATGTCTGTTGTTGTTCTAGAGAGGAGGAGGAGGAGGAGGAGGAGGGTCAAAATTGGAGTTTAGACATTTCCGTATTAAACTCTTACCTTGCTCCTCCATTATAATTTTTTGTAGTTTTGGTGTAGCAAAAGTATATATCAATTCAGAATCACTGGATGTAATTAATAATAACACATTCACACCAGTCATTAATGCTAATTCATAAGATTTCTTCATTAATCCAATTCTTCTTTTACTGAACGTCACTTTCCTTTTGGAGTTGTTCACTATATACCGTATAGGTATTTTCTTCTTTTTTATATTACTCGTTTCTCCATTGCTATTCACAGGAGAAAGACCATTATTAGTTGATGATATGAGTCTTTCAATATCATCAAATTCTTGATTATTGTTCATTATTATGTTTTATTTTGGACAAAAGAATAATACTTTAAACTATTTACACGGTAATATGAATCAATAGTCAAAGTTTTATTCGATATAATGTTTACTTGATAGTTCACTAATCATTTATCTTCGATTATCAATGGTAATTATAGTACGAAATCATTAATTTTTATAATTATAAATTACATTATGACGTACTCTGTGACACATTTTGGACTGCTAATAAACAAAAAAAAATAATGCGATTTCTGTGGATCGAACACAGGACCTCCAGATAACTTAAGTTGACCGAAGTTTTAATTCTTCAGTCTGGCGCTCTCCCAACTGAGCTAAAACCGCTTATTAATTACAAAATTTAAAAATTTTAATAACATACCCATCTAGACATAGCAGTCATATGCAAAATCAATACTTGTGTTAACAAGTTTAATTTAAAACGTTAATGAATTACTATCATTAAAACATATTTTATACAATTGATTAAGAATAGTACAGTAGTAATAACTGAAGCAATGGTTCTTACACTACACTTTCTCAACTCACCAATTAACGCGTAAATCTATTTTAAACCTAACGCTACTGGAAAATTCCAATAGGTGAAAGAAGGTTTAGCTTGACAATCAGGAATCATTGAGAGATTTTATATACTGTGATAATGGTTTGGAAAAGCAGTTCTCTATTGGATGTCGATTCAACTGTAGTTCCCCTAGAGACATTGCCTTAATATAATGATTAAAATTGCATATATATATATAAAGAATCTTATTTGTATAAAAAAAAACTCTTTACATCAGTTTGTCTTATATTAATTCATGCTTATTTAGGTTTATATACATCATAAGCGTTCAATTGATTATAATCATATATATACACAATGTCCAACACTGAAAGAACTTTTATTGCTATTAAACCAGATGGTGTCCAAAGAGGTTTGGTTAGTAAGATTCTAGCTCGTTTTGAAGATAGAGGTTTCAAATTAGTTGGTATTAAGATGATTCAAGCTTCTCAAGAATTATTAGACCAACATTATGCTGAGCATGTCGGGAAGTCTTTCTATCCAAAGATGGCCTCATTCATGATGTCTGGTCCAATTGTCGCCACTGTTTGGGAAGGTAAAGATGTCGTCAAACAAGGTAGAAAATTGTTAGGTGCTACTAACCCTGCTGACAGTGCTCCAGGTACCATCAGAGGTGATTTTGCTATCGATTTAGGTAGAAATGTCTGTCATGGTAGTGACTCTGTTGAAAGTGCTGATCGTGAAATCGGTTTATGGTTCAAGAAGGAAGAATTAATGAACTGGTCTCCAGTTCAAGCTACTTGGATTTACGAATAAATTGATTGCTTGATTGCTTGACATTTTCCTACTTAAATAAATAAAACAGATGTCATATATATAACTCTAATAAAAATTAAATTACATTACATATCAAATATATTTCATTCATTCTTATAATCCAATCAGTTATAAGTATTATATTTCACCAATTTAATTCAGCCTTTCTCATAGAGAGCCATCGGAAAAACTGGAAATTATTTAAGGTCAAAATGTATCAGTGCATATATGATCCAACTGTAATGTATATACTTTACGATAGCATCATAAATACTACCGGTTTAATAAATTGAATATAACTATGGAAGATAGTAAACATATTTTGAATCAAGTTAATTCGAAAGATTTGAAGACTTTGCCTGATATTATTTTAGGTGGCGGGGCCTTGAATGTTCAATATAACGATGATCCTACTAAAGTTCCAATTGTAGATATGCTTAGATATGCTTTTAAGAATGGAGTAAATGCTATCGATACCTCACCATATTATGGTAATAGTGAGATTATATATGGAAAAGCATTAAAGGAACTTGCAGAAGAATTCCCAAGAGAAACATATTTTATCTGTACTAAAGTCGGTAGAATTAAATTAGATGAGTTTGATTATTCGAAGGAAAACGTTAAATTTAGTGTATTAAGATCTTGTAAAAGACTAAATACTAATTATTTGGATTTAGTATATTTGCACGATGTCGAGTTTACTACTTTAGAACAAAGTATTGAAGCTTTGAGAGAATTAAAATTGCTAAAAGATGAAGGGATCATAAAAAATTTTGGTTTATCTGGTTATCCATTAGATTATATAAGCAAACTGGTATCTTATATAACAGAAAACTGTAAAGATGACATTGGAAACCTTGATGCTGTACTTTCATATTGCAACTTGAATTTGCAAAACACTTTATTAAACAATTATGCTCCTAAATTATTTGAATGTAACTTGCAAGTTTTGTGCAATGCTTCAATCCTCAGTATGTCATTATTAAGATCTGCTGAGACAAGATATTTTCATCCAGGTTCAACACAATTAAAAGAATGTGCTATTGAAGCTTCTCGTTATTGTGACGATCATGGTATTGAGTTGGCAAATTTAGCAACTAAATATGCTTTTTCTCAATGGTACTCAAAGGGTCCAACTGTTATTGGTGTTAGTAACGTTGAAGAATTAAAGGATGCCATTAACAATTATATTGATGTTAATGATAAAAACGGTAAATTGTCTCATCAAGACCTTCAAATGATTGATCATATTCAAACTAATATATTTAAAAAGCATTTCAATGAGATTTGGGACTCCGGAATTTATCATTCTGGTATATAATTCTAAGTTATTAATATTTAGTCTTTTCATATTTATTAACTTCTAAACTTATGTACATATATAATTAAATTGAAAGATGAGTTATGCACTCTTTAAAAGATTATAATAAGAATCATTATATTTGGGAGTAATCATTTATATCTAATAAATCAGTTAACTGTAATTAAAGATGTTTCTAGTTGTTTAATAAATCATTTGGAACACCTTGACCTGGAGCTTGTTGATTGACAGGAGGTTGTTGAGCTTGTTGACCAACTGGTGGCTGTTGAGCTTGTTCTTGAGCTGGAGCTTGTTGACCGACAGGTGGTTGTTGAGCTTGTTGACCAGCTGGTGGTTGTTGAGCTTGTTGACCAACAGGTGGTTGTTGAGCTTGTTGACCAACAGGTGGTTGTTGAGCTTGTTCTTGAGCTGGCGCTTGTTGACCGACAGGTGGTTGTTGAGCTTGTTGACCAGCTGGTGGTTGTTGAGCTTGTTGGCCAACTGGTGGTTGTTGAGCTTGTTCTTGAACTGGAGGTTGTTGGGCTTGTTGACCAGCTGGAGCTTGTTGAGCTTGTTCTTGAACTGGAGGTTGTTGGGCTTGCTGACCAGCTGGAGGTTGTTGAGCTTGTTGAGCTGGTGGTTGTTGAGCTGGTGGTTGTTGAGCTTGTTCTTGAACTGGAGGTTGTTGAGCTTGTTCTTGAACTGGAGGTTGTTGAGCTTGTTGTTGAGCATTTCTTTCATTAATAACATCGCCATCAACAACATCCTTACCAACCATGTTCTTACCTTCAGTTGGTGGTTTTGGAATAGTAGAATCTTCAGTCTTGGCCTTTTCATCTTCAACGACAGGTTCAATCTTAGAGTTGTAATTTTTATAATACATATTCATAACGGTTCTAACTGTGTTATCTAATTCTTCTCTTAAATCTAAAGAATCTTTGTCTGAGAAGGCAATAGAAATCATAATGAATAAAGTAAATAAAATGGAGAAGTAAGCAATAATCTTCTTCATTGGAGTAGTTAACCAAACACCAGATTTATTATTAGAATTACCATTACCTTGATGTCTTGGCAACAAATCTCTCTTTCTTCTGATACCACCTTGCATTTTTCAAATTAGAATCAATCAATAGGTTATATCTATGATACGAACAACTAATATTCCAATGAATAATTATATATACTTAAATAATTAATACTTTTAAATATATTTATTGCAATTTAATAATAACCTGAAAAAAAAAAAGACAGCATATATCTAAAGTTTTTTCAAGACAATATTTTTTTTCCTTGGCCCAAAGCTGCTTAAAGCGCTGAAAATTGAAATTTAATTTAAATTTCGGTGCATGAAAACTAATGATTAGTCTGCATATAACAAGAATGTTTAGGATATTTGCAGTAAATATCTAGAATGGTGGGTTGTATTTACTATGTAAGTTATTTAAACCAAGTGTAAGAGGATTATAATTGGTGCAGTCTTATAGAATTTATATAAATTAAACATTTTCCCAATATTAGTTTACAATGTAACAAATAACTGGTAACTACTTAGTATAGGGATGAAGAAATAAGGGTAAAATAAAAAGTCACATGCAGGTAAGTTAAACCATTTATAAAAGATATGAATAAAGTGTGTGGTACCATTTCCTTTACAGTGTAACATCAAATAATATAATATAAAAAAAACAGTTTACGTGTTCATTCAAAATATTTTAATCATTGTATATTTCCATACGGCAGCATGCATCTCTTTAAAAAAAAAAAATTGGAAACTTGCATAATCTCTTATTTTATGCACTGTAGATCATTTAATAGGTAATGTGTGTTTTACCCTACCCATGTATATCTTGTTATACGTGAAGTGTTAGAATTCTAGATATATGTAGATGTATATGTGTTTATATGAAGGTTTTACTGCAGAGCTGATAATTGCATAAGGTTGTTGTTACAGGTGCCAATACCTTATGTAATAATGAATTCTGTTTTAAGAACCGTTGAAATTTTAAAGTAAAATAACAATTCTCCTCTTTTCTACTGTTATTGGATGTACAGAAGCACAATTAAAGTTGACATTATGTATAAATGCATAATTTATATGATTGTTTAATAAATTATAAACTTTTAAAAAAAAAGGTAGCCTGTTAATTTGTTGAATGTTCCTATAGATATTCATACACTTATATACATTATAAACGAAGATCTAGCCCATTACATTGAATACTCACTTTAGTTCTAACAAGCAATCAGAAATTTGTATATGTTACATCTTATTACATCACATTATAACCGTTTCTTAGTTATATTCTCTTACGGGTTGTCCATGGATCTTTCAACAAATTTCGGCTATCTTCAACCTAAGCTTTTAACCAGATGAACAAACAGCATTTACAGTAATAGCCTGCAGCACCACTTCTTTGGTTGTTTGCCTAAATCTGAAGGTCGCACATAGCCGATCTTGAGATCCCGAGAGATCCGCTGAGAAAGAAGCGCACAAACAATCTATATTCCCGTCCCACCAAGAATACCCCCGAAGAAACAGAAAAAGTACCTGGTTAGAGGGTTTCTTCTTTAGTTTTTCAACACACACGACAATTTCTTACCAATCGACATTGATACATATAATCTACTGGGTTTTCTAATTAATGTTCTCAATAGACAGATAAACCACCTTACAATAAATTAAAACTTTATTTTTTTCCCTTGGCAACACAGAACTGTGCGTAGAAGACATACATGTCTCTTTCCTAAATGGGACACATTTCATAATTCTCGCTAAATCTTAACATTCTTTTTTAAAATAAAATTTTGATGTCTCTCGATTTTAAACAAAAGCACAATTGTTAATAAGTAGTCTTTGATTTCTACCGGTTTTCTATTAGTTGTGGAGTTTAAAGTTTACTTTTGATAAATATTTTTACATCGTTTCTACATTAAATTCTTGTTAAAATATATATATTTAAAATTTATTATTAATGAATTGAGAAATATCTTATTTCGATATTAATTATTACTTTCAAACTTTTATTTATTAGCTAAAGTTATAAATTTTTAAGTTTATTTTTCAGTATATCCATATCCATATCATTCTATATATATATATATATATATAGGTATAGGTATATATATATATATTGGTTTGCATTGTTTCCAACAAAAAAATAAAAAAGATTAAAAGAACTAACAGTTCTAATAGTTATTTTAAAAGTCACTGCACAAGTCAGTAATAATGACTGATATGAATACTCTGTATGATGAAAGTATTTTTTTTGCTGGTCAAAAAAATAATGATTTAAATGCTAAAGATATGAATGATAATACAAATTTTTTCTTTGATGAAACTACATTTAATGGAGGAAGTAATAATAATTTAACTTTATCGAATCCAAGTGATTTATCACTTCCTGTTATTGATAATAAAACTGGTTTAAATAATAATATTAATAACTTGGAAAATAAGAATAATAATGAAATATCACCAACTGATAGTTTTAGTACTGTGGTTAATGAAAATAATTTTGCAAATATAAATCAAGATAATTTTTTAGATTCCAAAAATTTGAATAATTTATCTGATTTGGTTTCTTCAAAGGAAAATGATATATTCAATTATAATGAAAATAATCTAAGTAATGATGAAATTGATATGGCTCTAAATTCAACAATGTTTGAAAATTCAAATGTTAATTCAGATTCTTACTTAAGAAGAAGTAGTGAACTTCTTGTAAGTCCTTTACAACAATTAAATGATAATTTTACTAGAAATTCTATATCTCATAATGTAGATTTATGGAATATTGATTCACAAAAAATTTTATCAAATCAAATAATAAATAATAATGATAATAATATTAATTTTAATAATGAAATTTCTGCTGATAAAAATATAACACAAGCTTTGGATGGATTTAATTTTGATTCCTTTAATTATATGCAAGAGATTGATAATTTAATTTCAAATACTAATAATATTACTACAGATGTGATGTTTAAAGATAACAATAGTAATTTAAGTTTAAGTGATTTCCAAATTGGTTCTTCAAGTGATGATTTAAATTTTCAAAAAAGAAGAGCAAATACTTTACCAATATCTCCTATTACATCTATTACAAATGATCCAAATAATAGTAACAGATATCAAAATATAGCAAGTAATAATTTGAATCGCTTTATTGACCCATCAGTAACATTATCTACAGCTCCAATGGCAACCTCAAGAGTTTCTTCTGGTGGAATTATTTTAGAATCTACAAGAAGACATTCCATGACTACTTTGAAAAAAAAAATCGTATCAAAACCAAGAAGAAGGAAGTCGTCCGCCTTGCAGGCAGTGCATTCAACTTCTAGTTCCAGAGCTATTAGAAATAGTATTACCTCAATTCCTGACAATGGAGATGATGAAAAACCTTTCCAATGTAATGAATGTACAAAAACCTTTAAACGTAGTGAACATTTGAAAAGACATATTAGATCAGTACATTCAGATGAACGTCCTTTCCCTTGTAATTTCTGTGACAAGAAATTTAGCAGAAGTGATAACTTATTTCAACATCTAAAGACACATAAAAAACACGGTGATTTTTAAACAAAAAGGATTTTTCTATTCTTAATCAATCAACATTCTAATAAAAATGAAGGTGATTAAGATGTAATTTTACCAACACTACTAGTATCATGTATTTATAGATTTCTGTGCATTGTTTGTGCTTAAGTAAGTTTTCCAATCTCCCATTTAATTAATTATTAATTCTCAACTACATTTATACTTATTTATATAGCACAATAAACATGCAATACAATGAAAAGTTATACTTATAATAAATATCATAAAGAGTATCAGTGTATATAGTTTTTGTTCTTATTTGCTTATTTAATGCCAAGATGGGGATTCGAACAGACGCCAAGCTTACATTAAAATGTTAGTTATTTTTCGGTATAAAATAAATTTTTCAGCCTTTGTTATTGTTTTCTAACTAGGGTTTTACATTGTTAAAGAGTAGGATCTGTTACTAAACTCATCCATTTTTAGTGTCGATAAATATTGAATATACTAAATTTATCAATATATACAATAAACATCCAAGTATTGTGATTGTTCAATAATATTTTAATTTCAAAAAAATTAATACAAAAGAATAAGAACTTTCGTGGGGAGATCTTATTGCTAGCATTTGAATCAAAATACAATAATAGAAAAATCATATGATAACAGATATTAAGTTTTAAGTAGATTACATTGACCTTTCCAATTGTTGAACATACTTTATTATTTAAAAATTCATTATAACCAGACATCTGCTCCCTTTAACTGATCCAAAACTATTAATAGATTAATATTTTGAACTCTGTTACATTTTAAATAAAGATGAAAAACGGAAATTTAGGTGATGAGAATTCCATTCCTAAATTAAAATCAGATAATACAATGATTAGGAAAATTTCATTTGGGAGTCCTTTTCAAGATAGTACAAATTTATTTAAAAATATTCATTCTTTTTTAACATCTAAAAAAAAAAAGAATAAGGATGATGGTGAATATGAGCATGCCAAATATATGGATAATCAAGACTCTATATATCCAGAAGAAGGGCATATTAATATTGGTTCAGATTTAGAAAATAATATATCACCATTAGGTTCAAAGATAAAAATTAATAATAATACCTTTAATAGCAATATTATTAATGATATACAAGATTCACCAACAAAGCAGAACAACTCACCATTTACTAACAATCTTGAAAGTACTATATCTGCTGTTTCTTTGAATTTAACAACTGAAAATAGCTTACCATTGCATGATATTACTAATGATTCTGATCTTCTAAATCATAATAATACAACAACTTTACCCATAAATGATGATCTATCGATAAATACTTTCCTTAAACTACAAATTGATAGTAGTCCACAGCATTCATCAAAGACTTCTATATTTTATAAAGAATATGATGATATTAATATTCAAAAAGAAAATAATTTATTTTATAAGCATCAAGAGAATATCAAAAAAGACAAACGCATAATTAAATCACATAGATCAAATTCCCTAAGAAGAATTAATTCAGCATATAGTACACACAAAGAGATTGATTCATTCGCTAAACAATTGCAAACTGAAACGAACTTTAAACGTCAAGAAAAACAAGAAAATTTATTTTTATCAAGATTAGAAGAAAGTAATATTCCATTTTATTATAATAAAACAGAAAATGATCATGACAATTTCCCTAGAATATCATCCACTACTTTGTACGAATTGATTACAAATGAACTATATAAACCACATTATAGCTCGTGTCTCATCATAGATTGTAGGTTTGAATATGAATACAAAGGTGGTCATATCCGTGAAGCCGTTAATATATCTTCCAAGGACTCATTAGAATGGGAATTATTAAATGAAAATAGTTTGAATAAATTACAAGATAATAATACTTTGCTAATTTTTCATTGTGAGTTTAGTTCATACAGAAGTCCGATTATGGCATCTCATTTGAGAAACTGTGATCGTATTTTAAATTATGAAAATTATCCCTTATTAAATTATCCTGATATCCTGATTCTTGATGGAGGTTATAAAGCCTTTTTTGAACAATATCCAATATCTTGTTTTCCAGTTAATTGTGTTGCTATGGATTCCCAAGAAAATTTAGCTAGTCGTGATTTTGAGATGAATAAATTCAGAAGTGAATCAAAAAAAGTTGCGTCAAGAAGTAATTCACTTTATAGATTGTCGTCTATTTCAAGATCAAATTCCAAATTGATTTCATCAAATATTTCAATAAATATAAAAACTGATAGTCCATTTAACTCCAGTAAAGGATTGTCAAAAATGAAAACACAGTCAACGTCTATTTACGATGCTCCTCCAAAAGCTCTATTCTTAAAAGGTACTGAAAATAATTCTCTGGAAAGCATTATAGATCACTCCCCAACTAGTAGAATATCATTATTTTCTTTACAAGAAAATGAAAGTTTGGATCAAAGTAACATTTTTAATTCAAAGATTCCTGAACTTGATGATCATATAACCATAAAACACAACTATACAGAGTCATTCAGAAATAATAATCCATTCATTTAGTATATAACATGATTTATATATTTTAATAAAAGAACAATGGTAAGAATAAATATATTTATTTTGTTACAACTTCTATGTTATTTAGATACTGTATTCGATGAAACTGCAGTTCTAGCACACCTGAGAATTTATCGGATGACTTTTATAATGTATATACAGGGTAGAGAATATATAATAATGTCTTTGAAACTAATTTATAGAATTGTTAACCAGTATGTCATATCTACCAGTACTGGTTTTCAAATCTGCTCCCCATCTTGAGGGTGGCCAAATGACATGTACCACTTTCCCTAAAACTAAACCCGAAGATATTGGACCAAATGTATTACTATCAATTGTATGAAAAGTATTATCACCTTCTACCCATAAATGATTTCGAGACAAATATACTTTATCCTTAGGATATGGTTCTCTTGTTTTAACTGAATCATACTGGACACCTTTTACTCTTTTACAAAATACCTTTTTAGGGTCTAAAGGTGACTTGAAAAGAACAATATCATCTCTATGTAAATTATAAGCTTTACCTACACCAAATTTCCATAATAAGACCCAATCTGTAGATATATTATTATCAGAAGGATTTAAAGTCGGTCTCATTGATGAACCATTGATTTTAGCAACATAACAAACATTATCATTAAATGTCATAATAACAGGAATCCATGTCAATGTTATTATCCCTGTCTTTAAGATTCTGTTATTAAATACAGGTTTAAACATATGGCATTCAATGAGTGATTTATGGAGAGGCTAATATACTGCGTACCTGTTATTGCTATTACTTTTATAGTTTCTCAGTTATAAATGCCAAATTTGATCTTATAGATCGATGGAAAGATTTTGATGCCCGAAGCATAAATTTCAAAAGCTTATAGAGCACATTTTTATATTATATGACTGTATTAGTATTAAAAATATAATATATGTATATATCTTATTTTATTTGAATATCTAACATAAATTTTAATTTAGTATTGTTCATTTAACTATTAATGTTACAATTATATAGAAATCTATTTGATTTTAGCTATATACTGTCAATTTTTTATTTTCCCAATATCCTTCTCATACTATTCATCCTAGAAATTCAATGAAGTTAAATGGAATTAAACCTTCCCTGTGGTTTTCATTAATCATATTATTACCATAGACTTCACCCTTGAACCATTCTTGGTTGATATTTTCTGTAATCAAAAGATAGTCATTCTTTTCGAAATGAGCTAAACCTGGAGCATCATTATCAAGAAGTGGGTAGATAGCTTTAGCATACTTTATAACCGATTCTCCAGAACTCGTTACTAATGGTAATGTCACAGTAATGCCATTATCTCTTAATCTACCTACATCAGGATTCGATTTTGCGAACCCGTTCACTCCCACACTTTGAATTCTGTTCATTTCGTATAATGCATCTTCGATAGGATTTTTAGAATCATCAAGAACCATTGATTTTCTACGAACATTTCCCTTTGATAATGTGGAATAACTCATTTCAGGATTAATAACTGTTGTGTTCACACTTGTACTTCTTATTTCATAACCATGGGTATTATCATCATGTTTATCATTCTTATCAGTTTCTTCCAACTCATCATCACTAACAGTTGGAGAAGGCATATGTGTCTGAGTAACTGACTTACGTCTTCTATTAGCACTATTCCATGATTTTGCAAATCTTTGGGATTCATCAATACTATTTGTATATGATGAAACAGATGTGGCCATAGTATCTATACTGGATTTATTTCTTACATGTGTGGTAAAATCAGTAGGATTAGAAGATTCAGAGGACGATAATTCTTCTACATTTTTCTCTCTCATTTTATGTTGAGATTCGAGTTTCTTACTTTTTGCATTTGATACTATACGGATAATTTTTATATCATCATCACCATCATCATCATCATCATTACTATCATTTTTAGTTGATGATTTTTCTACCTGTTCTTCTTTTAATACATTGAATTCGTGGTGAGTATTTTTTTTTATTTCAGGTAAGGGTTTCTCTTCTCTAACATTCAAAACAGGACTAGTATTTTGATTTGCTTTAGAATTTTGTTGTAACTGGGTAGATAATTTTCTAATATTTTCCACATATGAATTTCTTTTATTTCCTGAAGATGATGAAACGTTTGATTTGTTTGAAAACATGGTATTTGTTCTTGTGGTATATCTTGATAAATCAGAAGTTGAATTCAAATTAGATCCATTACTATGAAAGCTATTTGATTTTGAATGTTTTTCTCTTACTCTACCAGTACCAAATTTACTAGAAAAGATTGAGATATCATCAGAAGGTGTAAACATTGCTAACTGATTATTCAATGACTCCATCTTGGATTGTTCCAGAATACATGTTTCCATTGTAGCATTACAATATTGTTGAACTTTGGATTGAATAAATGAAATTCTAGCAGTTTCCATTTCTTGAAATTGAGAAGTTAAACCTGCCCATTCTGAAAGCCAGAATTTTTGAGATGCCTTATATTCTTGTTTTAAAACTCCCAATTGATTTTGAGATTCTTGAATATTAGAATTCCATTTTGCCAATTCTCTGTGATTTTGTTCAGCTTGTCTAGATCCTATTATATTATCTTGGTTTAATCTTAAAGTTCTTGTACGAATTTCTGCTTCTTCCAATCTTTTGTTAAGTTCTTTACAACCTTTCTTCTTATTAAACTTATCCAATCTTAGTTTTTCAATCTTACCGCTCAATGTAGTGTATCTTGCCTGTAGTTCTCCTGAAAATGCTTTAGTATCAGTGTATAATTTTCTGTAAATGATTTCACTTTGTTTGGAATGAGATTGAGCTCTTGATCTTTCAGAATTTAATAAATTCAATAAAGAATCGTTTAAATTTCCAAATTCAGGATTCTTCTCAAGATCCTTTGCCAGTTTATCATTGATTGCACCTAAACGTCTTGCAAAATCTTTTTCTAATTCACTTTTTTGTTTAAAAAAATTGATTACTGTATTGCATGATTTTATACCTGATGATATATGATTTAAAAGTACATTTACACCTTGATCATTCTGATCCCAGAAACATTGTTCGTAATTATAAGACATTTCACTAAATGATAAGTTTCCTATTTATTATCTGTATATATCTTATTATAATTTCAATCGTTACAATTCTAGCCTTTAAATATTTTTTTGCACCAAAATTAAAGATAAGTTTGTTGATTTTATAAGAGTAACAAAAAAAATATAAACTCAAAAAAAATATAAACTCAATTAATTTTAAAGTAATAATTACTTGTTCTTATAAATGTTAGTTCATATTAAGATGATGATAAAATTATACTCCTAGTTGTTATAATCATGCAGGTAATAATTAAGAACTCTTCACAATTTTTCATTGAAATCTCCTATTTACATATTACCCTTTTCGGAAGATTCTTTAAATTCGGGTAACCCTCGTGTTAATAAATACATCAATAATTAATACTGTGTGTATGCATAATGTTATATAAGGTAGTGTAAGAGAACTCATATAGCGTGAAGACTATGTATATGGTTATATGATTATCTTTTAAAAATTAATCCTTTTAAATTAATTAAATATTGTGAAAAAATTTTGAAAATGTGAATTAAATCAATGGTATTTTTATTGTTTACTAGATTTCTTGTATATATTTCTTGTTGATATATAGATAGTAATTTGGAATTATAATATAATTTTCTATGCAATGGTTGATTATTGTTATATAGCATTGTTGATAAATTTTATACTACTACAATACTATGAGAACTGTTGTCTTCCACAACTACATTCTTAAATTCATTTTCATGACGAGATCCATCAGAAGAATCGGAACTAGAGGTAGTAGTATCGTAATTACCTACCAAATGATCATATTTGTAGTAACCTTCAAAGGCTTGAATTTGATGGAAATATAATGAATTCTTATATCTACCACCTAAATAGAAATCGACTGAAATATTCATGAATAATAAACCATACCAAAATGCTAATAGCCATTCGAAACAAGCACTGATAGAATTATTAGAGCTTGCAGCAAACCCAATAGCCCAACCAACGGCTAATGTTATCCAAAAAACTTTAAAAACTGCACTTATAGTAAATTTGTTCCAAATATAACCATTCCATTGATACCAACGTAGTTCATTAAATGGTCTAACCGTTTCTAAATTTGCTAAAGGATGTAAGATGGCATAATGTTTACCCATCAAAAAATATTCAGCAGTTAAGCAACATGTAGAAAAAAATAATGCAACAACAAAGACACCAACCATAGTAATATGAGCACGAGAATAATCAGCAGTACTGAAAATTGAACAAAACAATAGAGCTAGTTCACCAATGGCAGCAATTACAAAAGATGCAAATATTAAATTTCTTTCATGTACTGTATACCATGGTGGCATATAATAATTTTTTTTAATCATCATTTCAGTGTATTCTGATCTAACAGTTTCATAATAATCTTGAGTATCTTCATTATTTAAATTATTTTCATAATCTTCATCTGCTTCAAATCTTCTTGATCTGAAAACTTTATCAATTTGGAAAGGCCAATGACCAGCTCTTTGGAAATATTCACATGCAATAGTAATACAGTATCCTAAACCTTGCCAAGCAACACATGATATAAACAAAGGTTGTAAATTTGTTGCACCAATATCAGATATGAAAACAGGAAATTGACTAGAATCCATAAACCAATAAATTGGATGTCCTTGAGCAGCCCAGCATATTAACATAGTTATTAACATACCATACCATGGAATAAATGCAATCCAGGGCACTAAAAAAAACCAATTCCCTGGTTTCTTAAAACTTATCGATCTCATAGTAAATAAAAACAAAAGTATAGATATATTCAACTATGGTATCTAAATTGATTGAATATGAAATCTTAGTAATGTTCAAAATGTAATGGCTCTATTGCAGAAAGAATATCTATCCAATTAATAAATATCGATTGGAAGAACTTCAACTATTACTTTGATATTATTGATATAGAACAGATGTAACAAATGATTAATAGAACTAACAACTATATAAATAAAAAGTGACAACTTGGAAAGATTAGTCGTATTATAATTCTTTCATTGAAGAATTATAAATTCCATACATTAACTCTCAGAAAACACCGCAAACAAACCGAGAATATGATAATTTCAAATATTTTTATCCAATTTAAAAGCTATATGATATTATTATGAATAGTTTTAAGTTTTTTTACCAGTAGCCATATTCCAACTCAGGTGAGTTGGCGTTCAATTGAGGCACAAGTATTAGTTAATTAAAATTTACAGCTATTACTATATAAAAAAATTCACCATATATGTATCTTTTAGACATTACCTAAAGTCAAAAATGTGAACATTTACTATTGATACAGGGGGGAAATGTACATAAACACAGATATGTCTATATGCCAATGTAAACCCACATCAAGTGATCATTTTAAAAGTGGTTTAAAAACGGATATCTTGATTGAGGTTCAAACAGTTTCTTGAAAATATTGCATTGTGAGGTTTACTTTTCTTGAAATGATGGAAAAAAAAACCAATACTTTTTCCTTTCTCTTGTAATTTAGATGTATCAGTTAATTGACATAATATATCTGCTATTAGATTGTAAATTATTCAGAATATTTGGCAAACGTCAACTATCTATCATCTGTCAAGTGTCATCAACACTATAGTAGTATCTTTACTATGCAACTCTCCCAGATTTCGCGTAAAGCTTTAAATTTTGAAATTTTATTTGAAATTTGAAATTTAAACTGGAAATGTAAATAATAACAATATAATATTGAAAGATTTTATTTGAATGTATCATGAATTGTATTGGTTTGTGTATATTGTGGATAAGAGGGTATTGTTGTGGAGAAGCAAATATATATATATATATATATATATAGATATATTTAAGAATTTGCAGGATGGAGAATGCTAGTCCTGAAGAAACTATTGAGAAACTAGAACAAACTATTACTTTACATTTACAAAAAATTGATTCAAATTTAAGTTATTGTTTTAATAAAATTACACAAGATATCGTTCCACATGTTAGAGAATATGGTGTGGTATGCGATGAGATAATGGACAGTTCCAGTTGGTTATTAAACATCTTTCAACAAACTGGTAATATTGATTTAAATAATGTTGATAGTCAAAAAAATAATACTAAAGAATTATCAAGACCGATGGATACTTTATTCCCATCAAATAACAATACAAGTAATTTAAATACAAACAGTGAAGTGATCATGGTACCAAGCATGCCAAAAGTCGATAATAAGAATGGGAATGAAAGTTTTACTCAAGATTTCCATACAGCAGATATTACATCAACAGGTAGAATTTTAAAAGTACCAGATTCCAGTGACGAAGAACATGATCTACAAGAAGAAGGAGATGAAAGTACAATTCAAAGACAAAGGCGCAAGAGGAAAGTGTCGTTGTTATTACAACAAGAATATGCATCTAGTTCTACAATGGCATCACCATTTGTTGCATCTAAAAATAAAAGAACAAATTTTAGTCCAATTAAAAATGATGAACAAAATAATTCAATGAATAGTTCCCCAATGAAAGAATCTGTAAGTAAAGATGAAAGCACAAAAGAAGTACCCAAGCCAGGTACAGTAATTCATTTCACTACTAATTAAATAAATTCTATATCTATCTTAAATAAATGTATTATTATTATTATAATTATAATCAATGAGAGCATGTCTCGTTATGGATGATTACGCTATTTGATAAAAGCTTTAAATTTAAAATATCTACAGCTTATAATTAAATGAGTATATCGTTTAATGTTTAATGTTATTTACTTTTAATCTTGGCAATTGCGTAAATATATACAAGGTATTGTATTATATAATAATATGGGTAATATAATGTCAGCTAGTTTTGCACCAGAATGTACAGAGTTAAAGAATAAATATGATGATTGTTTTAATGAATGGTACAGTGAAAAATTTTTAAAGGGTAAATCTGTAGAAAATGAATGTTCTAAGCAATGGTATGCCTATACGACATGTGTCAATGCAGCATTATCCAAGCAAGGTATTAAAGATGTTATTGATGAAGCTAGAAAAGAGGCACCTTTTGAAAATGGTGGTAAGATGAAGGAAAACCCCACTGAAACCAAATAAAAGGCACAAGCACAAGCACAGCGAAAACCCCTTGTAGATACAAATACCAACAGTATAACGAATCGATGAAATGTAGTTGTGGATATGTATAGCTATGTGTCTTATCTATCTATATCTAATTGTATGTTTAATACTATAAATTTATATATATATCTCGTATATAGTGATGTATGTATGTATATCCCATTTAGGAATTACCCGATTAGGCAAAACACCATACTGTTCAATACATGTTTTTTATTAGTTTCAAGCAATTGGTATACTGTGTTTAAACCACTGTAAAAGACAATAGCGTGATGCCTCAATTGATTGAACTACACTACAGCGCTGTTGTCTGTTTCTGTCTCAGTATACCCAATTTAACCAGCTTAATTTATAGTTCAACCAGCACGGTTACCCGGCTGCACGGCCTCTTCATTTTAAGTGAAAGGGAGAAACAAAAAATGAAAAAAAAAAAAATTTTTCGACAACAATCCTATTAAAACAGTATTAATTTATTAAGTAATATTATTAATTATTGATTATTGATATAGTTAAAGTATATTGAAGACTACATACAATCTTGCAACACATACAAATACACAACAAAAGATGTCGTCACAGTATAGAAGATCGAATAACCACCATAATAACAGTAATAATAATAATAAATTAGATCCACAAGTTAAGTTTAAAATTGAAACTCTAACAGAATTATTCCCAGATTGGACAAATGATGATTTAATTGATTTAGTTCAAGAATTTGATGATATAGAAACTATAATTGATAAAATCACCTCTGGTGCTGTTACTAAATGGGATGAAGTTAAAAAACCAACAAAGAAGGAAAAACAAGAAAAGAAGGAACAATTATTACAATCACAAGAACAAGAATTTCAATCTACTACTCATCATAATAACAATGCTCATTCTCATTATAATAATTCTACAAATTTTACAGGTCATCATAATGCTAAAAATTCAAGTGGTATAAATGGTAGTAGAAATACTAATAATAATACTTCTACCAATACAAGAACTAAGAGACAACCACAGCATATATCTACAAGCACACCTTCCACTCAACCTTCCACTTCCACAAAGCATATAAATACTGAAAATGTTAAAGTACCAACTTCAACTAAAAATACATCCGGTGGCAATTCATGGGCCGCGGTAGCTGATAATTCTTGGGCTGCTATAGCTGATAGTAGTAACAAAAAGGATTCTACCACCAAACATATTGCTAAGGAAGAACAACATGGAGAAGAGGAAATTGAAAAGGAAACACTACCACAAGAGGAAACTCAAGAACCAGTAGAACAAGAATCTATTGAAAATAAAAATAAATCAACTAATGAAACTACTGTGCATGAATCTAAACCAAAGAAAATGTCTTGGGCCGCAATTGCTACTCCAAAACCAAAAATTGTTAAAAAGAAGGAAACTCCTTTAGAAAATGTTGAAGATTTAAAGAAAGAAATTGTCGAAATTTCTGAAACTATTGAAGAACAAATTCCTGTTGAAGAACAAACTCAAGTTATTTCTGAACCAGTTGAAGAAGTTAGAGAAACTTTCGTGGAAGAAGTTAAAGAAGAACAACCAGTTCAACAAGAACAACCAGTTCAACAAGAACAACCAGTTCAACAAGCCCCAGTTGAAACTCCAGTTGAATCTAAAGTTGAATCTCAAATTCAAGAACAACAACCTGTTCAAACTCAAGTTGAACAAAACGATGCTGCTGCTCAACAAAACTTGTACCAACAACAATATACTGCCCAACAAGGTACTGATGCTGCTGCTGCTGCTGCCGCCGCTGCTGCCGCTCAACAACAACAATACTTTATGTATCAAAACCAATTCCCAGGTTACTCATACCCAGGTATGTATGATTCTCAAAGTTACGGTTATGCTCAACAACAATATCAACAACCAGGTGCTCAAGCTACTTCTCCAGCTGTCGGTGCTAATGCCGCTCAATATAACATGCAACAAAGATATGGTCAAACTGCTGCTACTACTGCTGATATGAACAATGCTACTGCTTCTCCAGCTAGTTCCCATATTCAAACACAACAACAAGCTCAACAAGCTCAACAACCATACGGCGGTAACTTCATGCCTTACTATGCTCAATTCTACCAACAATCATTCCCATATGCTCACCCACAATATAACATGGGTGGTCAATATCCATACCAAGCTCCAAAGACTGGTTACAACTACTATCAACAACCACAACAAGGTCAACAAGCTGCTGGTCAAGCATCTGCCCAACCAACTGAAGAAGCTCAACAAGGTCAACAAGCTGCTGCTCAACAAGGTCAACAACAAATGACTCCACAAGAACTTCAATACCAACAATATTACCAACAACAGCAACAATATCAACAACAGCAACAACAACAGCAGCAACAAGGTGCTAATGGTCAACAATCTACACCATACGGTTTTACTGGTTACGACTACACATCTCAAACTTCAAGAGGTTTCTATTAGATTGATAACTAAGATTAATTATTAAATTTATTAATTTTTTTTATCTTTTTACATTTAGATGTACATATTCATCAAACAGTTGATTTGACAGTGTTTATAATATCGAATGGTTCATTGTTTTACCATTAAAATTTCCCAATAATTACAATATTTGTAATTATTGATACTTACGACACTTTTGCATATGTATATATTTTAGTTATCATTAAATATATACCTTTGTATTATTCTTGTTTATTTTTTATTTATCTCATTGACTCTTTATACTTGACTTATTTAGAACTGGAACCTTAATTTTTAAGATTTCTTAATACGGCGATATTGCTGTAAGATTCAACGAATTATTTAAAATTGTAAGTTATTAATACAAAAATATTAGCAAGCTTTCTAAAAGATTGAGTTGAAGGGTTAATAAGATGGTATATCAACCTGTTGCTATTGTTACGGGTGCAACAAGAGGTATAGGTAAAGAAATTTTGAAAAAATTATCGTTAAATGGAGTTAGTTGTTTAGCAATAGGATCTTGTAAAGAATCAATTGGTAATATTAAAATTAATGATCATCTTTTTTTTGTAAATGAACATCAAAGGCATAGATCATTAGCAATTGATTTTAAAAATTGGCCTCAATGGGTTGACAATGGGAAATTTGAATGTATTGATTATTTTAATAATAATAATAATAATAATAATAATAATAATAATAATAATAATAATAATAATAATAATACGAATAAACCTTCACAATATTCAATATTAGATATGATACGATCCTGGAATACCAGTAGTAATAATGTGACTGGAATTAAATATTATATGAGCAGCTTAATCAATTGTGCAGGTATTACTCAAGAATCAATAAGTTTAAAGACATCTACTCATGAAATTCAAAATATAATGAATGTAAATTTTCAAAGTTGTGTCACTTTATGTAATATCGTAGTGAAACAAATGATTAAAGAAAGAAAATATCTTGTTGAAACCCCAAAGAATATTATAAACATTTCATCAGTATTGGGCAATTCTAATGTTTACATTCCAGGTACATCTATTTATTCTGCTTCAAAAGCTGCCCTAACTGAATACACTCATGTTTTACAAAATGAAATAAAAAGCGTTGGTATCAATGCCACTGCTATGAATCTAGGATTGATTGCAAGCACTGATATGATACAGAATCTATCAAATCCAAGTATCTCATTTGTTGAGAACTCCGACTCCCTCCACTCAATCAACAGGGAAACTTCCCCCGAAGAAGTAGCCTCTAAAGTCATGACTCTACTGGAACTGGACCCCCATACTTTACACAACCCTTAATGCCATTTGAAAGAGTATCAAACCTAACCAATCCTCATCCATTCATTAGTTGTAGTGTCTTCCTTCCAAACCTTTAATGGGTTTACCCTAGTCACGTGCAGCTCATCGCCCTATCTCTCACCCACATCACTCCACACGGAAATGAAAATTTTTTCATTTTTTTTCAGCCAGAGGGAAAGAAAGAGGAAAATTGATGTTGAAGCTATAAATTATAAAAGGAATAAGCTGTGGATATGAGAAATAATGTAGTAGTATTTTATTAAATTTAAGTTTTACAATTATTTGAATTGTTTATTTGTTCTTTGGAAGAAACCAATACTCTTTAAGACTTTAGTAACGAAATGATTATTTACACTGATATTTTCTCTAACGACGAATTGTTGTCTGATGCTTACGACTGTACCACTGTCGACGATGTTATCTACGAAGCTGACTGTGCTATGATTAAGGTCGGTAACGGTGACATTGATATTGGTGCTAACCCATCTGCTGAAGATGGTGCTGAAGATTTGGAAGATGGTGCTGAAATCGTCAACAACGTCGTTCACTCTTTCCGTTTACAACCAACTGCTTTCGACAAGAAGTCTTTCTTAACTTACATCAAGGGTTACATGAAGGCTGTTAAGGCTAAGTTACAAGAATCTAACCCAGATGAAGTTGCTAAGTTCGAAAAGGGTGCTCAAACTTACGTCAAAAAGGTTATTGGTTCTTTCAAAGACTGGGAATTCTACACTGGTGAATCTATGGACCCAGATGCCATGGTCATCATGTTGAACTACCGTGAAGATGGTACCACTCCATTCGTTGCTATCTGGAAGCACGGTATCAGAAAAGAAAAGGTCTAAGTTAAACAATCTCGATTGTTTCTCTTTGTATCTAGGCTTTTCTTTGACCACTTAATGTGTATATATTCTAAATAATATTTCATATATTTATAATAATACATTAAAAAATTATTAATTCAATTTGATTCTTATTTAACTAAAAATTAATTAATAAAACAAGTAATTGTCAATTGTCAATAAAGATTAATATATTATTGAAATTAACCTCTATTAATAGTGTTACCACTACCTTTAACATTAGCTTCCTTAAATTCATCCCATTCACGAGCTTTATAAGTTTCTTTATCATTCCATTCATCATCATCTGAATCATGCTCTTCAATTGGTTCTTCACCACCTTGAAGAACTCTACCTTCTTCAAATTCTTTATCTAAAAATTCCTCAACTGTCATAGTTGGACCATATTGACCATAACCTCGTACTTTCTTCTTTAATTCAGTTTTTTGATCAATTAATGTAAAATTTCTTAATACTTTACCTTGTTTAGAAAGAAGGGGCTTGTTTAATGTTTCTAATCTATCAGTATATCTGGTTGTATCTAATGAGTTTTCCTCTTCTGTATCCTTTTTATCATTCTTTTCTTCAACAATTTCATGAATTGGACCATTAATAAAATTGTTTAATAATTCCTTCTCATATAAAATTTGTTCAATTTCGTTCAATGCTTTGAAACTTAAACCCTTTAATTTTTGAATAAATAATTCACGTAAAACATCATCATCATCAGCTAAATTATCATCGCTATCAGTGGCTGACTTATATTTGGATTCAAGATACGCAATATGCTCCTCAAGTACTTTATTCTGTTTGAAAACCTCGATCTTTTGTTGTCTTTTCAATTGAGCACCATTTAAATCAGTACCACTAGTTGGTTCAGTGTATATTTCTGATAATTTAGGTTTATAAGTTTCTTCAAATGCATCAATTTTTTTAGCAATTAATTCATCTAAAATTTCTAAATCTTGAAGACTGATCAAAAATTGAACAAATAATTGTATAGATTTTTCTAAAAACTTAACTTTCATTCTATTCTTAGATACTGGGTTTTCAAATTGTGTATCAGTAGCTTGCTTTTTAGAACATAATAATGCCAAATTAAAATCAATAGATAAAAATTTTATTGAAGAAGTGGAAACATCCTCCAATGATTCATTACTACTAAACAATGCTAATTTAGAATAGATAGTATTCTTTAATTTCAAAACTTTAGCAATAACAGAACTTAATTTGGTTTGAAATTCTACAGAATCTTGTCTTAATGATGTCTTGATAATTTCATTATCAATAATATTCAGAAGCTGTTCATACTCTTCACTAATGGACATGATATTTGCGTTCAATTGTATGGTTTGATAATGAGTATGCTATGTTTGTACTCTGTTCATCATATTACAAAAGTATCATTTAAATGAACATTACATCTCATCTTTATAATTTTAAATAATCTTCCCGACAAATTTAATAGTGGTATATAGAAAACTATGCATATATATTTAATCTAATTTATTGAATAAATGTATTGGTATTGTGTATTAATTTCTTTAGATAAACTAAATAGAAAATATTAACATTATTATGGTTACATAAAGATATTACTTCATCATTTTATTTTAACTTTATGCAATAAATTATAAATTTTTGAAATTGTTAAAATATTAATCACTTTTTTTAGAGTTACAAGCAACAATCCTCAGTTTGTCTACTGTTATTTTCATTTGTTCTTCTCCACTATTATCAGTCAGCTCTCTATTAGCACTATTTGCCTCAACTGTAACTTGACAATTTTTTATTATAAATGTCCATACATCATCACAGAACCCATAAGTATCTAATAAACCTTTGACTGTTAGTTTAGATTGTGTGTTATCCTTTAAGGATTCGGAGGCAACTCTATCAAAAGTTTCCAAGACTCTCATAGCCAAGGAAGCTTCAATTCTACCATCACTAATCAATGTATCTAATGCATCAACTAAACAATTACCAACTGTACTTCTACGGAACAATTCGTAGTATCCTGGAGCTGACATAGCGTATTGTAATGTATATGTATATGAATGTGTAAGAAGGGATAAGTGCCTTGACAATATGCTGCACTACTTAAGTTCCACAACTATTAGAACCAGCTAATTATAATTAATTTTACCATCTTAATTATTAATACTAATTATCATAATAAATTTCAATTTCATAATTTAATATTCAGCGATATGAAAAAATATTTGAAATATTTCAAAATTATTATGTGAATGAGACTATTTAAAGTTAATTGTTATTACTTGAGAAGTGTATTGATTAGTACATTTGAAAAGCAATCCATCTTTAGCAAGCGTTGAGTGATCAAGATGAGTAGTGCTATTTTTTACAAATTTAAATCTCAGAAAGACACTTCAAGGATACTTTTTGATGGTACAGGTCTTACAGTTTTTGATTTGAAAAGGGAAATTATTTATGAGAATAAGTTGGGTGATGGTTCAGATTTCCAACTACGTTTATATAGTCCAGATACTGAAGAAGAGTATGAAGATGATTCACATGTAATTCCAAGATCAAGTAGTATTATTGTCAGACGTTCTCCTGCCATTAAGGCAATCTCTGTTCATACAAGGCCTAAAACTGGTAATATGGCAGCTATTGGTAATGCTACAAGATATGTTACTGGTAAACCTCGTGTATTCCAAAAGAAATCGGCTAATCCTTCTATGGAAGGTTCAGCCGGTCCTAATGCTTCTGTGAGCGGTGTTACAGAAGAAGAACGTATTGCTAATATGTTTGCTAATCAAGAGAATCAATGGGAACAAACTCAACAAGAAATGTCTTCAGCAACACCAGTGTTTTTTAAATCTGCAGGTGGTCCTAATGTGACAGATAATGAAGGACCTCCACCACCAGGTTATATGTGTTATAGATGTGGTGGTAGAGATCATTGGATTAAAAGTTGTCCAACTAATAGTGATCCAAATTTTGAAGGTAAAAGAATAAGACGTACCACAGGTATTCCTAAGAAATTTTTAAAATCTGTTGAAATTGATCCAGAATCTATCACAGCAGAAGAAATGGCCCAAAGAAAAATTATGGTTACAGATGAAGGTAAATTCGTAGTTCAGGTCGCTGATCAAAATTCTTGGGAAGAATATCAACGTAAACAACAGAATAGGTTAATCGACGGAAATGGTTCGGTATATAGAAAAGATCATTTTAAAGATCTTCCTGATGATCTAAAATGTACAATTACAGGTGGTTTATTGAGAGATCCAGTAAAGACAACAAAATGTTGTAATAAATATTTTTCTAAAGCTGCATTAGAAGATGCATTAGTCGAGAGTGATTTTGTTTGTCCAGGTTGTGATACACCAGATATATTGTTGGATTCTATGGTAGAAGATAAAGAAAAAAATGAAGAAGTTCAAAATTTTCTAAAAGAACATTCAACTGATCCTGCAGCTACTGCTCTAGGAACAAATATTCAAGAAATTAATCCAGATGATAGTAATGAACCAGATGCTAAAAAGCGTAAGTTAGATGAACAAACTATTTCCGTAGAAAAACCTATAAATCCAGTACCGATGCCATTGCCACCATTCGGAATGCCACATTTCCCAATGCCTTTCATGCCATTCCCTATGCCAACCCCACAACAACAAATGGGTAACAATATTGGTAACACTATAACGAACAAAGATAACGATAAATAAATTTATATCTATTAAAGGGGGCATCATACATAAAAATAATAAGAATATTTAGCGTATATCATATATAGTAAGTGATACACTAAACTTCATTATGAAGAAATTCAAAGAAATATACTTTTCAATTAAATTAATTACTAGAAGCATAGCAGATGACAGCATATTTACCACTGCAACACCACCAGGAACCACGACCTGGATTTTCTTTTTCCCATTCAAGAGACAATTGTTCATCTAAACCCTTTGGTAAAGCAACTTGAACATCAGCTTTACAAGTTCTTAAACTCAAACTGGTAATACCATTAGTAGCCAATGGGCCAATAGCTTGCTCCCAAGAGGTGGTACGATCCCAAGTTCTGTCACCAGTTAATTTTCTATAATTTAAATCACCTTTAAAGATTACTAAATCAGAGTTTAAAAGATCTTCATGCAATTCTTTACCGTGATATTTGGTTTCAGAAGGATCTAAGCTCCAGTAATCTAAAGCAGTGGTCCAGAATGAATCTTCACGGAATTCTAATTGATTCTTCTTAACTAAAGAAGTAACATCATCAGCGAATAAATTCAAAGTTTTAGATTCTTCAGAACCTTTAGCAATGCTAAAGAATGATACATCCTTTAAATCTCTAATTAAAACATCAAAATCTTTTAACATAACATCACTAACCATATATGGGATATTTTTACAATGGAAGATACAATGAGAAGCTAATTTTGATTTTAATAAGAAAGCAGCTAACATTAAATCAGCATATAATTCAAAACCAGCATTATCTAAAACAAAATCAACTCTTACTTCCTTTTTACCAAAATTTTGGTAAATGGCCTTCCAAGCTTTTTCAGTATCATTAACAACAATCTTAGATTCAGATTCAGCTCTTGCCTTTGCACCTTGTAAAGATTTGATTTCTTCTAAAGTAGCATTAACCAATAGTGATAAATCAGTGGCATTTCCCCATAAGGAAATTTCAATGAATTCTTTAAATAAAACTTTCAAAACTTCAACATCTATTTCTTTATCTTCTAAATCAGAAATTAAATTTTGATATCTAACAGCTAATTCAACAACACCATGATAAGATGATCTAAAAGTTGACTGTTTAACTTGATCAAAAATATCAAATGAACGCCATAAAGATTGTTTCATAAACAATACGTTGACAAATCTGTACAAATAAACTTCAGCAAACAACCATTCAGCATTCAACCAAGTGATACCTTGATGTTGATCTAAATATTCATTGAATGATAATGGAATATTAGCAATTAAAATTTCATCTTGAGTAAATTTACGAATTTTACTATCTAACATCATTTCTTCACGGAATGCCATCAATTCTTGCTTGATGACTAAACCTTGCTGATGTTTATTTGTACCTTCAATTTCCAATGCTAATGCATCTGACAAGTCATTGACCATATTCATCATAAGAGCAGGCCAACGTTCTTTAGCAGTGAAGGCACCGAAAGTACCAGTGGCATTAGTTAGAAAACGTGGAGCAACAGACATATTGTATAGCAGGATGTAAATGTATCTTACACAGGATAGGTCGGTAGGTCAATGGCTAGCAGCTACAAAAAACTACAACACTAGAAACAAAATACAACTATATCTAGTTTATATACTTTTCAATAATTTTTCAAATGGATTTGAATCTTATTGCAAATGGCTTCTTCAGATGGCAGATGTTAGTTGCAAAGATTGAAACAAGTTACCCATTAGCAAGAATGTGGGTGACACTGCTAGTTGTTCAAAGGATTAGTCGTTGATGTATGTTGTCGATAAGTGGGTGGTTCATTATAGCCTCTTAACTCCCTACCCAAGATTCTAGTAAAGCTAACACCGGTCCACCACACTGTTACTGTGTGGCTTCCACTAAATAGTTGACTAATGTAACCCAAAGATCAAAGATTAAACAGTAACAGTTGCTGAACTAGTTTGATAGCTAGGATATTAAAGATATCGGTAAGCAAGGTATTACGTTTCTGTGGATGTTAGTCAAAAGAGTACATGGGAACTTGTGGATTAACCCGATATGAGTTTTTATTCGAGTTTGCCCACTACCCAAAGGGATGTGATATCATCAATCTATCCAACTATATTTGAAATTGTTTCTTCAGATGAGATTGACTCATTGTTACCTTCTTCAATAAGATACATTTTAACAAACTATTGGATTGTTAAACATCCAAATTGGTATACTTTACAAATTAACAATTATTTTGATGAATGGTTTGGTTTAGGTATTAAGGGTTTATTGGAATGGTATCATATAAACCATCATAATTCAACTTTTGTTGATAAGTTTTATGGGTTAAGAAGATTTAATTGTAAGGATAAAATATTATTAAATGCACAAAGCTATTCAAATTTTAATAAATCTTGGCCAAAGGGTTTACAATTAAATAAAACTCAGAAAAATATTATTTTATTGCAGAGTATTTTATTACCTTACATAAAGGATAAACTAGATGAATTATACAAAAAATTATCAGTATTAAATGGCATTAGTAAAGTTGATTCCATCGAAAAATTTTTGAAATTGATTTTCATTAAGTTATACCCATCTTTGAAGAAAATTCTATACATTTTGAATTTATTAGTTAAGTTAAGTTTCCTAACAGGTAAAATTGGATCCTTTTCAATATTGGAGTATATGTTTAATATAAGTTATTCAAGAGCAACATTACCCTTAGAAAATACTTCCAAAAAAATTAGCTATAATAATCTCGATAATAATAGAATACAAAGACAAAATAAATTTAGTACATTAAATCAACTCCAGAAAAACGGTAAATCTATTTCAGATCTTTTAAGTTATTCAGGTTCACAAATATTTCCAACTTTTCTGTTTATGCTAAGAGTGTATCAATGGTGGACTACACAAGATATTACTTCAAAAATTCAAAGAAAGTTGAATAATTTGGATAAAGATATCTCAAAACCACCTTCTACTCAAGATTATCAAACTTCTGATAAATGTCCTATCTGTAAAGATATCATTAGAAATCCTTGTATTTTAGAAACAGGTTACGTAGCATGTTATCCTTGCGTATTAGATTATTTACCAAAAAATGAAGGTAAATGTCCTGTAACTAAAAAGCCATTAATAGGCTGCCAATATGATAAAGATACTAATGAATGGAAAATAGTTAATGGTGTAAGAAGATTATTAGTATAAATCTTATAATCCATTTTTGGAAAAATAAAACCTAGCTACCAGTAACATTGTTAATCATTTCCCATTGTTCGCATGCAATGTTAATAATATTGATCTCACTCTCTTTATTTGATATCTCTTCTTCGATATCAGAAGTAGGTTTTTTCTTTAATTGAGAAACTAACATTGATATTTCTCGAAGTATATAAGGGTCATTATTTCCATTTTGTAAATATTCAAGCATTCTATCAATTTCTTTTATTAAACTTTTGTTAAATTTTACGTGCTCATATTTTTTACGATTATATGAAGAATTAAAATTATTTTCATATAAATCATTTTTAATCGAGCCATCAGCAGTTTGAGCTTCTTTTTCTTGAACTTCCATTTTAATTAATTCTAATTGATACCCAGTTTTAGTAAGGTTTAATGAATTATTTTCATCCTTATTCATTATATAACAGCTTAATAATAAATCACTTTCTTCTGGGTGAGGTTCATAACTAAACATCCATTGAATATTACTATTTACATTATCATTCTGCAAAATTTCTTGTATTATATTGTTGTAATCATAAAATTTATCATTCGTTAACAAAATGCCATAAGGAAACAGATCTAAATGTGTAGCTTTTAATAAATTTATTCGAGTTATCATATTACTTGTATCTAGGCAAAACTTTTTTGTTTCTAAACCATAATAATTTTGATCCAAATGGAATGGTAATTCTATCGAATTTAGAAGTTCAATGGTGTTGTTCTCAGTTTTTTTACCTAATATAAGAAAGATTTGAGGTAGCTTTATTGATCCATCGGTACATTCATTAAAGCATTTGAACTCATAATGACTATTAATTTCTAATAATACCTTTTGATGTATTTTAACTATAGGTAAACTATCCATGATAATATTAGATAAGTCCTCAGTTAAACTAATTCATCTTCAACTTTCATATATAATTGAAAAGTTATACCTTAAGTATTGAAATTTTTTGAAATTTTGCTTAAATCGGTATGTTAAACTAACTATATTAATATATACAAGATAGTGAGATTATATAAGTGATTATAAAGATGGATGTATAAAATGAAATTATTATGATTAGGTAGACATTCTAAACAATGACATTGCCAGGGTCAATAACAGGAGATTGGCCCTTGACAGGTTCGTAACAATACCATTTCATTAAAGCATCAGTAGCAGCTCTGGCTTTAGCTTCTTTTAAAGAAGCACCAAAACCTTCACCCATTTTTTGTGAACCTGAGAAAACACCAACAATAAATACAGGAGCTTTTGATAGTCTACCAGATTCAGCTAATAATTTAGAAATAGGTCTTTCGAATCCTTCACGTTTACATAATGTAGCCAATTCTCTAGTTGGTTGTTCAAATTGGAAAATTTTTGAAATATCCAATTTTCTACTTAGAATGTGATCATTAATGAATTTTAATACAAATTCAGGTTGAGTATTTTGTGTAGAGGCCCATAAAGCGGCAATGATTGATCTTACAGCCAATGCATATGCAGCTTCTTCTGAATAATTTTGAGAATTAATAAATTCAATACCATCTTCCTTGTTTAATGCATTATTGAAGAATCGTAGTTTACCTAAAGTTACGTTAATTGGTTCATTTTTGGAAAATCTTTCTAAAACACTTTGAGTTTCTACTTCAATACCCCATGATCTCCCGATTTGAGATAGTACCCTATGTGATATGTATGCATCAACAGCAGCATTTAATACTACAGTTGGTAAACGTGGATATTTTTTCATTAAATAATTTGTTACGTGGAAAGTTAATAAATTTTTACCAAAAATATTTAAACCATGATTATCGAAATAATTATTTGTTGGGACAGTATTTACAAAAGCCGTACCTTCTTTTGGATTATTTAAATCTTTTGATAAATGTGATGAACGACATGTTAAACATCTGGATAAGCTTGACAATTCCAATTCTTTTGGCAAAGATAATCTTTTATGTAAAGTAATTAAAGAAGGAGAAGTAGAAGCAATATCTTCTGGAACATTGTTTATGACCGTTCTCAAATTTTGATAATAATTTTTATATTGATCCAATGAAGGAGTTTCTGGTTCCGTTTGTAACAACTCTTGTAATCTACATGAAGTAGTCTGTAAATATCTTTTGCTGACAGTATGCAATACACTTGCTTGTTTCAAACCAACATTTGATATTTGATACATCTTAGAAACTTGAACCATTATTTTTTCTTCTGTTTTAAGACAGTTCCTTATTTATCACCACTAAACAAATAGGTAAAATGGAAAAAAGCACAAATATCTAAGAAACAATAATAATTTCAACTATATCACGCAAATTCCCAAGCAAGTAAAAGAATCAATTGGTTTAACTAGTTCCCTACCCTGTAATTATATCTATAATTTTAATAAATCGACATATTATTTCAGTTTTCTTTATTAAAATATTGGATATTTTTCACAAATTTTCAAAAAAAGTTACCAGCTTCAGGCCGGGTTACCAGCAGGCCAATATGGTGATTAACCCACAGTAATAAACAGAATTATATGTATAATACACTGAATATAGCATTATATACAGTGTGTCTGATAGTAAATATGTATTAGTATCTGGTTTTCATATATCACAGAATATCTTATCAATCAAAAGAGTGAAAGCCTGACAGAAAATGACAAAAAAAACTTTTTTGGAAAATTTGTAAACTGCTGGCGATACAAAAATTGTATGACCTTATAGTGCAATGGTTACTAGTCTCTCTTTTTCCATTATCGTTAATTTCAAAACGTAACAGTCCCGTGTTCGATTCTGGATACACGCCAGTTTGATTTTGAGTCAAAGTGTCACAGATTTTGATGATAATACCAAAGTGTCACAATAGATGGTTTGTGTAAAAATATTGTTCTTATAACTCTTGTTGTCTTTATAAAACGTATATCCATTGTCTACAAGGTATCATGTGCAATATTATTTGATTTTAAGGATTGAATCAAAGAGAGAAGGTCAACATGTTGGGTAAAATTGGTATATTTAACAATATTTCATTAAATGTCCAAAGAAGAAATGATTGGGAAAAATCATTGAATGGAACAGGTAAGGTTTTAAACAAAATCAACTACATTGATGATTTGTCTAATAAAGAAGAGAATGTTTCAGTTTCTACTAGATCTTCTCAAACTGAATTATCTGATATTGTCAGGTTAACAGGTTTAGTAAATTTAAACAATCAAAAAAACTTTAGTAATAATAGAGAAAACAGTAATGAAGACTTTTATTCCATGGACAGTAAATATCAATATCAAATTATTAATAAAGAGAATTTGAAGAATAGTAACACTGTTAATAAGATTGAAAGCACACCTTCAATTGCATTATATATTGGAGACCTTAAAAAAAATGTTACTGAAGAAATGTTGAAAACTTGTTTCAAAGATTATAAATCATTGATATCTGTTAAGATCTGTTTGGATTCAAATACAGGGAAATCAATGGGGTATGGTTACTTGAATTTTGCAAATAAGGAGGAAGCAGATTTAGTAATGGAAAATTTTAATTATACTTTACTTTTTGGTAGTGAAGTTAGAATTATGCCTTCATTAAGAAATTCTAGCTCAAGAAAAAAATTTGGTACAAATGTATTCTTTTCAAATTTACCATTGATTGATCAAAATATTAATACAAGGTTTTTTTATGATTACTTTAAAAAATATGGTAATATATTATCATGTAAATTGAATATGTATAAAGAAATTGGTTTTATTCTTTTTGAAGATGAAAATTCTGCTAAAACTGTAATTAATGAGTATAATGAAAATGAAGAGTTTTGTGGATCTAAAATTAAATGTGGAATTCATATTGATAAAGAATTTAGAAAACCTTCCAATTCAAGTAATATAGGTGATACAAATACACAATTAGATGAAAATTTTGAAAGTGTCACAATTGATTTGAAAAAAAATGATACTAAAATTGAAATTGCAGATGAACAATATTCTAATTCAACATTACTTATTATTAAAAGATTGCCAATTACAACTACCAAAAAAGATCTTACTAAGATAATTGAAAAATTTGGGAAAGTTCACTCAATTAAAATGATTAAAAATTATAATAATAAATATTTAAAGAAAGAGACCAAAAAAGCTACAATAATATTTACTAAGAATTCTGATTCTAAAAGTTATATTTCCAAATTAAATAAGATGAAAATTCATGGTAATCCAATATATGCTGTTGAAATAAATGAGAATTTGAATATTAATGACAATGCATTACCAATGGTGTTTTTAAGTAACTTGAGCAGTGTTTGCAATAAAGAATTTTTAATACAATTCTGTATTCAAGAATCCATAAAGGCAAAAAATATAGAAATTACATCTTATCATAGTGACCCATTAACATTTTCTGGTTATATTGAATGCAAGACAAAATATGATTCAAAAAAATTAATAACTCTTTTGGAAAATAGATTAATTGGTGAAACAGTAATTAAGGCATCTTTGAAAAAAGAAGCAGATGGAATACCGATTGAAAGTTATAAACTACCTGAAATTAAAAAAGAATTATCAAATCAAAATATTAAAAATAATTTCTCACAAAATAGTCCATATTTAGATAATGATGAATATCAACTACACCAAAATCCTTTTGAAAAAACTCAAAAATACTTCGACAATTTTAGATATCCTTTAGTTTCCGTTGAAAATGGAGTAGATAATTTATTATCTTCAAATAATCCAAATTTCTTAAAGACACCATTATATTATAAAAAAAAAGTGTTAGAAATGTTAACACAGGAAATTAAAAAAGGTATAGATTTCTTAAAATTTCCGAGCGCTACAAGAGATGCTAATCTAGCTTGTATTACAGAATATATCTTTGAAGCATATTGGGGAGAAGATATAGCAAGACTGTACGGATTTCTATTACTACTTCATTCGAATACACAAAATGAAACTATTTTGAAGAAACAAATTGAAGATACAGCAAATTTTTTGGGTTTCGGTAGATAGATCGATATTATTATTCATTATCTTTTTTTTGCTTATATATCAATAAATAGTTTGTATTTTTTTGGATGCTTTAAAATTAAAATATGCTTTTATATTACAGAATTTCGACATAATTGGCTGGAAAAATACCTTCTTTGCCGTTAACTTTTCCTGTCCACCAGTCATCTTGGGTATCAGTCTTTTTCATTATAGTAATAATATCACCTTTTCTAAATGAAACATCAGATGCCTCTTCACCATTGAAAGTGTATAATGCAATTGCCTTTGGAGCGTTCATTGATGGAGATGATGGAATTGATCTGGAAGGAGTATTTTGTGCTCTTGATGAAGATGTAGATATTCTTGCTCTTGAAAATTGGTTAGAGGCATCATTAATATCAGAACTATTTCTACCATAAATTCTGTAATCATCATTATAGTTATCATTATTTCTATTTGATCTAGTTGATTTGTCTGGTGTTCTATAGTTAGAATAGTAAGCCGATGCACTAGTTTCATCATCAGAGTCATCTAAATCATTATAGTTATCATAATTATCACTATACTTTCTGTTTGCTTGATTTCTTCCAGAAAATCTAGTAGATGAGGTATTATCATTAAAAATAGAATCAGGAATATCGTTATAATAATCATCATCATAATTATCATCATCACTGTATTGATTATTATTAGAACTGTAACTAAATGATCTTGATTCTAAAATTCTAAAAAGAGTATCAGCGACTGGAGGAGCTCTAACTCTACCAGATAAAATCATTTTAGTAGTACAATTGTCCCCATATAATTTTCTATTAGCTTCTCTACGTTCCACAATAACACTACCTTCAATACTAACACCTGCATAAAGACCGCGTGATCTAGAATAACTATACACAGCTGACACACCACCAACAGAGGCACTTGCAGCAGCTTCTGCTGTTCTACCTAATGGACCAGCAGAAACTGAAACATTACCACCTAATGTAATTGTACCAAATTCCGAAAATGATTTAACTGCATCATCGGTATTTAAAATAAATACAAAATCAGTCAATTCTGCACCAATCATACCACCTGCACCTGCACCTGCCATAGCAATAGCGGATGGTGGAGACCAGGTACCATCTCTTAATCTTGCTACAATAACACCAGATCCTGCTCTACCAGAGAACAAAAACCCTGCTTTCAAAACGGTGATAATAGCTAAACCTTTAGCTCTTTTCAAAATACCTGGAGGAATAACTTGGTCAGCCCCTAAAGCCTTAGATGGCTTGACAAAAGTAGCTAAAACTTTGGCAGCTTTCTTTGTTTCATGTTTCAAACTTCTTGGAATCGGATTGTTAATAGCCATTTTTTATTACCAATTGATAATTAAACACTAATTCAAGTATGCTAATCTTCAAATTGCCTTACGGTTGAACACAGTATCTGTAAAGGATCCAAGTGCCTATGATCTCACTATAAAAACAGTTGGAATAGTTACTTATGTGAGTAAATTAATGAATAATTTGGCATCTCAAAATCTTAATTATGGGCTTAGACAAAAGTCATGTCGGGTAACGAGTACCTTACTTTCAATATCAAAAAATAATTGATTTAAAATTGAAGTTTTATTTAAAATAAGTGAATAATTTAACAATTAACTAGTTTGTTCTGTTTGAATCAAGTACCATTGACCACTATTACTTGGATTAAATTGGAATAATGAAATCTGATAAAGATATTGTGGAAAAAGTTTTTGATACGGGGTATTCATTGCTACATGAGGGCAGTCAATTAGCTGGAAATATTAAGGAAGGTGTATTAAACACTATAAAAAGTGTAAATGATAAGAATTCTAATGATATTTTTGTAACTAGTATTGCAACGGATAAGCCAAATTATTTTAGAAACATTGGTATACCCAATTTGAATTCAAATAATTGGAGAAATGTGATTTGGGGGGTAGGTTTATCTGCTAGTGCAATTGTCTTATATTGGCAAACTAAAAGATGGTTAAGTGTTTTACCTTATTTACCACAAGTGGAACAAAAATGTGTTTTGGTCTTTGGGGATGTTCGTGATCCAATTGTACGATCTCAAGTGATGGATTTATACAGAAGAAGATTTGTAGTTTTTATTTGTTCAAAACATGCTACACAATATAAGGAACAAGAAGAAGAGAATGAATTTATGCACCATATTGATCCATCATCATCAAATGATATTTCATTTTTCATTAATTATATTGCTAAACAAAAGGATGAGCCTGTGAGGTTAGTGTCTATCCTTTTTATGCCAAATCTTGCATACTATCCAATGGGTGATATATCGCTGAATCACCTTGAAAAGGAAATTCATTCAAATGTTATAGTTTACTATAATGCCTTAGTGAAAATTGCTCCTAATCTCCCAATGAAAAACACACAATGTATTATATTTAACCCATCAGTATCATATAATATGGGGTTTGCACATCATACAGCAGAAGTATTTATTTCAGGTTTAATGAATGCTGTGGTGCAATCTTTAAAAACTTATGGAAAATTAAGTGTCTATACAGCAAATATTGGAATCTTAAAAATTGCCAGTCAACCATCTAATTACAAATACCTTAATGTGAACGGTTCCAATATAAGTAACAGCTTACTTACACCAATATACAAACTAATTATTTATCATAATGGTAATTGGTTTCAAAGATTAGTTAAAAATATATTGACTTTTGGTGGTTTAAATCAGAACTATTATTTTGGCAAATATAGTTGGATGAGTTTTGTTCCATTGTTACGCATGTTCATAAAAATTCGAACTTGAAGTAAGTTATGCTTATTTTATTGTTACTAATATTTTATAAATTAGTTATGCTACACTGTATATATATTAAGATTTAATATAATATTCCCATTTCCGTTTAAAGATGAGTTAATAGAGAAGATAATTGTTTTTTAACAGCAGATTTAGCTGTACCACCAATAGCATCTCTTCTTTCAACACTTGCTTCAAAATCAAACGTTTCGAATAAATCTTCATTGAATCTTGAATCGATATTTTTATATTGTTCAAGAGTTAACTTATCAATACCAGATAAACCTAAATTTTCAGCTAATGCTACACATTCACCTGAAATATGATGAGTTTCTCTAAATGGGACACCTTTTCTAACTAAATAATCAGCTAAATCGGTAGCTAACATATCCATAGTCAATGCAGATTCCATTTTTTCTCTTTGTACTTTTAATGTAGATACTACACCGGTGGCAATTAGGATAGAATGTTCAACAGTTTGCAAGCAATCAAACAATGGTTCTTTATCTTCTTGCATATCTTTATTATAAGTGGATGGAATACCCTTTAAACTCATTAATAAACCACTTAAGTTACCAAAAACTCTACCAGATTTACCTCTTAATAATTCTAGAGAATCAGCATTTTTCTTTTGAGGCATTAATGAAGAACCAGTAGAGTAAGCATCACTTAATTTAATAAAACCAAATTCAGCAGTAGAATAGATAACTAAGTCTTCAGCAAAACGAGAGATATGGTTCATGAACAAAGTGCCCCAGAACATTAATTCTACAACGAAATCTCTATCAGAAACGGCAACTAAAGAGTTACCAATTACACCATCGAATCCTAAACCTTGGGCTAAAAATTCTCTATCGATACCATAAGGATGACCAGCTAATGCACCAGCACCTAATGGAGATTGGTTGAATCTTTGTAGAACTTGTTTTAATCTTTTATAATCTTCTGTAAAGTATGTGGCATAAGAACTTAACCAATGAGACCATCTAATCGGTTGAGCTCTTTGTAAATGTGTATAACCTGGCATTAAAATATCAATTTCTTCTTCACCTCTATTGATTAGAACTTTAATTAATTCAGCTAATGATGGTAATAGTTTATCATTAACAACATCACGGCAGAATATTCTTAAATCTGTAACACATTGATCATTACGAGATCTACCTGTATGGACTTTACCAGCAATATCACGACCAATAAGTTCCCCTAAACGTCTTTCATTAGCAGTATGAATATCTTCATCATTTGGATGTTCAACAAATTTACCTTCGTCCCATTCAATCTTAATTTGCTCTAAACCTTCATGAATCTTTACCAATTCATCTTCTGTAATTAAACCTAGTTTAGTTAAACCAGCTGTGTAAACTTTAGTACCATCCAAATCAGCTTTGTACATTTTATAATCGTAAGGTAGAGAAGCATTGTATAAATGCATTAATGGATCAGTTTCACCAGTGAATCTACCACCCCATAATTTTTGAGCTTTTCCTGACATTTTGTATAGTAATATAAATATTCTTTGTATATATGTATGTGTATTTTTTTTCAAATAACGTAATCACTCTTTGTTAACACTTATAACTTATGTTAAGTAACAAGTGGACTGAATGTTGATTGGTTGTTGTTCTATTATTATAACATAAAAGAGAAGTTAATGATAAAATCAGAATAACGAAACAAGAAATAACAAGACTATGTTAACCAGAGTATTTATATCAATTGAGTTTGTCAAACGATGAGCTATAACATCAACAGTATCCCTGACACTATTCTTAAAAAATTAACTCTTGATATTCTAAATTGAAACATTAACAGTAACTCGCTATTGGAAAGAACCCAATTGGTGAACTATATAAGCAGTGACTCAAATTTTTGATATTTTCTCTTCTTTACTATGCTGCTATTGCTTGCGAAATGGCGATGAGTCAATGAATTTTTTCAAATTTTTCAATTTTTCAAGTTATGATTGTAGTGCGTATTACTCATACATACATAGTTAGAGAGAAGTTAGTTGTTGTGCAGAGTGTGTTGAGATTTTACTACTGTTAGTTATTATGTAAGTATGTCAGATCTAGTATGGATTGTTTATACATTGTTTATTGTAAATTGGACCAGAATTGGTGTTCAAAGATTTTGTCTGTGGTTTGATTTTCTATGATTAATTCACTATTCTGGTCTTCATTCAAGTAGTACACTTTCTCAAGTTTTATAGTATTAATAATGTAATCTTTAATTTGTTTGTAGCATACACCGACGTGAGAGATGGCATGAGCATCATCACTTAGAACAAATCTACCATCGCAATGGTCTTTAACTAATTGACATATATAACTATTTGGGTATGGTTCTGATAATTGTTTACGTAACCCAGATGTATTGATTTCAATTAATCCACCATAAGATTTAACAAATTCTAGATTCCTGATGATTAAAAATTTAACAGAATTCCATTCCTTTTCTAAGGTTATATCTTTTGCCATTACACCGTTAGCATCTTCATTATTTAATACATCACCTGTAATCTTATCAATTTTTAAATTGTTTGGAAGTAAAAGCTTATAAAGATCAAAATGTCCGACAATTAAAGGTTTAACTAATGTTAGCATTTTATATTGTAGTTCGTAATAATCTTCTAAAAAAGTTTTGATATTATTATTCGATAATTTCAATGCTTCATTCCAACCATTTTGATCAAAATCAATTGGTTGGTAATTTACATGATGAGTGGAACCAACAGCAAATTTTAAAATATGTTTATACTTATTCATTAATTCTTTAGCATATTTGATATGCATTTCATCGCAACCTTCAATTTCACTACCAATGATAAATTTTGTATGAATACCATCTTTCTCACATTTTAACTTAATCTCTTCTGCATGATCTAAAAAATCAATGAAATCAGATTGTAATTTATCTAATGACATAATTGAACCTACTTTATCAATCATTTCTTCAGGGTATAGAAATTTTTTATGAATTCTTGGCATATGCTCTGTTAAACAATAGGTATCAAAACCCATTTCGATGGCCTTATTAGTGATTGCATTTAATGGATCTACACCATGAGCAATATGATCACCTGAATGAGAATGATGTGAGTGCATTTTTAAAATTATATGGTTCGATTAGCTATTCATATGAATGATAAACCACATGTTTTCTGGTCTCTAGTAAACATATAGATATATATTTTCAAATTTAAATATAATTTCGATTCATTTCGAATAAAGACATCAATTGGATTTTGGAAAAAGAAGATAAAAAACGAAAAGAAACCATAAAGCTTATAGATTTCAAATAATTTTTTTGAAATTGTTGTCATTGGTATATGTATATCCAGCTTAAAAATATATTTCTACAGGCATGAAAGCTGTAAAAACAATTTTAAAAAGAAATGGACAAGTTCGGAGTCGAACCGAAGACCTCTCCCATGCTAAGGGAGCGCGCTACCAACTACGCCACATGCCCGGTACTTCTTGTTGTTTTTGAATAATAGTTATATGTAATTGTCAAATGCATTCTTAGAAACTAATCACATATTATCACTTATTCTAATATTATTTAGAATCCAAGAGAGTCTTAGCCTTTTGTTGTTGAGCTGAGCCTTTAATATCATTGGTATTATCGTTATTAGTCTGTACGGATGTCTTGGTACTAAAAGATGGCCGTTTTTCCATATATATTTTTTGAATTCAATATAAAGATAAATAAGGAAATGTCTGAAACTCTTCCGACACTCCTTCCCATATAAATGTTATGGATATATTTCTGGATTTCTTAGAATAATATATCATTATTATTTGATTTTATTTATTAAAAGAATATAATCTTGCTAATTACATTTTGTGGAGAATCTAAGGTTAGTTTTTCCACAAATGCTTCATTTAAAGCATTGATACTGTTTTCAGTTTCATTTAAGTTTACGGACATTTTTAAGTGTGATACTCGATCGATTATTTTATATAAAATACATAAAATAAATAATGCATAAAAAATGATAAACCTTACTCTGTAAGAAGTACCATATTTATATCACTAATTTATTGGGTGTTTAAACAACTAGATGCATACGTGTTCATTTCTAAGTTACATCATCTGATTGATACAGCTGATATGCTCAGACCACTACGAACACCATCTAGAATAGCGTCCTTTTCTGTGGTAAAGATATAGCTTTATTGCCGTATGAATATTGTGTATTAAATCTCAATATTCTGACACATTTATATTCTGAAAAATATTTTAAAAAAAATAAATAATTCTAATTTCAAAATTTTCTAATCCTATATTAGAGAAGAGTTGATATTCCACATATCAATGGTCCCCTGATGCAACGGGCCAGACCAATGTATTAATAATCAAAATACTACCTACGTTACACTACTAATATGGTACTTACTAAAACTAAAAAGGGCTATAGACTTTGTATGTCTCTAAGTTATGATAATAAAAATACACTGATATATTGGTGAATGTAAAGTTACTTGTAATATTCATTATAAATCAAAGAAACATATTTTTCTTTTAAACCAAGAGAAGGAGTTGATATTTGATAATATGCAAGAATAACGGAGTCCATCCGTTACTGGACACCTTCAGTGCATGTGTAAAACCGATCGACCCTTTAAGGTGTCACTAATGGTATTGATCCCATAGAAACAAAGGTTTTACATAGTAAATTTCAAATTTCAAATCTTAAACTTACTAATCGATCCGTCCCATCGGAACCATTCCGGGCTTGCATCTCCGCAGTTACATTTCTCATTGAAATTCTCAGTGCAACGCGCGTTAAAGTTAATGCATGCTTATTAAGAATGTAGCCTTACTGGAATCGCAAATTTCAAGATATTAAGATTTCTGAATAATATTGTATATTATTTGTATATTGTGTTTTAATAGAGGTAAATAAGAGGTTAGAAAGGTATACACACTGCTACATTATGAAAAGATGTTTTGCATCAATAAAGATAATCGATTTGTAATGAATGATTTGTAATAAATTCATTCATTCATTTAAAATATTGAAATTAATTAATATAAAAGAAAGTGATTAAAACAGTTTAATTGAAATATGTTGGAAGCCTTAAAATTAATTTATATACTATAAAAAATAAAAGAGTATCACAATAGCGATATATAAACTGTATCTCTATTACAAAAACAAAAACAAAAACAACAACAATAAAACTAAACAATTAAAATGCCATTCGTCAAAGATTTCAAGCCAATTGCCTTAAAGGACACTAACATGTTCAAGCCAATCAAGGTTGGTAACATGGAATTACAAAACAGAGCTGTCTACCCACCATTAACCAGAATGAGAGCTCACCACCCAGGTAATGTTCCAAACAAGGACTGGGCTGTCGAATACTACGACCAACGTTCCAGATCCCCAGGTACTTTGATCATCACTGAAGGTGTTTTTATTAACGCCCAAGCTGGTGGTTACGACAACGCTCCAGGTGTTTGGTCTGAAGAACAATTAGCTGAATGGAAGAAGATTTTTGCCAAGATCCACGAAAACAAATCCTTCGTCTTCCCACAATTATGGGCTTTGGGTTGGGCCTCTTTCCCAGACACCTTAGCTAGAGACGGTTTGAGATACGACTCTGCTTCTGAAGTCACCTTCATGGACCAAGAACAACAAGACAAGGCCAAGGCTGCCAACAACTTGCAACACGGTTTGACTCAAGATGAAATTAAGGAATACATTGCTGCTTACGTCCAAGCTGCCAAGAATGTCATCGCTGCTGGTGCCGACGGTGTTGAAATCCACAGTGCTAACGGTTACTTGTTAAACCAATTCTTAGACCCATACTCTAACAAGAGAACCGACATCTACGGTGGCTCTATTGAAAACAGATCCAGATTCGCTTTAGAAGTTGTCGATGCTTTAGTCGAAGCTGTCGGTGCTGAAAAGGTCGGTATCAGATTCTCCCCATACGGTACCTTCAACAGCATGTCTGGTGGTGCTGAAACCGGTATTGTTGCTCAATACGCTCACATCATTGGTGAATTAGAAAAGAGAGCTAGAGAAGGTAAGCGTTTGGCTTTCATTCACATGGTCGAACCACGTGTCACCAACCCATTCTTAACTGAAGGTGAAGGTGAATACAAGGACGGTACCAACGACTTCGTCTACTCCATCTGGAAGGGTATTGTTATCAGAGCCGGTAACATGGCTTTGGCTCCAGAAGTAGCCAAGGAATTGGTCAGTGATGACAGAACTTTGATTGCTTACGGTAGATTCTGGATTGCTAACCCAGATATGGTTGAACGTTTAAGACACGGTTACCCATTGAACAAGTACAACAGAGACACTTTCTACAAGATGAGTGCTGAAGGTTACATTGATTACCCAACTTACGAAGAAGCCATTGCTCAAGGTTGGGACAAGCAATAGATTCGCCAGTAATTAATATATAAAAATATTTCTATAACGATACACCTGATATAATACACAATTATTTTTAAATAATTCAAAAAAATGTTAAAACATTTTTTAAGTGAAATATTATATGTTCATCTACTAATCATATTATTCAACGTGAAGTGGTTATCCAAAAATATGCAAGTTTGACATTAACAAGTTAATATAATATAGTATATTAATAAAGGCATCGAAAAACATATACATTCCAAGTGTCAGTAAATGAATATATACCATACAAATAATAATTTATTACCATATTACATACAATTTCAACTTTACATAATAAATATTATAAATTCTTAATTACTAATTATTCCGTATTTCTCGGAACCCTCCGTCTCCTGCATAAGCATTTTTTTCACTAGAAAACATCATTGCACCGCGTCCAATACTGATTTTCAGACAAGAATGTTTACTAATAAACGCTTCAGAAATTTTAAGATCGTGAGATCTCTGTGATCAACGGTGCATATTTTGCAAAAACGGAGGTTTTCTCATTTCTTTTGCGCAAGAAAATGGCGCGTAGAAAGAGAGAGGAAAAGACCACTGAGAATTGTTGGAAAGGGGAAAAGCCGCCGTTGCAACGCGGGCAGTAAGAAGAAACGGTTTTCAATACCCTTCTGGAAAAAAAGTACACTTTGTAAGCAGGAGGTTGAAGAAAAAAGCAATACCTAATATGCATGGAAAAATATATCTTTAATAAAATATAATTAATTAATATATAAAGAGGTGAATAAAATAGTTTGATTGATCTAATTTTGTAATTTGTTTTATTCAATTTATCTTTAATAATTATTTTTATATATTGGAAAAAAGAGTACAACAGTAGCGATATCTATTTAGTGTCTCTATTATAATAACAATAAACTATTAAAATGCCATTCGTCAAAGATTTCAAGCCAATTGCCTTAAAGGACACTAACATGTTCAAGCCAATCAAGGTTGGTAACATGGAATTACAAAACAGAGCTGTCTACCCACCATTAACCAGAATGAGAGCTCACCACCCAGGTAATGTTCCAAACAAGGACTGGGCTGTCGAATACTACGACCAACGTTCCAGATCCCCAGGTACTTTGATCATCACTGAAGGTGTTTTTATTAACGCCCAAGCTGGTGGTTACGACAACGCTCCAGGTGTTTGGTCTGAAGAACAATTAGCTGAATGGAAGAAGATTTTTGCCAAGATCCACGAAAACAAATCCTTCGTCTTCCCACAATTATGGGCTTTGGGTTGGGCCTCTTTCCCAGACACCTTAGCTAGAGACGGTTTGAGATACGACTCTGCTTCTGAAGTCACCTTCATGGACCAAGAACAACAAGACAAGGCCAAGGCTGCCAACAACTTGCAACACGGTTTGACTCAAGATGAAATTAAGGAATACATTGCTGCTTACGTCCAAGCTGCCAAGAATGTCATCGCTGCTGGTGCCGACGGTGTTGAAATCCACAGTGCTAACGGTTACTTGTTAAACCAATTCTTAGACCCATACTCTAACAAGAGAACCGACATCTACGGTGGCTCTATTGAAAACAGATCCAGATTCGCTTTAGAAGTTGTCGATGCTTTAGTCGAAGCTGTCGGTGCTGAAAAGGTCGGTATCAGATTCTCCCCATACGGTACCTTCAACAGCATGTCTGGTGGTGCTGAAACCGGTATTGTTGCTCAATACGCTCACATCATTGGTGAATTAGAAAAGAGAGCTAGAGAAGGTAAGCGTTTGGCTTTCATTCACATGGTCGAACCACGTGTCACCAACCCATTCTTAACTGAAGGTGAAGGTGAATACAAGGACGGTACCAACGACTTCGTCTACTCCATCTGGAAGGGTATTGTTATCAGAGCCGGTAACATGGCTTTGGCTCCAGAAGTAGCCAAGGAATTGGTCAGTGATGACAGAACTTTGATTGCTTACGGTAGATTCTGGATTGCTAACCCAGATATGGTTGAACGTTTAAGACACGGTTACCCATTGAACAAGTACAACAGAGACACTTTCTACAAGATGAGTGCTGAAGGTTACATTGATTACCCAACTTACGAAGAAGCCATTGCTCAAGGTTGGGACAAGCAATAGATTCGTCAGTAAATAATATATAAACATATTTCTATAACGATACACCTGATATAATACACAGTCATTTTTAAATATTTTATTTTTTAACGAATTCACAATTAATAACCGTTCTACAACTGCTATAAGAAATCAGATATTTTGATGTATATATATTTCTATTAACTAGCCTTAATTAACTATCTACATAATAAGGATAGAATGTGCGTCAATTATAGCTATTCCACCAAGGCTAAATTTTGAGATCTTTTTAAAGTTCCAATGGATTCAAAATCTGACAGTTAAATATTGATATCGGACTTTTTAAGACTCCTGCGATGACTGTTTTCTTTTGAAAAGTAATAAAAACCTCAACAAATAGGGAAGTTTAGAAAGGCATAGCATATTTAAATTTTCTATTTGTAAACTGATATCTATAAAACTCTTTTTAAATAATGTAAAGTAATTTTTTCTAAGGAATAATTTTATTGTCAGGTATATAATTTAAAAAAAAACTAGCAAATATGTCGAGAATTGTGGTTCTAGGAGCCGGTGTCTCTGGATTAACGACAGCTTCATTACTTAAAGAAAGATTTTCTTCAAAAATTTCTGAATTGACTATCGTTGCTGCTGAGTTACCAGGAGATTACCATGCTCACGATTATACTTCTCCATGGGCAGGAGCAAATTGGCATAGTTTTGCTTCAGATGATCAAACTAAACAAATTGAAAGAGATAAATTGTCATATAAAATGTTAATAGAGTTAGCAGAAAGGGAGCCAGGTTCAGGTATTGTGAAATTTCCTATCAAGTCATTTGAACTAAAAGAAAGAGGATACCCTTGGTTCATTAAACAAAATTTTGTAAAAAATATTAAGTATCTTTCAGAAAATGAACTTACTGAAAGAAATTTAGACTATAAGAAATATATTGGGTTTGAGTTCACTACAGTAACAATTACACCAAATGTGTTCAATAACTATTTACTTTCTCGATTAAAATCTCAAGCAGTTGTTGTAAAAAGGGTCAATAGGTTAGATGACATAGAAGATATTGTTGATATAATGGGTTATGTGCCAGATCTACTAATTAACTGTTCTGGTTTATTAGCAGGTAAGTTACTCTCCAATTTAGATCCTAAAGAAAATGATAAAATGTACCCAATTAAAGGGCAAATCTTACAAGTGTATGAGAATCTACCTTTCCAGATAATTATTGAACATTTGCCATCAGAAGATGAGCCTGAGCCAAATCAATTTTTGAACGTGTTCCCTAGAGGAGAAGGTGGTTGTATTTTAGGTGGAATATTTAAAGAAAATGACTGGTCTAGTGACTTAATTGAAGATCTTTCAGAAAATATCATTAGGATTGCAAAAAAACATATTCCAGAAATTTCTGGTCTGACAGTTTTCAATTCCTATACAGCATTGAGGCCTGGGAGAAAAGGAGGTGTTCGAATTGAAGCTTCTTTTTATGACATGTTATCACATACAGGAAAGTTAACTGTTATTCACAATTATGGTATTGGTGGTGCTGGTTATCAATCATCTTTTGGATCTGCCAAAGAAGTATGTTCTTATGCTCAGAAGTTATTTAATTAGATTAAAAAACTATTTTTCTATAAAATTTCTATATGTATCGAATTTAAATTCCAAAATATGGATTTGATTATCATTTCTCACTTATTTGAAAACATACTCATTATGCTGTTAAGAGAGCTAGATCTTTCTCTTTTTGATGATTTTAAATTTGTTGAAGGTTTTTGTAAGAATATGTTTGATTGATTCTGGGGATAATCGGTAATGTCATTATTTTCTTCATATGGTGTCATACTAAATCCAAAGTGTTTTGAAGCTGTATTATTTTTTGCCATTGATGGAGATGAAAGTATTGGTAGAGTAAAAGAACTAGTGGAACTTGATCTAGTTAATGCTTGTAATGATGATGATGAACTGTTATTACTTTTGGTAATTGCACCACGTAAAATATTATGTCTATTGGAGCTATTTTGTGAAGACATGGATGCACGGTGACGTACAAGCTGTGGTTTTTCAGGGTTGTAACTAATTTCAAAAGGTACCTCATTTGGGTAAGCTGGTGGTAAATCATCTATTATCTCATAGTCTTTCATTGCAATTAGATAAGATGGTACTCTATTTATGGTATTGTTTTCCCATTCATTTTTTGATGGAGATAGAGGATTGCTTAAGAATGAATTTTCTTTTGGTAAGCTGCTAAACCCTGGCATTAGAATAGAATTGCTCAAATTTTTGTCAGAATCAATATTATTATCATTTATTAAAATCTCAGGAGTTGGGCATTGTAGGTTATTTTCAGTTGCTGACACTTCTCCAAATGATGGATATTCAAAATCTGCACCTTTCATTTCTCTTTCAATATTAAGTCTTTCTAAATTTAAGTTTAACTGCTCCATATCCCTTTCAGGAGAAAAAGATAAAACATTATAAGGTTCTTCATATGGGGTATGAGTACCCGATCTAGAAACAGTCGTCTCTGTATCACTTATTTCACTCCACAATTTATCATATATATGTTTTTCGTATTGGGGAGGTGTCATCAGATTTGGAAGACTTTCACTTAATATAGAACCATTGAGAAAATTATGTTCAGATAATGCTCTTTTAAAAATTATATCATTATCTTTGCCTCCTTCAATATCAATAATTTTTAGTGGTGTTTCTTTTTTACAGTCTTCCTCTGTTGGTTGGTGAGTTGTATCTATTATTTCTTCGGTGTTAACACCCAAAGCAACAAATGGAGATATGTATAACAAAACTGATAGAGATGCTCTTAATTCAGATATGTGACCATCTGGGTTTATCAAAGATATGACAAATTTTAACTTGTGGCGAACCTTGATATTTTTCAAAATATTGCAGTCTTGAGTACATTTTGATAAACTTGCAGGAATATGTAAATCAGTAGATATATCCCAAGAATCCTGAAATTCGGTGTCATTTATTTGTTCGATATTATCTCCATCATGAATATTATTGTTATTATTGTGATAAATAGCAACATGACCTAATGGATCTTTAATTTTCGTTTTTGTTATTACTCTTTCCTGATGTGTAACTGCAGAGTATCCACCACAGTATTGAGAGTTCTCAATGAGTGATATTCTGATTGGTCCTAGTTTTAATCCTTTTAATATTGGTACTAAATGAAAATTAATCTTAGTTGTTGAACCAATAGCAATAGCTCTAACAGGGACAGAAATAGAATATTCTACTTTATTTGGCCAACTGTTATCAACATTCACAGTTTCAGATAATTCTACAGCATCTGATGATATTGTTCTTACTATCCTTAATTTTTTTTCACAGGTAAGGTCTGTTGAGTATCTACCTCTTTCTATGGTGACGTGTAATTTATATATCACGGAAGCATTTGGTAACCCTTCAACACTTTCGGTAAGAGAACCTGGTAATATAGCACTGAATGGAAATTCATAGTTACCTTTTACTAAAGTATGATATTTTTGAGAAGAACTTGTTAACGAACTTAATGATATATTTGATTTACTCCTTTCTCTACTTCCTGATAATAAATTCTCTGAAGAATTGCTAGCAATTGAATTTTTTTTACCAAAATTACTATAAAGATTTTGGAAGTAATTTTGAATATTAATATTATCCCAGTTATGTTCATAAAATCTCTTCTCAAACTTTGTATATTTCATGGGTTTCGAAGCTGTTCGAGATGCAGGGATATTTAGTCTTAATCTACCAGTAAGACGTAGAAATACACTTTTAATTTGAATAGGTTCTAAAACAGATAAAACGATTGTACCTGAAAGTAATTCAGATGATGCAGTATTAGGAGCACCTTTAAATAAGATGATATCATGTTCAGCATTATTGACTCTAATATCAAATAACAATGGTTCAGTTGTTGGTTTAGCAGAAAACATCTTACTTTTATACTAGATCACTGGTAAAGAGGGAAAACAAGCTTCTTTCTACAAAGTCTTGGCAAAATTTATCAGTTTTTGATCTGAAAGTTTTGAGGTTTTTCACTACAAAAATTGTCAGATTTTTTTCCCCAAAAGATAATTTAATTAAATTCAAACTTTTAGATATTTAAGATATCTAACATATAAATTATTTATAATAATTTCAAATGGATAATACTATTTTTTATATACAAAAGTGATGATATTGAAAAATTCACATAAAAATTCGTCATTACATATCTGTTTAATGCATATTGATATTTTTTCATCCCTATTTAGCGATATTCTAAATAGGAGAAATAGAGGGCTCGCTCTCGCTAGAATGCGCCATTAAATTAAAGAATATTGTACTGTTTCAGCTAGTAAACTAACTGGAAACCAGTTTCCAAACTGGAATATCTCTATGAGTTTATAGAAATTCCATTTAAATTTAAAAAATATTTGGGACTATCTTGCTTATACTGATTGATTCCAAAGCAATAAATTAAGTATGAAAAGTCTCCATAACTCTAAATATATTTGAATTATGTGGTTACTTCCAAGAAATTGATTGATAAGCAAACAAAAATTATTTATATAGAATATGTACATATAAATTTAGAATACAGTATATAAAAGACTTATCATAGATTGGTCTTAATATGGTTCTTTTTGTATGAAGAAAGTATTCACATTTTTTTCACCTATGAAAGGTAATATGTTGATTATAATGAATTAATATGATATTTAGAGTGGTAGTGACTATGAATAATTATATCTATAGAGTTCTAGCAAAGTAATTAAATTATTATTTTCATAATCATGTCTTTAAAATTTTATATTTTGATATCTTAATTGAAAATGCCATTACCCGATTATTACATTTTATTTCTTTAAAGTTAATCTTTAGTAACTAAATAATAATAATAAAAGTAGTTAAAGGAAAAAATAAAAGAATCAAAACCATACTCTATTCTAAATGTCAAAATTAAAGACTCAATTGTTTTTACCAAAATATATAACCAAATATACGTATGTTGTTTAGATGTCACACTAATTTATTATTAAAATATGTCGATAATACCAGTTTAGATAAACTAAATATTTTAATAGATAATAGATTTTAGAATATAAATGCAATTAGCAAGATTATATTTTTTTCAAGAAATTAAAGAAATATTTTACTAGCATAAAATCAGAAATTTAACCAAATAATATTGATATATTATTTTAAGAAATCCAGAAATACATCCATAACATTTATATGGAAAGGAAGTGTCAGAAGAGTTTCAGACACTTCCTTATTTATATTTACATGTAATTCATATATGGAGAAACAATAATTTTTTAGTAGTAACATGTCCCTACAGATTAATAACTACAATACCAATGACATTGAAAGCTCAGCTCAACAACAAAAGGCTAAGACTCTTTTAGATTCTCAACATTAGATAGAGTAATGTACTAGAAATTATAATTAATAAAATTATTGTAAAATATTTGGGTTATTTTAATTATTTTTTAATTTAGTTAATATCATCGTCCCAGTGGCCGAGTGGTTAAGGCGATGCCCTGCTATTTCATTGAAAAAGCTTAGATAGGCATTGGGTTTTACCTGCGCAGGTTCGAATCCTGTCTGTGACGCCATTTTTTTTTGTTAAAAACTGATAATAATAAAGTTAAACTATACATTGATAATTAACATTGACTGAAAATGTATTTTTATAAAAAAATCATAGGATTTAAACAAAGATTGATTAAGAAAAATTATTTAATTTAATTATTTTCTTGATACCAAGGATCTGGTACCATTAGAATATAACGTTCCATGGCTTCTCTAAACCTATTTTTATATTGTCTTGGTGTTACAACTGTAGGTGTTTTTGTACTGCTTCCTCCAACTAACCCTTTTTCTTTAACCCAGCTTTCCAATTTTTTGTCCCATGTGAAAGTTCTAATAAAATCAATTATACCTACAGTAAGAGTATGACCTTCATTATCAATACCAATAACTAATGAATAATCCATAACATTCATTTTAGCTAAAAACAAGGTGTCATTCCAAAGGGAGGCTCTCAATAGTTTTTTATCGTATTCACGAACATGAATAGGAGATTCATATATATATTCTACCATATTCTCATCCAAAAGAACTTCATTTTCTTTACCAGTTTGCTCTACATGCCTATTTCTCATAGACCCTTTCAAATCAAAGATTCTTGTTGTTTTCTTTTCATAAAACAAATTTTCCATTATAATTAAATCCATTTTATAACTTTTTGAACCTGATGCACTCTTAACTTGAATTTGGTAAAAACCAAATACTTTTGCTAACGAAGTTGGTAAATCGTGGAACATCGCTTGGGACATATATTCAAAATAACTTGGAGCAAACTTTATAAATGCATCCAATTCTGCATGAGATAATTCCTTCAAAACAAATCTATCATCTAAAGTTTTTAAGAAACCACTACCACTTTTACCACCACTAGAGTCCCATTTTATACATCTCGATAAACTTTGAATATATTTTTCATGACATCCACAAATGTTTCTGAAGGCTTCAAAATGTTCAGCATAGAATATTTTACATGACATAACTGTGTCTTGATCTTGGAATTGATATCTTAAATGAACGGCTGTTTTCTTCATCATAATGTTTTCTAAAAGTTGATCTTGAGTAAGATGTTCATTTGGAGTATTTTGTTCCATATTTGTTTGATTATCGTGATTGATGGATTCCTTTTCAGATGCGATTGTTTCTGATTCATTTTGGACTAGCATTGTATCATCTGTGTTAGATAGTGAAATATTATCAGCCAAAATGTTATTAGGGGTCTCCTTTTCAGACAGATTTTCATTCTTTAAAGACACCATCTTTTGTTTATAATCCGGAATACTTAAACAGAATGCAATTAATGAACTTGGCTCATCTTCTCTTAACATAACATCACTATCTGGAAATATATGTTCGGTTGGAAGGTTAGGTTCTTCAAGGGGTTTCCATAAAGAAGCTGAACGATCTGCCCAGAAGTTTGAAAGAGTTTTCATTAAAAGAGATTTTTCTGGTTGTACCTCCGATTCATCTTTATTTGTGGAAATATTTTCTGCTATTAAATCTGACGACTCATCAAATGAAATATTTTTCTTATTTGTGGCATCATCGACAGCAGTAATCTTTTTATCATCTTGCATATCAGCATCAATATTAAATAATTTTTCTCCCCATTGATGAATAGAAGTTTCTAATTCATGTTCTAGATTTTGATTTAATTTCTGCTTTGGATTTATTGCGATTTTATCTTTCTGTTCATTACTATCTGTGTTTTTTAATCGATATGCAATGGTATTTTTATCATGTAAAGGTTCATCAACTGCATCTTTAACATCTTTATAAATATCCACAATGGGAGTTGTCGGTTGCAACCTATGTGTAATATATTTACTTTTATTCAAATGCAATCGTTCTAATTCTCTTTGAATTTCAAATTCCTTAGATAAAGCATCAAGATGCATTTGATCAAAAAAACTAGCAAGTTTACCCACCTTTGTATCAGTTTTATATTCCTTTCCTAAATAAGATAAAATACTATTTCCACTGGCTACACTCAATCTTCTAATATCAGGTGTCAAGGTTAGATCAACTTGTTTTTTTACAGGAATTAGAGGCTGGCTATTCTGTAGGTTAGCTTTATATTTGTGTTCTAACTCCTCACGTTTTATTTCATCAAAAGATTCTTTATTTGGTATATCAGCTATATTCTTATCCTTTATCTTTAATCCCTCGTTATCTACATCCTCCATATTTATTTTTTCATTCCTATCAATATTATTTTTCTCAGTTGATTTTATGGATTCTGCGTTTAGATTCAAGTCTTTTTCTTTTGAGAGTATGGCATTCTTATCGTTGGGATCAAAGAGTTTTTTTAATTGATTAGATGTAATTAAAGAAATATCTTTTTCGGAAGGCATATAATTTTCTGCAAATGTGTTGAAATCAGCATGCCAAATAGCAACTTTTTCAACTAACCTCTTTATGATTGCATTTAATTTTAAATGCTCGTCCCCATTACTATCACGATACATTGTATCTAATTGGTCTAAAAGAAATCTTTTTTCATCTTCTACTTTAATCGTAAACTCTGCTAATTCATTGTTACCAAGAATAAATTTTTCACCTGATATACTATCTAATTTAATTCTCTTGATTCTTTCAGTAACACTGCTATAAAAGCTAGTGATTTTATCCAGAATATTATAGTATAATTCAACCTTTAATTTTATATCCTTATGAGACTTCCAAACAATTTTTCTTGGAGGTGTTATAAGCTCATAAACCTCTAATCCAGAGTACTCTATCCTTACAACTAGATCATTGTAACTAAAATATTTAACATGATCTTTAGTAAATTCATGATTACAGCTACTGACTTGAGTAACACTATCTTTGTTGTTCCAGTACATAATTTCCAAAAATTTTCCAAATGAATAATTCCATGTATTTTGTCCTAATTGAAGAATAGGAGTTGAAGTTCCACATTTTTTACAGTAACTCCATGTCAATATTATATCCATTAATTTAGGTAATTTTGTTTGAAAACGTTCAATTAAAACATCAACCTTACCTGATCCATGTACATAACTTCTATAGTGATCTATTAGTAAACCACCACAACCTTGTTGACAAGGATACAATGCTGTGGCAACAATGTTTTCAATAAATTGGCCAATCGATATATCACTATCCCAAAAATAATCAATGCTAACAATCTGTGGACCAATACATGGTGTTGCTGTTTTAGTAGATACCATTGAATAGAGAACTGCAATCGATTGATGAGATCCTGTTCCTAACAAATTATGTGATTGAGAATATGAAAGCTCCCATTGCCTACTTTTTTTTTGAAATTGAAGCTCTAAATCCTCTATTTCTTTGTCATGAACAAATTTTGCTAAATCTTTTAGATCTAACTTTGTTAATTTAGACTCTATATCTAGTGGCAAGATTCCTTTTATATCTGATTCATCTATGCTTTTGTTCAATCTAATATTTTGCTCTTTCTTCTTTTGAAGCTGATTTTCTAAATTTCTAGCTGATTTTAAAAGAAAAGGTAATGGAAATTCAATTGTTGGTGAAACAGTCAGAATTCTTTTATTAAATTTTTCCAAAAAATCAGAGAAGTAACTTGTTTCTAAATTTTTATCGTTTTCTATTTTTCTTTTCAAATAATACTCAAGCGAAGGTTGTATAAAATTATCTTTAAAGAATGCATTTTCTAATTTCAAAGAGAACGCTACATATACCATAAATTCTGAAACCTGTTTTAATTTCTGTAAGATTGTTTCTGATGATCCTCGTAGTAGAATTGTCCCACCTAAAGAAGGATTACATCCACGTAAAAATGTATACGACTTGCTGACATTTCCATAAATAAAAGTTTTTACCTCGAAAGATTCACACTCTCCCATTTTGACATTCGCTGCTAATTTATCTACAGATACAGCTATATCTGCTTCAGCTATTTTAGAAATTCTCTCAATGACTTGTGGCTTCATATTGTATTGAACAATTATACCTGCTTTGTTTAGTAACTCTAAAGCGTAGCCACTCACATTTGCACCAACAAAGATAATGTCTGGATTTAATAAAGTTATTCTTGATATTAACTTGTTCAAATATTCAGTTTCTTGTGCTATAACGGTCTTGATACTTAAGAATTGGTTTTCATTTTTTTTATATTCCAAAGGAAACATTATTAATAAAATTCTAGGATTCTCAAGATACCTAGGCATACGTTTGGATGGAAGTCCTTTTGAAAATACTATACCATCAATGTATTCTGAGCTTTCAATCGATCCTCCAGCAATTCGCTTAATTTTAACATAGTTTTGCCTGAAATCTAAAGTTGTTGTATCCTTTGCACTAATTGCAATAGTCTGGACTTTACTCAAAAAATGTTTCATAAGATTGACCCAATGACTTTCGTCTAATAATTCTTGATCATCCATAACCTGTTTTAAAAGTGCATCAATATGCATAACAGATACATCACTTAATTCAGGCTTGCTCTCTCTATAATTTCTAGCAGCTGATATACTTACAGATCTTCTATAAGGTACATGAAAACTGCCTGCAGATTTTGATTTTAATTGAGTACTACCTGTATTTGATATTGAAGCTGATAGTGCTCTTTCTTCAGACGTAGCTTCTTTAAGTTCTGTATGTTCATCATCCATAACTGAGACTAAATTAGGAGTACTATGTGCTAATAAATTCATACCTTGGTAAAGAGAGTGTGAACTATTTGTATTAAATGACTTACTTTTACTTTTTCTTCTAAATCTTATTCTCTGTAAAGAAGCCTCTGCTCTTTGTGAGGATTTAGTAGATGATCGCATAGACCTTATTGGATTATTTCTATTTTTAATACCAGTCAATGAAGAATATATTGACATTGATCCTTCATCTTCTGAAGATAAACCATCATTTAAGTTTTCTACGCCAGCATGATAACTTGATGGTCTTCCTTCTGGTTCATTCAAAAATTTATCCAAAAAATCTGATTTTGAGGCTTTAGCTTGTATAGATGCATTTTCTATCCCATAGTTGAATTCAAATTTAAAATTTCGTTCTCCCAGATGACCTTTTACAGAATCTACACTATCAGAATCTGTAAATGAATGTCTATCTTGTGGTGTCTTCCCACCACCAACGTAGCTAAAAATTGATCTTTTCAATGAATTAACACTTGGTCTTTTTTTAGGTCTATTATGAAAAGGTGTAATTTTATTTTCGTATTGTTTTGGTAAAATATCAACATCTCTGATTGTGTATCTATCACGCTGTTTAGTGCTTCCATATAAATTATGTTCTTCATAACTATTCTTTTTGGTTTTACTGTTACTACGTGGTTTATTAGAATCATAAAATATTTCCAGTGATTCACCCTTTCTTGTTGCCTGGATAGTCATTTTAGGTGGAGGTGGGGGAGTTGTTAAAAAAAGCTTTGAATCATCCCCTGTGGTTATTATACTTTGAATATCATCACCATCACCATTTAATAACAAAATTTCCTGATGATTTCCATTAGGACCAGTTGTAGTATCTGGTGTATTTTCATGAGATGAATGAATGTCTTCATTATAAGATTCGTTTAAAGTATCTATTTCCTCATCACTTGAATCTTCATATGTTTCTAAATGTCTAAGACAATTTTTACAAACTTTTGTTAATCCGTCAAAACCAAATTTTTCACCTGGAATCTGTGAAACACAACTGCTACAAAAAATTTGACCACACATCCTACAATGATGTTTCCTTCTGAATGTGTTAAATGATTTCATACATATAAAACATTCTTTTGCACTTTCGTCTTTCATCCAATACTCTTTTGATAAAATATATTTTTGAGAATTTTTAGTATTCTTTTTGTACGTGTTATAGAACCCAAATAAAAAACTTTTCGATAGAGAAGTATTCATAGAAGAAGATCCACTTGCAGTAGACGCCATATCATCATTGGAAGTATTTTCAATATGACTATTATTATTAGAATTCCTAATAGGAATAGCTTTTACAGTAGATTTAGATTCATATATGCTTGATCTTTTAGAATTCACATTATTATTCAAATTGAAAGTTAAAGATCGAGAATGAGCATGTCTAATCTGAGGTTGATCTTTTCTTAATAATCCACTATCTGATTTTTGATTTATATTATTACTAACTTTTATATTTTTATTGTTAACCTCTAATTTTTCAGGTATTTTTGTTAAATGACTTGTTTTATCATTAAATGCATTATCCAGATGATTATCAACAACTTTAATGTCATTGTTGGAATTAGACTTGTTTAAATCAATCGAACTTTCCACAGTATGATTATTAATTAATTTATCCGAAGTTGCATTTATAAGATTAGTGTCAACGCTCAGAATGTTATTGGTAACTAAGTCTGTTGTTGATTTAGGTAAAAGGACTTTAGTGGGGAGTAATTCGGATTTGTCTGACAACATAATCAATTCTGTATTTTTGGTATCTAGAGGTAAACTAAGCAACTCATCAGTATCATTATTTTTCTGAGATAAAACGTTTAAATCATTATTGATTGTAATACCCATAATTCCCTTACTCTTGGTGGGATTGGACACTCTTCAAATAATGCTTTCCAGCAACAATTCAATATATAGTTTACAGAGCTTCTTAACAGTTCGAACCCTTATTTAAAAAGTGAGTATAGTCCATTAAAGATCCTTAAACTTTACCTCATCACCTATTTACTTCCTAATCATATCTTTATTCAAATAATAATTCAAAATAATAAATCATATCAGCCCTAATGTTACCCGGATATAACCACTTTTAATAGTCACATGATACACGCATTATGATAAAATGTCATTAAAGGAACAGTATAAAGATATTTAATAGTAGGAAGTAAGAGATTAATTCTTTTGAGTTTTAAATTGGTTAATATTTTTTAACAAAATATATCAACATTTGAATCAATATCGTAGTTTTTATGTTTAATAATTGTAATAAAGTGATTAGTAATTTGTTGTGAAGAAAAAATATTATAAGGTTCAAGAGAAACTACAGAAAAAAAAATAGTGTAAGAAATTTTAATTTACAATGTTTTAATGATATTTATTACCATAAAGCAACTTTTTTGTTTCAAGGAACAATAGAATATTCAAATATGGTCTGATTTTTCCTTGAAATGACAAGTAGAATAATATTGTGATCCAATAACAGTGTTGTGACACAGGCTATTAATTCTAGTATTAAACTCGTCTAAAGCTTTCAATTTATCGCTAAGATTAGAAAACATTGTTAGATATTGGGAATATAAGTAAGTGGCCACAATATATTCTGTAATAAGGATTTCAATTTCTAAAATGTATTCAAATCTGATGATAATTAATTGAGAAATTCTCTTTATATTATAACAAGTATATTATCATTGAGGTTAATTTTTAAATATATATAGTTAATAATCATAAAGTTTCTTGCTCTTATTATTGTAAGTACAAATAAAAAGCTGTTATTTCTCTATAATATTAATAAATGTTCAACCAAAACAAACCAAAACTAGTTCATTGAGGGAAATCGCAATTAATAAACCCTGTAGTCCATTGAATGAATTTATTGATTTTCAACTACATTAATGAGAATTCCAATGATGAGTGTTATTTTTGTGAATTAATTAAAAATGTTAATAACATATATTTTTCTTCTTAATAGTTTAAACAAGTTAATATATATACATTAGTTGGCATTCATCCTTAAAGCTGATTTTTGTTAAGTTCACAAATCAGTTCATGCAACTATCAAACCGTTTTTTGATACAGATGATATAACGTTTGAGTTTAATATTTTTTTCTTTCCATTGAAAAATATCTTGATATATATATATGCTGATTGTTTAATATTAACTCTATGATAATATATTGTATAATTAAATAGTTCAATTAAACTAAAATAAAAAAGAATTCCATGAATAATATCACTTAATTACAAGAAAATAATATTTTTTAGTAGAATTTCATCTAATTTTATGAGTTTTTATCCTAGGAACTTGGTTTTACCACCAATTTCTTATTTGAATATTATTTAATTAAATATTGTCATGATAGACAAAAAGTATAGAGTTGTTTTGATAAGTTTTTATATATATATATTACACCATTCTCAAATATTTTTTAATAAAATAAGCTATTAATTTTGATAATAAGAAAAATACTTATTTTTTCTGTCACTAAATTGATGTGAAAATAGATATTTTTTTTTCACAAAATAATTAGTTGCAATATTTACTGAAATCACTCAACACTATTCTTTACAGGCAAAATCCTTACCGAAAGTCCAAGAAACTCAATAACATTCACAGTACTTACTATTTAACTATCTTTATTTAACAAAATATCAACTCATTGTTCAATATGCATCAACTTATTATTTTTTTCACTGTATGACGCCAAGGGAGAAAAATTGTCACTGATTTTGTAAAAATTTGAGTGTACCTAATTAGGCAACTATCCCGTCATAATATTTTATTTTTGTGTTAGAATGGGACCATATTTTTTTGTTTGATCCACAGCTGGCCGCAATACATACAGAGGATTACCCTGTGAGCGGCATGGAAAAACAAAGCATTAACACCGGTGCGGTATCTTAGTGAGAGTAAGTACTATACATTTTCTAGTCTCTAATGTTTCCCGCAGAAGGCCATAAGAAAAAATTGAGTTTAACCCCGAAAGGTTTTTTTAACCAATGGAAAGAATTTTGTCAGAATAAATTCGCTAGCCGTTTTCTGTAACTGTGGAGCATAATTTAATTTTATACTTTCGGAGGGCCGGATGAGAAAGTTTATGAATCAAGAATGTGAAATTCATACCTGTAGGGAATTATTGTACGTTGATAATTTAAGTACGATAATGAATTTAAATTATATATCATACGATATTTAATAGTATTATAAGATAATCTTTTACTGTAAAGAACTAATTAAAAAATAAATTGCATTTTATAGAGTTAATAATTCTAACAGTTACTATTTAGAATTTTAAAAAAAAAAATTCTCATTGAATTATAATTTTTTTGTAAACTAAAGTCAGTAATTTAGCTTATATAAATTTAAATCTTGGCTTCAAGATTAAATAATCGCTTGTACATTATTGAAAAAAAATTCTCAAATGTATAAACTTTTAACCTTCTATGAAAGCCGAAGGGGGAATTTTCAGAAATACATACCAAGATTATTTTAAAAACACGGAACGGAACCACACTATACCACTTTAAAGAATTAATTTCTCTAATTTAATTAATAATAGTGAATTTCTTTCCGTGGAAAGATTTTGGGTACCTATGCTCCAAAAAAGTTGATTTACACACCTTTGAAAAAGCCGTAGTAAACAAAAATATAAGATTTTTTACACAAGTTTAAAATTTAAACCTTAAGTTTTTTTTCATGGAAAAAAGTACATTACTAAATAAGTGCCGTAGCGATCTGGCCAGATTTAGAGACATCGTAAAACCTTGAAGCTGCATTTTAAAAATGTTTTAGATAAAGAAGAATTTTAAAAAAAGAAAAAAACAAAATATTTTCCCTTTCTTGTAATGTTTACTGCAGGAACCTCTAGTCCTACCATGTAAGCCAAGAATATTTCGAATTTTAATTAACATTTTTTGAACTTACGACTTTGTCTTGACATTTAAAATTTGAATAAAATCCGCATTTCTTACCTATTCTTACTGTGCTTGCTGAAACTATCAATGGTACTACAAAATTAGAAGTAATTTGAACATAATCAATATATGCTGAATTGATTTTTAAAATAATTATTGATCCAACTAGGTAAAAATCGCTTCATCTAACGGTTTTTTTTTCTTTTTATATTTTTTAAAGAAATATATTTTGGAAATAGCAGCCAATAATTATCAAATCATGTAACTTTCTGACCTGGTTACCTACTGTGATACTGTAGAAAAGTAATCGTCATTGAATTATATAGTTTATAATCACTATTATTCAAAACAATAGCTGTTTTCTGCTTAAATTTCTTAGTTACAATAATAAGCAAAAAATAATAAGACGATAAACATTTTTGCCAAGATTTTTAAAAATAAATTTCTTGACATCCTTCCTTAACATATATATATATATATATATATATATATATATATATCAAATAGAGTTATTATCCACAATTATTATACTCAGGGCACTTTCTTCCATTTTCTTTCCTTTTTTTATTTCGTTATTAATTGGTTATCAAATCATTAGAACAATTTTGTGTCACACCACATCATATCTCATTATATCATGCAATTTAATTATCAATTGATCTGGGTGTTCTTTACTACATTATTGACTATTGTAAATGCTTTAGATCCATTGTATCTAGATTACCATCTAGAACAACTACCAATAGCCTTATCTTTGACTAATAATAATGAAAATAATTTATTATTACCATTTAATAAAACAAGAATTATTGGTTCAGAAAATCATAAAGAAGTACAAAATTTTATAATTGACCATTACCAAAATAGATTAAAGAGTAATTGGGATATTGAAATTGATTCATTTGAAGAAAATAATTATATTTTTACAAATTTAATTTTTACTTTAGAAAATCCAAATGCTGAAGAATATTTAGTATATGCTGCTCATTATGATTCCAAAATTATACCAAATAAAGAATACATTGGTGCCATTGACGGTGCTGCTTCTTGTAGTATGTTATTATATTTATCACAATTCCTTGATATGGTCTCTGAAGATGATAAAAACCATATCGATAGTTACATTGATAATAGTAATATTGGTATTAAAATTGTTTTCTTCGATGGTAAGGAATCAATTAAACAATGGAGTCCAAAAGATTCTTCTTATGGTTCTAAACACTTAACTGCTAAATGGAAAGAAGAAGGATTTTTAAAAAAAATAAAATTATTTACACTATTGAATATTTTAGGAGCTCCATTAGTTAAAGAAACGATCCAAAGTCATTTCTATAATACGTACAATTATTTCATTGGACTAGAAAATATGGAATATTTATTTAACGACTCAACAATTAGTAAGATTGGTGGTACTTCAATGTTCCCACGTTCAAAACATTTTTCAGGTAGATCTAAAAACATTATGACTTTCCCAAAATATGATTTCAGAGATGACCATAATGTATTTCTATCAGAAAAAGTACCATCCATGTATTTAATACCAGTTCCATACCCAAGAGTTTGGCATAGTGTAAAAGATACATTCGATAATCTATCACAAACTGAACTTTATAAATGGGGTATAATGCTTTCTGAATATACTATCCGTTTTATTAATGAAGCATAATAACCATCATAGTAAATCTCATGAAATTTATTTACTCATCTAACCTGCATAGCATTTCATTTACATAGACTGTAATATATCAATATTTCAGTACATCATTTATACATGTCATATAGAAACGACCTAATAAAATAATTTTTAAATAATATAACTAATTTGTTACAGTATTTTATATAGTTAACATTCTACTCATTTATCAATAAAGTAATATATAATAGCTAAATTTAGTATGACACTTGAACTCTTCTTAGGATTAAAATAAATCAATCATTACAATTTATTATTATTTTTTTCAAAAATTTGAAGTATGTAAAAAAATCATTAAAGGTCAATTAAAGTTAAGTAGCTTAAAAGAAAGGTAATAAGATGATTTAAAAGGCAAGTATCGTTCATTGAGTAATCTAAGTGCTGGAATTTATATCTATATACGTTGGTGGAGATGGATGCTGCTAAAGTTATTAACGAATACTCTTCTGCAAGTGATTCAGATGTCAAATATATGATATTAAGACAAAATTTTGAAATAAATGATATTAATAGCGAGCTTACACCGTTTGTTAAGGATATTCTACTTCAAATATTGTACAATGAGCAAGATATACAATTGGTCGAATTGGTATCTTTTGAAACATTGCCTAATTTATTTATAAAATGCCTTCCTTTACTTAAAACGATACAATTACATGATATTAATTATTTTGAAGACCTTTTGATTGATCCTTTACTGGCAGATAATGGTACAAGTAGTATTATATTAATTCAAACGTTACGTAATGTTTTAAAGAAATTAATAAATCATGATATACAAGTAAAGGCAAATAATATGATAATTGAAAAGCTTGTATCAAAATTTGATAACGATAGTGAATTATTTAAAACACATAATGTATTATATTGGGAAACGTTGGATTTACTGATTCAATTTTACGTCAATGAAGATATTAACTCATCTGAGTTTTGTTTATCTGGCTCACTATTTACCCAAATCATGACTGTAGTACCACAAACTGATATAAACAATGTTGTAAAAGATGCATTGATCAATGTTATCAAAATTTCAGATGAGTCTGCTGTTGATAATATTATTCACTCTATAAGTATCGATTTGTTGGTAGTGATATCTGAAGTTTGGTATATATTCAGTAAAAATGTGGAACTTAATCTATTTGAAAACATCATTATACCCAAATTATTAGATACTAATATTTCAATTGATGAATTATTAAAATATATTAAAGTTGTTAAAAATTTACATTATTATTATGATACAAATATTATGACTTTAATTGAAAATGAATCTGGTGAAATTGATTATTCCTATGCTACCAATATTAAATATTTATCGGAAGCTACTATTAATGAGTTAAAGAATATATTGAAAGTGATATTTAGAAAAGAATTATTGGTATATAATGATATGGTCATGATGGATTCTAAAGATAAAGATATGGTTGATATTGAAATGGAGGAAGATCCTGAGCAAGAAGATTATTTAAATGAACTAGAATCAGGAGATGATGAAGTTTTTTTTGAAGAAGGAAATGATTTTGAAAATGATGCAATTGCCATTGAATTTAATCAAATAGAAACATTATTAACTTTATTAACTGTTATTTTAAACAATTTACCGTTAGATAATACTGAATCCATCGAATTGAAACCGTTGATGAATGATAATACTAAATTAGTAGAGTTATTGGATTGCAATAATAACAATGATACTGATAATATGTTTGATACATTTAAAACTGAAATTGAAAAGAATAAAGATGATTTAAGTCTATTACAATTAACTATTAATAAAATTACCGATTATTGTATGAGTAATGGCAATAGCAAAGAAAACAAAAACAACAAAGATAATTTAGCATCTATTTTATTACCATTGATTAAACCTAACAAGAATTTTATTGATGTTATTAAAGTAGGTAATATGAAACAAAGTATTGATGAAAGTATTGAATTAAGGATGAGCGTTTATGATCTTCTATTAAGATTAGATTATAGTTATTCCATTGGATGTAATGTATTAATTGAAGTTATTAATCATGGAATGAAAGAAAATAACAACAACAATAATATTAATAATATTTCAATTAAGATAATTAATAAAATAATTAAAAAATATTTTATTTTGATAAAACATTTAAATTTGAATTGGTATAAACAATTTTTGCAAATACAAGTAATGAAGAAAATTAATAAATGGGAAATATCCAAAAATAAACGTATTACTGATTCACAAGATTTAAATTCCAAGACAGTTACACCTCAACAGTATTTGCAGTGGGAACAATATGATAAATCAATGGAACAGTTTATAGAGTTGTTATATCGTGATAATTAAAATATATATATATATATATATATACAAATATATATATCCATCTCTTTTTACCCGGCTCTAGCATCTGGCCCTGCACAAAGCTACTATTCTTGATGACCCTACACCACACCCACCACACCCACACTCACATCTCCCGGGCAATGTGGTAGACTTGTATAGACAAGTGTGTACACGGCGTTAACACCGTACTTCCTGCTCCGATTTCTCTTGCCAGCTCTTCCAGAAATCTCCTGATACGCCCGCACAAGACATTTTCACATCATACCCTGCTTTTGTTTCTGGCAACACTCTGTAACATTCCCCTACCAACTTTCCCTTTAGATTCCCCACGGGCGTTTCTCTTGCAAACTATTTCTGTCGCAACGACTTACCCTAACAAACCCTGCACACCTTTCCCCCTTTCCTTACCCCTGCTGTACGGTCCTTTCTCTCCCAGCAGAGAAGTAAAAGCTCCTTAAACTCTAAACAGTAAGGGCATCTCGTGAAGCAACTTTACCTTTACTTCACCGCTTTCCAAATTTGACGTGGCGAGAGGAGGTTTCAGTTGAATTTTGGCTATTAGTTTACTTTATTAAGCTGTTTAGATGTTGAATTACTGATGTAAAATCATGGATGAGAGGGGGGGGGGGGGGGAGGTGATTGCTTTGCAATCTTTTTGGTTAAAGGGTATCACATCTTTATTTTAACTATATAGTGTATATTGTGATAATAAATAAATAGTTATACAGTAGACTATATCTATGTGTAAGGTAACCCTTTATTACCTGTAACGTAGCAGGCGATTACTTACTCTTTCAATCAATGACTTGTTTCTACAGCATTGTGTAAGATCTTTTATTGTCTTGGGTCATTGCTCTTAAATATTAGGTGTTTAAGGTTATTTATATTCTTATCTATCCACCTATTTATCTATCGGTATATATATATATAGAGCTGTCTTATCTAAATTAAGCTTTCAGTACTTGCTCATCTCTTATCATTTATACTTTTTTCGTCTTTTTCACGTCAATAAGAATAAAATACAATATATACAACCATTCGCATAATAACAAATCATATTACAATAATGCCATACAGAAAATTATTAAGAGTAGAAAGTAATAACTCCGAAGAATTCTCAAAATCTCAAGATTTTTTAAATATTGATGAACCACCGACTCCACAAGAAACACCAAACGTTTCTGAATTAAATGTATCCGAACCAAATAAAAGGATAGGTCTCTTTCATCAAAGAAGAAGGTCAACAAACTATTTAGATGCCTTAAGTTATAGAAGAAATTCAATTGATAACCCAAGGTATGATATTAATGACTTAACAATTAATGATAACGATAATAATGATAAATGTAAATTTTCACAGATGAATTTACAAAAGACAAAACATTCTCATCAAGTGGAAGATAACGATAATAATAAACATAGATCACATTTTGATATGGGGGATCATTTACAAAAATTTAAATTAAAATATCATCATCATAAGGACAGTAATAATAGTAACAATAATAATTACGACTATAATCACAATGAAATAACATCATCATCTTCTTCGTTATCATTACCAAATGGTGACTTACATTTATCATACAGTTCATTACCAATCGAACCAACAGACACTCATGTAGATGCTTTAAATCATGACAGAAATCTACGTTTATCAAGACAAAATTCATTTGAATATGAAGATTTCAAAAAACATATTTATAATCGGTTGAATATGTTTAAAGAATAACTCCCCCATAAGATAAATATCATTTATACCAATATAATTATATACAATATGCACATCAATTTTAATTAATGCTAATATTGCTATCCATTATTCATACTATCATTTAATATACATATAGTGAGATATATATATTATTTTCCCGTTTGAATAATTCAAGTAGTGAAATTTCAAATATTGAAAAAAAAAGTATGTTAGATTGATGAGAACTATTTTATATAGAGTTTTATTTGAGAAAGGGCGTTGAAGACCATATAGACCCTTTGATAAAGTATGTGGAGGAATTCATTATATACTCCCATTTTTAGGTCAAATAGATTGTTGCTTAGGAATGATTTTTATAGGTCTTTCAGTGTACTAAATTCAAAATTATATGCAAGAAATCAAAATTTAAGGAACACGAAGTCTCAAAAAAAGATTGATTTGAAACCAATAAATTTTGCGGTACCTAATTACATATCTGTCAATAAGCTTGCTAATTTATTGAATTGTCGTGTTAATACACTTGTAAAAGATTTAACAAAATTAGGTTTTGCAAATGTCACCCACAATTATATTTTATCCAAAGAATACGTAGAATTAATTCTACAAGAATATAATTATGACTTACCAAATTCAACTGATGTTGCTGTGAATTCATCAAATGTTTATGATTCGTTAATACCATCTGCACAACCAAATGATTTAAAGAAAAGACCTCCGGTGGTTACTATCATGGGTCATATTGATCACGGAAAGACTACAATTATAGATTACTTGAGGAAATCATCTGTGGTAGAACAGGAACATGGTGGTATTACTCAACATATTGGTGCTTTTCAAGTTATTACACCAGAATCAAAAAGAAAAATTACATTCTTAGATACTCCTGGCCATGCAGCTTTTTTAAAAATGAGAGAAAGAGGTGCTAATATAACAGATATAATTGTACTAGTAATCTCAATTGAAGATTCTGTTATGCCTCAAACAATCGAAGCTATTAAGCATATTAAAAACTCAGGTAATGAGTTAATCGTTGCTATTACAAAAATAGATAGAATTACTAATCCAAAAGAACGTTCAAAAAAGATTGATAAAGTAACAAATGATTTAATGAGTAATGATATTGCTGTAGAAAAAATTGGTGGGGATGTTCAAGTTATACCAATAAGTGCTAAAACTGGTGAAAATATGGATTTATTAGAGGAATCTATTGTAATCTTAAGCGATGTTATGGATATTAGAGCTGAAAATGCAAAAAATACATTAGTTCAAGGTTGGGTCTTGGAAAGTCAAGTTAAAAAAATGGTGGGTAATGTTGCTACCATTTTGATTAAGAAAGGAACTTTAAAAAAAGGAAAGATACTAGTCTGTGGTAATACTTATTGTAAGGTCAAAAATTTAGTTAATGAACTAAATAAACCAATTTTACAAGCAGAACCTTCACAAGCTGTGACGGTGTTAGGTTGGAAAGACGTTCCAAACGCTGGTGATCAAGTCATAGAAGTTGCCAATGAAGCACTGGCCAAAAAATCTATTGCAAAAAGATTAGCACTGTTAAATGTTGAAAAAGATTTATTTACTGTTGAAAAATTAAATGAACAAAGAGCCTTAGAAATAAAAGATAGAAGTAAAACTGATCCAAATTTGGATGATGAGGAAACTATTGATAGGAAAAAGCTAATGGGTCCAAAAAATATCAATTTTATAATCAAAGCTGATGTATCCGGATCTGCTGAAGCAATTAAAGATAGCATTTCTGGTCTTGGTAATAATGAAGTTCATTGTCATATTGTTTCAACTTCCGTAGGTGTTCCAACAGAAAGTGATTTGAAGATGGCAAAAATTACTGATAGCAAAATACTTTGCTTTAACTTAGGTTCTCTATCTAATGATGTGATAAACAATAGAGAGAAAGTTGAAGTAAAGCAATATAATGTAATTTATAAGCTAATTGAAGATGTTACTGAAATATTAACTGATAGTTTAGAACCTATATTTGAAAATAAGCAACTTGCTACCGTAGATATTCGTGAAATTTTTAATTACTCACTAAAGAAAAAAGATATTAAAATAGCTGGTTGTAAGGTTAGTAGTGGTAAGATATATAGAAATTCACTGGTTCAGGTAGTACGAGGCCCAGAAGCAAAAATAGTTTATGATGGGAAGTTATCTACTCTGAAACAAGGAAAAGAAGATGCATCTGAAATATCAAAGGGTAAAGAATGTGGTATTACATTCGAAAATAATTTTGAAGATTATAAAGTAGACGACAAAATTATTGTCTATGAAAAAGTTAAAGTATTAAGATTCTTGTAAATAAAAGATACTTGTAAGCATTAGTGGGAAAAGGTTTTTAATTAATTATTATTATATTTTGTGAGAGTATCAATTTGTAAATTGTACTAATTCTTGTATATAGTTAATGAATTTACAATATCAATTAAACCTAAATATATATATAGTATATTAAATGAAATTATTTATTCTATTCTCTTGTTTCCCATTGTACTTTTACACATTCTTCAACGTAACCAACGTTATTCTCATCAAACTTTGGTGTATAATTTGCAATATCTGAAAAAATAATAATAGTTCCCCATTCCATACTGTCTTCAATAGAAACATTTTCTTCTAAATCTAAAATTAACTTTGGCATTAATTGCATTTCAAAAACTCTCTTTGAAGAAGTATTGAAAGATGGACTTGGTACTGTCTGTAAAAAGTTGACCTTAGATTCAGCATATAATAGAGGCTCGCCGCCAAATTCATAACGAAGAACTTGGTGAGGATTATAACCAACTACTTCTTGAAACTTTTGGAATACATCATCATCTAAAAACTTAGATAATTTTTCAGTACGTGGATCTAATTTAACTGAATTTTTTTCCATCATTTCTTCCATATCACCAGTTAAATCTAAAGCATCTTTATCGATCTTTAAATTCTTCGGTAGTTTCAAATGATCAGGTTGTTTATTTTTGAAGGATTCCTCTTCAACATATAACACATAACTCTTAAAGGAATTTTTATGGTCAAATTCTTTATCCTTTTTTGAATCATGTAATTTTCTTGCTGCTTTAGCTGATATTTTAGTAGTTTTATCAGCATCAACTGGAACAGCTGGTTTACCAGCATTTGTAAATGGGTTTGCGTTAGCATCTGAATTAACTTGAAATGGGTTAGCACCAAATGGATTTTCACTAGAATTGGATAAATCAAATGGGTTAATTTTAAAATCTTTAGCTTCAGTTGTAGCTGACATTTTATCAGCAACAAAATCTTTATTATCAGAAGATTCGTTTTTCTTAACACCTCTAATACAACGGATGGAATTACCCTTTCTTGGACATTTAGTACACAAGAAAACGTATAATACTCTGTCATCATCACCATTTACTGAATCCATATTTTTAACATTATTCTTTTCTTGTACTATTTCAACTTGCTCTCTATCTAAAGGTGAAAATGCTTGCAAAATCAATTTCATGTTATCAACAGACTTACAAGCACCACATCTCAGCATTTCTTCATCTGGAATAGATTCTGGGTGTAACCAAAGAGGTTCACCACCAATATAAGATTCTTCAATGCTCAATTCATCACCTTCTTTAACTGGTGCATCGATAAAAGCTAAATACACATCTCTGGACTTTGTAGGGTAGGAATCTTCTTCAAAATCGGATTGACCTAATTCTTCAATTTGAGACATCGTACTAAATAATATTTCTATACTCTTATAGCTTGCTCAAAGAAAAACCAAGACTTATAACTTACTTTATAACAATAAATCATTACTTTATTGTAGTCGATGAGTGAAAAATTTATTAAACTCAGTTCTCAGCTTAACGATAGTGAAAAAAAACTAAGAAAATTCAATATTGGAAAAAAAAATTCGAAGTCATCTAATATAAAGTGTAGTGCTATATCGAATTGTTCTTGATAATCAACAAGGTACTAAGAGGATATAATCTCATCGAAACCAAAAGTAAATGTCAAGTATTGGTTCACAAGTACGTAAAGCAGCCTCAAGTGTTGACCCGATTGTTACTGAGTATGCAGTCGGTTATTTTAACCATCTGTCAACTATCACTTATGATGCTGTTCAAAGTAAGCAATTAGATTTACCAACAGAAGTTCAATTTGTTTCCGACATCTTAGTTGATGCTGGTGCTGTTAGAGAGAAGGTTGATGAATTAGCTAAGGAATTATTAAACACTTTAAGTGTTCAATTAAAAGAAAACCAAGCTAAATTAGAATTAACTGGTGATACTTCCAAAAGATTATTAGATATAAATGTTCTACAAAAGCATAACAACAAGGCTAATATTAACTCATCTTTAAATATGTTAGGTGTTATGGGTGATATTGAACATACTGGTAGAAATATGGAAACTAGAGTAGATGTCAAGAAATTAGCTAAAGCTGAACAAAAAATTGCTAAAAAAGTTGCTAAGAGAAATAATAAGTTTGTTAAATATGAAGCTTCTAAATTGATTAATGACAACAAGGAAGAAGATTATGACTCTTTCTTCTTAACCATCAATCCATTGGATTTCGGTTCTGGTGCTGGTAAATCTAAAGATATTAAGATTGATACATTCGATTTATATGTCGGTGATGGTCAAAGAATTTTATCAGATGCTCAATTGACTCTAAGTTTTGGTCGTAGATACGGTTTGGTCGGTCAAAATGGTATCGGTAAGTCTACCTTATTAAGAGCTTTATCCAGAAGAGAATTAAATGTTCCAAAGCATATTTCTATTTTACATGTCGAACAAGAATTGAGAGGTGATGAAACATTAGCTTTGCAAAGTGTTTTAGATGCTGATGTTTGGAGAAAGCAACTGTTATCTGATGAGGCCAAGATTAATGATAGATTAAAAGAAATGGAAGAATTAAGATCTCAATTTGAAGAAGATAGTTTAGAAGTAAAGAAACTAGACAATGAACGTGAAGATTTAGATAATCATTTACAACAAATTGCTGAAAAATTGGTAGACATGGAATCTGATAAGGCTGAAGCAAGAGCTGCTTCCATTTTATACGGTTTAGGTTTCAGTACTGAAGCTCAACAACAACCAACAAATTCTTTCTCTGGTGGTTGGAGAATGAGATTATCATTAGCAAGAGCACTATTCTGTGAACCAGATTTATTATTGTTAGATGAACCTTCCAATATGTTGGATGTTCCATCTATTGCCTATCTATCTGAATATCTAAAAACTTATCCAGCTACTGTTTTAACCGTTTCGCATGATCGTGCTTTCTTAAATGAAGTTGCCACTGACATTATTTATCAACATAATGAAAGATTAGATTACTATAGAGGTCAAGATTTTGACACTTTCTATGCCACAAAAGAAGAACGTAGAAAGAGTGCTCAAAAAGAATACGAAAATCAAATGGCATACAGAAAGCATTTACAAGAATTTATCGACAAATTTAGATATAATGCAGCCAAATCATCTGAAGCTCAATCAAGAATTAAAAAGTTGGAAAAACTTCCTATTTTAGAACCTCCTGAAGAAGACAAAACTATTAATTTCAAGTTCCCTGACTGTGAAAAATTATCTCCTCCAATTATTCAATTACAAGAAGTTGACTTTGGTTATAAAGAAGATGAATTACTATTGAAAAATGTCAATGTTGATGTTCAAATGGATTCAAGAATTGCACTTGTTGGTGCTAATGGTTGTGGTAAAACTACTCTATTGAAGGTCATGATGGAACAATTAACACCAACCAAAGGTTATGTATCAAGAAATGGTAGATTACGTATTGGTTACTTTACACAACATCATGTTGATTCTATGGATTTAACCAAGTCTGCTGTTGACTGGATGTCTGCAACTTATCCAGGTAAGACTGATGAAGAATATAGACGTCATTTAGGTGCATTTGGTATTACTGGTTCTTTAAGTTTACAAAAAATTGAACTTCTATCTGGTGGTCAAAAATCTCGTGTAGCATTTGCAGCCTTATGTCTAAGTAATCCACATATTCTAGTACTGGATGAACCTACTAATCATTTGGATACTGCAGGTATTGATGCATTAGTTGATGCTCTAAAGAATTTTAGTGGTGGTGTTTTGATGGTTTCACATGATATTTCTGCTATTGACACTATTTGTAATGAAATTTGGGTTTCAGAAAGAGGTAATGTTAGAAGATTTGACGGTAATATTTACGATTATAGAAAATACATTCTAGAATCTGCTGATGCTAGTGGTGTTGTTAAGAAACATTAAGTATGATTATATAGTTATCTATCTCTAATAAACATGTTTTTCAAGCAGCAAAATATCAATTTTGTAAATTGACAGAAATGGAAGCTTCTAATCTTAGATTTTTTGTATGAATTTCATAAAAAAGATAATAAATTCATATTCATATTTTATTTTATGGTTTTATATATTATACATGGAAAATGCTATTATTTAATAATTATTTTAGTAATAATTCTGCCTTACGTTTGCTAGTGACTGGATCCAATACTGATCTTACCTGTACTTCAACTTTATCGAAGACGTATATATCTCTTTGTTCACCAGTTTCACCATGTGTAAATGACAATTTGAATTCAACTTCATCAAAGTTGGCAGAAGCAGTATCTTTTGTTAGGTTAGACAATCTAATCAGACCTTCAACACCAAACTTAGGTACAATAACAACAATACCATTATTTAGAACCTTAATAACGTAACCTGTTTCGACAGATTCATTATTTCTCATAACTTGACCAACGTAATATTCAATACTAGCTCTACCAGCAAATTGCGCATTTCTGTGTCTCTTGTTGATATTTCTACATATCATATCCATCTTATTTTTGTCTCTATGAACTAAATCCAGTGGTTCGTAACCAATAGCACCTGCTAATTGTCTATGGGCGATAACATCACAGAAACGTCTAATAGGAGATGTGAAATGGGTATAAATGTCAACAGCCAAACCATAATGACGGAAATCTGGGTAAGAATAAGCACCGGAATAGAAATATTGAGCGGCCATCATACAACGAGTTGACATAATACGAATCAAAGTATTGAAGTATGGATCTTTTGGATCAATACAACGATCTAAAGAGTCAGCTAAGGCTTTTGATGATTCTAAAGAAACTGATAAGCCCTTTCTTCTTTGTAACATTTCATTTAAAATTTCAAAGTTAGTAGATGGAGGGGATGCATGTCTTCTCAACATTGCTGTTTGTGGGAAAGCATCAAAGATCTTTCTAGCAACAGATATATTAGCTAACAACATGAATTCTTCAACCAAAGAATTTGTAGCTAGTAATTTTTTAATTTCAACTTCACCTGGATCGGATGTTTCACTATCCATATGAACCTTAACTTCTGGAGAAGCTAAATTTAAAGCACCTGCATCTAATCTCTTTTGCTTTAACTTAATAGATAAGTCCAAAAGAGCTCTCATACCCATTGTCAAATCATCTGTTTGTGATTTGTCGTCAATTCTTAGTTGAGCCTGTTCATATGAAAATGCTTCTCTTGATTTAATAACTGATTTGTTAAATTCAACATTTACGATATCAGCATTTTCATCCAACTCCCAAATAACAGAGAAGGCAAATCTATCAACATAAGGTTTCAAAGAACATAAATCTGTACCCAATAACATTGGTAACATATCAATACGCTTATCTACCAAATAAACAGAAGTACCTCTAGCGGCACCTTCAGCATCTAATGCTGAACCTGCCTTAACGAAATGGGTAACATCAGCGATATGAACACCAACTTCCCAATGACCATTTGGCATCTTTTTGGCGTGCAACGCATCATCAATATCAACACAACCAGGTGGATCAATACTACAAATCAATTTATCTCTGAAATCTTTTCTTTTAGATAATAATGGATCTTTACTGATAGCTTCAGGGTCAGATAAATCGGCCGGAGCCTTCCAATCATGGCCTTCTTCTGGTAAACATTCTAGAACTTTCTTGGAGAAAGGTCTATATTCAACATCATGTTCTAATAACAAAGCTTCAGTTTCAGCTTGAGCTGCTTCAACTTCACCTAAGTCTCTAACAAAATGACCTAATGGGTACTTATGATTGCTTGGCCATGAATCGATAGAAATGACAATTCTCTTATTTAATAATTCATTGGCTCTTCTAGTACGAATTCTAATCTTTGGTAGACATTTATCCATTAAAATGACAAAAACATTTTGAGTACCACCACTGTTGGTGACTACAGAATTTTGAGCAATTTGACCGACATATTGTCTCCAAGATCTTCTTGTAATAGAAACAACTCTTGCTGTTGGTTGAATTCTACTAGATTTTTGAGCTAAGATAGCACCTTCAGTTAATTGTCTACGTTCTTTATCTGACATAACAGTGTTTGAAGATGTATTGTTATTAGATTCATCATTTTCAGGATCATCGTTAACATCGAAATGTTCAGCATCAATTGCTACAGAAGATGGGGCTTTCCATTCAGATTCAGGTAATAATTCAACAACAACTTGATCACTGTTAAAAGCTCTATTTAAATTTTTTGAACCAACAACTAATACTGGTTTTGAAAAACTTGGCAAAATGACAGAACCTTCTAAGAAATTATATTCTGAGATTGCAATATTACCTTGATGTAAAGAACCATTTTTCAAACCACCCATTACTCTTGCAGTTGAATAGTATTCTGGGAAACTATATTCTGAGGATAAAACAGATTCATCTGAACTATCAGATTTTTCATTATATTGTGAAGAATCCAAATTTGGCATAGCATCTTTAATTTCATCAGAGTTAGATAACAATTCAACGTATTGGAATAATGATTTTGTAATGAAATTTTCGTTTTTGGCAGATTCTCTATTTAATCTATCATTTGATACCAAAACAATTTTAATATTATGATCTAATAAATGGGAAGAATACCATTCACAAGTTTTCCGTATGGCTCTATCATTTCTATCATTGATAGTTTCATCATTTGATCTTTCCACAAATGTATATTCACTAAATTCATTATGGAATACAATAAATCTTTTTTTATCATCAGAATCTCTACAAAGAGTTCTCAATCTTGTGTAAACAGGATAAGATTTATTTCTAACTTCATCCAATACAATCTGTGGGACGATAACATCGAAGAAACAATCTTGATTTTCTAATAAATCAATAGCTTGTAAAACAATATTTGTATCTAATACAACATAATGTTTACCAATATCTCTAATAGATTGAGGGTCTTCTGACAAAATAAATTTAGGTAATTCATTATTAGCATCTGGAACAATGATAGTAGGACATTTAGTACATGATTTGGATAAACATGGGATATCATTTCTTAAATAATGTTCTCTAACAATTTTAGTAGCACCACCATTACGAGATCTAACAAATACCTTTTGAGTAACGGCCAAACCTTCAGAAAGCCTCTTTCTCCTAGCAGAGGTAGCAACACTAGCCATATTCACAGTCTCAAAGTCTTACAGTCCTATAAAGAAACAAACTCCAATGCAAACACTAAAGAGTAACTAACTACTCATCACTATCACACTATCTATACAAATTAAATATAATTTGTAATGAGATGCCCTGCCAAATTTCAAAAATTTTTTTTTCACCATACTTAACGAGTCATTGCACACGGCCACACATACATAATTCTATCAGATAGCTTTAAACTAGTAATATTTAAGCATATTATCACTTTAACACACTCCCAAGATGTCTGCTTAGTAAACTAATCATTTGTAGATGCTTATTTGCTAATTTAAATGAGTTTAATACGGATATTTAATACTATTATTATTAAAGTTAAATATGCTCCGGCTCGTACATGGTGATTTACATAATAAAAGAGAGAACCCACCCCTTGTTTCAAAATCAATTCAACTTTTAAGTTAAATTTAATATATAAACTCAACTATTGGATTCAATTGCTTTGTTGATTGGCTCTATTGGATCTAAACATTGTTGACAGATTGATTGTTGGTGCGTGTGGTTTGGTTTATACTGTTTCGTGATTTTAAAATATACCCCTCCCCTATAAAAATGAGTACATCTGGAAATATTATCGTGGTATCTAATAGATTACCTGTAACTATTACAAAGAATTCAGAGACTGGTGAATATGAATATGCTATGTCTTCTGGTGGGTTAGTCACTGCTTTGCAAGGCTTGAAGAAAACTTCTACTTTCCAATGGTATGGTTGGCCAGGTTTAGAGATTCCTGATGATGAAAAGCATATTGTTAAAAAGGATTTATTAGAAAAATTTAATGCTGTTCCAATTTTTTTATCTGATGAAATTGCTGATTTACATTATAATGGGTTTTCAAATTCAATTTTATGGCCTTTGTTCCATTATCATCCTGGTGAGATTAATTTTGATGAAAATGCTTGGTTAGCTTATAATGAGGCAAATATAACATTTGCTAATGAAATTTCAAAAAATATTAAATCAAATGATTTAATTTGGGTACACGATTATCATTTAATGTTATTACCAGAATTATTAAGATCATATATTTCTAAAAATCAAGCAAATTTATTAAATGTCAAATTAGGTTGGTTCTTACATACACCATTCCCATCAAGTGAAATCTATAGAATTTTACCTGTTAGACAAGAAATTTTAAAAGGTGTTCTAAGTTGTGATTTAATTGGCTTCCATACTTATGATTATGCAAGACATTTCTTATCATCTGTTCAAAGAGTTTTAAATGTAAATACTTTACCAAATGGTGTTGAATATCAAGGTCATTTTGTTAATGTTGGTGCTTTTCCAATCGGTATCGATGTGGATACATTCACTGATGGTTTAAAACAATCTTCAGTAATAAAAAGAATTGAAGAATTGAAAAAATCTTTTAAAGGTTGTAAGATCATTGTTGGTGTCGATCGTTTAGATTACATTAAAGGTGTACCTCAAAAATTACATGCAATGGAAATTTTCTTAAATGAACATCCTGAATGGCGTGGTAAAGTTGTCTTAGTACAAGTTGCCGTCCCAAGTCGTGGTGATGTTGAAGAATATCAATATTTAAGATCTGTTGTAAACGAATTAGTTGGTAGAATTAATGGTCAATTTGGTACTGTTGAATTTGTTCCAATTCATTTCATGCATAAAAGTATCCCATTTGAAGAATTAATTTCATTATATGCAGTTAGTGATGTTTGTTTAGTTTCATCTACTCGTGATGGTATGAATTTAGTATCTTATGAATATATTGCATGCCAAGAAGAAAAAAAGGGTACTTTAATTTTAAGTGAATTTACTGGTGCTGCTCAATCATTAAATGGTGCTATTATTGTTAATCCATGGAATACTGATGAATTATCTGATGCTATTAACGAATCATTGACTATACAAGATGAAAAGAAAGATGCTAATTGGGAGAAACTAAACAAATATATTTCTAAATATACTTCTGCATTCTGGGGTGAAAATTTTGTTAATGAATTAAATAATACTTCCACCAATAACTCCAAGAATTAAAAAAACAAATACAACAATTCATTGTTGCGTTGATACAAGTCTCTCAGCCACTTAACCGCTCATTCAATATATGTGTAAACTTCTATCATAAATTTACAATTATGGAACACTATAATAATTTATATATATATATTTGTATATATCAAAAAGCCATACTAAATAATAAATATACGAACTTTTAGTTAAATAAACGGAAAGACCCTGAACAGTTCCTAATGGTCATTAAAAGAACAATTACAAAGAATTGATGGTGTGGCTTACTCTGCTCATCTTGACTTGGTTTTTAAACATATTTTCCAAAATTATTTAATTATCCAGTGGAAAACAAGAAGCGGAAAAGTTTCTGCAATGAAATTGTAGAAATTGATAGCAATTAGGAGGGAAAAGTATTCGTTTAAGTGTTTATTATTATTATATGATATTATCAATTGGATATATGCATTGATTGATTCATTGAATAATTGATTTATCGATTCTTTCATTAGCCACCCACATACACATACATCTATACGCATATATATATATATATCAAGGCATATATATATATATCTAACTGTCTTTCAATATTGAAATTTTATCATTTATCAAGATAGTCTGCATATATACAATTGGTATCCCGATAAGAATAAGAATAAGATACATTGCCATTAATTGTTAAATATTATGGGTCAATTACTTTCGCATCCATTGACTGAGAAAACAATTGAGTACAATGACTATAAACAATTTACCAAGAATGCTGAACGGAATAGTGATGACAGCAAACGTATTAATCCAAGATACTTTAATTGTGCTGGGTCAATGCAAGGCTATCGACTGACTCAAGAAGATGCACATTTAATAGTCAATGAGAATAGAAATTCAGATATTGCATACGTAAGGTTTTACAATCCCTTTGAAAATAAAATACAAGAATTAAAATTATCCATTTTTGCAGTTTTTGATGGTCATGGCAGTGAGGAATGTTCAAATATGTTAAGTGGTAATCGTATAAAGAGGAAAAATAGCGGTTCTTCAAGTACTCATAGTCATTCAAATGATGATAAATCGAATGATTTGTTATTTTCTTCAACAGCTGCATCTGAATTAATGAAACATGGATTAGCAAAATGGATTCAATACAGTTTTGAAAACCATAAATATGGCGCTCATGGTTTACCAATCGAAGGCAAACCCACAAAGAGAGACTTCCACTCATTACAAGGTTTAATAAGTCAAATCTTAAAAGATTCCTTTTATTTACAAGATCAAGAATTATATGAACATTTCTCACGTAGTTCATGTGGTTCTACTGCAGTGGTTGCCATAATAATTAATGATACAGAATTATACGTGGCAAATACAGGTGATTCAAGGTGTATTATATCTACTAAAGCAAATGGTGTTAAAACAATGTCATATGATCACAAACCACAGCATATAGGCGAATTATTAAGAATCAATGATAATGGTGGTACTGTTTCTCTTGGTAGAGTAGGTGGTGTCTTAGCTTTAAGTAGAGCTTTTGGTGATTTCCAATTTAAAAGAAATGTCGTTTACAATAAAAAATCTTCTGGTAAGAAAATTAAAGAAGACAATAACACTGCACAAATACAATTTACTGGTACTCCTCCTGAAGAATCTCAAGTTACAGTAGAACCTGATGTTCTAATGCATAAAATTAATTATTCTAAAGACGAATTTTTAGTACTGGCCTGTGATGGTATTTGGGATATATATAGTAATAAGCAGCTAACAAGATTCATAAGGTATCATCTAACTTTGGGAATGAAACTGGATACTATAATGACCAAACTATTAGATCATGGGATTGCACAAGCTAATAGTGAAACTGGTATCGGATTTGATAATATGACTGCTATTATAGTAGTATTAAATAAATCTCAAGAATCGTTAGCCGATTGGCATGCAAAGATGAAGTCTCGTTTAGAAAGAGAGAAGGGCCTTCAGCCTTAGCATATAGTAATACAGTTAAATTGAACATTTCCTGTTTCTCATCGAATTATAAATAATATAGTATTTATTTTGTAACATTTCAATAAAATAATAAAACTGAAATTTCTTTTCCACTACATATAATACCAAAACTTGCATTACCAACAATCTTTGGCTATCTTAATTGCTACTATTCAACTACAATATACAGTTATATTGTTCAAATATAAATCATTTTCATTATAGTTGGTTAGATTCTGCATAATTAAATCGCATTTGAAAGATTCCATTAAAGAAAAAGTTAAAGGTTAAAAAGCTATAAACAATAAACATTGCAATAAACAAAGTAGTTAGATTGGAAAGACAAGTAGACACCTAACAACAGCTTATTAGCAACTGAACAATGTCAGATAATTTAGATAATGTTCATCCATCTAGTGTTATGGATGTAATTGAGAAAGCTAGTTTATCCTATCCAGATGATCAATCAACTGAATTAGCCAAAGAGAGTACTCTGGATATACCACGTATTCCAAGTATTGAATTACCCTTATACATCAAATCAGAGCCTACTAGTATGCAGAAGGCTATTGCTATGTGTGGTGGTATCTCTAAAGTAAAGGAAATCTTGAGTGAACATGGTGAATCTCAAAGAGGTTTAGAACTTTACCTTAATGAAGATCAAAATAAAGATGGTTCTGATAAATTCTTTAACGAACATGCTATTGTTGGTAAAAAAGTTCCTTTTAGAGATGAATCAATTGTTCTAAAGATTACATTGCCTAAGGGTACTTTAGCTAAACACAATGGTGTGATACAAGATGCTTTAGCATCTGTTAAATCAAATGAAACTACTGTCACACCAGTAGCCATTGTTAATAATACTATAAAATTTAGAGAAATGTCTGATTTCCAAGTAAGATTAGATAACGTTCCTTCAGCCAATGAATTTAAAAATACTTTTGGTACATTAGATTGGCAAAACTTTAAAAAATTTGTCAATTCTGTTCCTGATAATGATTCAAGACCTCATGAAAATATTAATAATATAATTTTAGATCGTAATATTAAAACTCCAAACAGTGATTTTCAATTACCACCACCACCAAAATTTTCAATGGTCAATTTACCACTACTTTACAAATATAAAACAAATCCATTTGCAACAAAAAGATCAAATGGTGATGCTGAAGTTAAAGGTACTTATATTAAAAACTATCAACTTTTTGTACATGATCTTAGTGAAGATACAAATATTCCAACTCAAGGACACGAACAGTTGTTGAAAGATTTTGAAGAAGCAGAGAAAAATGGTATTTACCCAGGGACTAAGGATTCTAAATTTTATGATTCGTTGGTGGAATGTCTCTCTATTATCAATAATTTATTTGAAAAAAGACCAATATGGGTTAAGAGACATATTGATGGTATTATTCCAAAAAGAATCCATCACACTTTGAAAATTGCCTTAGCGTTGGTATCATACAGATTTACAATGGGCCCTTGGAGAAATACATATATTAAATTTGGTATAGATCCAAGAAGTTCTTCAGAATATGCTAAATACCAAACTGAATATTTTAAAATTGAAAGAAAACTATTAAAATCTCCATTAGTGGTTAAAAATATACCTAAACCACCTACCTTAGTATTTGATTCCAATGTTCCTGGTGATATTGATACTAGATTTAAATTTAATGGTCGTCAAATTCCTTGGTATTTGATGTTACAAATTGATTTATTAACTGATGAACCTAATATTACAGAAATTTTTTCTGATGTTGAATATTTAGATAAGGCAAATGAATTAACTGGTTGGTTTAAAGAACTTGATCTAGCTAAAATAAGAAGAATTGTGAAATATGAATTAGGTTGCATGGTGCAGGGAAACTATGATTTCAATCCTTACAAGTTGAAATATTTTAAAACAATGTTATACGCTAAAGAGTTAATGATTAATAATAATAAACCAGATACTGATGGTGATGTTAATATGGATGCTCCAAAATTGGAAGAAGGTATTGATAATGAAATCGAAGAGGACAATGATATCACGACAGGTGAAGCAGATGATTTAGTTCTAGAAGCTGAAGAAGCTGACAATGATATGAATATCAATGTAAACCCTCTTGGAGATGAAGATGATGAAATGGAAGACCTTGCTCAAGAATTAGAAGGAGTAGATGATGCTTCATTTGATTTAAATGCTGCATCATTTAAAGATGTTATCTCTCGTATTAACAAATTAGATCCAGTAACAGCTACCAGACTAAGTAAAGAATTAGACGGGCTCATTAAAGAAACCAAATTGTAATAAACTGAAATATATAGATATTCCCAATTATTTAGAGAATTGTATTTTTAAAAAAACTCATCAAATAAATTAGTAATAGTAGTGATCAATAATTGATAGCAATATTGATAGATATTCATGAATGCTTGTGTTTGTATAGTTCTTATTTGATTCATTATTTTACTTACCCGCCTCAGAGATGTAGAATATCTTTCAATTAAATTTGAAAAATATCAATATTTAACAGTAATTAAGATATCAAATTATTAAATAAAAGGATTTATTTGTAGATAAAGACAGCCAGAGATCACCAATCATTATTCATCTGTTACTGACTAATTTATTTGTTACAGAACTTTATTGCCAGTCAAAAAAAATCTATTTTAAACATACAATACATTAAAATAATTCTAGATGTTAAGAAATTTAGTCGCTAGGAGGTTTGCTTCCAATATGGGTGCTCAGGGCTCTGTTCAAGCTACAATTCCAAAGAGACCAATGAAGAAAATTCGTTTGGGTAAGGCGAGACCAGCTATATACTATCAATTCGATACCCATGTTGAATTAAGTGATGGTAGTGTGATAAAAAGAAGATCACAATATCCAAAAGATGAAATTAGATTAATTCAAGATCAAAGGAACAATCCATTATGGAATAAAAGTAGAGATGACTTGGTCATTGTTGATGCTAATGCTGGTGGTAAGATGGATAAGTTCAAACAAAAATATAGTTCTATCTTTTCAATTGAAGATGAATCTAAAGCACCTGTTGAAGAAGAAAAAACTAAAAAACCTGACTTGGAAGCTACGAAGAAAGAAAAGACTACAGAAACAAATGAAATAGAATCCAACGAATATATGCTTGATGCCGACTACTATCTGTCCATATTAAATGATGAAAAATCTCAAATAAAGTCTGGTAAATTGGCTACAAAGAATAAATCCAAGAAGTAATAATTCTTTTGAAAAAAGATTATATAGCATTGTTAAATTCAAATATTACTTTTAACTGAAATCCCTGTAAATATTAGGAATATATTAAATAAATCCTCCATATATATAATAACTTGTTAAATTAAATTCATTTTACATCCAAAATATTTTTGAACTTCTCATCATTTAATCTCTTTGATACTATAAAATTGATAAAAGTGAACTTTCCGGTTATAAAATACTACTATTCATTAACTTATTCGTTGTAAGATAAAATAAGAGGTAAAGTAAACAACTCTCATACAATTATACTACAATATGGGTAGTGTATTTTTACCACATTTACATACAGGCTGGCATGTTGATCAGGCTATTGTTACAGAGACTGAACGTTTGGTCGTAGTTAGATTTGGTCGTGATACGGATAAAGAATGTATGCTAATGGATGAAATGCTTTATTCTGTTGCTGAAAAAGTTAAGAATTTTGCAACTATCTATTTATGTGATATAGAGGAAGTTCCAGATTTTAATGAGATGTATGAACTTGAAGATCCGTTAACAGTTATGTTTTTTTATCAAAATAAGCATATGATGTGTGATTTTGGTACTGGTAATAATAATAAAATGAATTTCACAGTAGATGATGATCAAGAATTAATTGATATATTTGAAACAATATTTAGAGGGGCAAGAAAAAATAAAGGTTTAGTGATATCTCCCTATGATTATAATCACAAACGTCCTTGAAGTACAAAATATTACTAAAATCCAACAAAGATAGAAAGAACTAAAAGATAAGAGCTCTTGTTTTGAACAAGAAAAGGAATATAATGTATAGACACAGATACAGACACACACATATATATCTACTCATATATGTATACAAAAGTAGGTTGATATGTCTAGCTCATCGAGAATATGGAAATGTTTCCTAAGGAATAGCCAATTCTCATAGCTGGGTTATTCTTTCCAAGCACTAAAAAATTCCTGAGGGTAGGTAGCATACATAAGTTACTAAATTCATTGCCATTGATAGAATAACATGGTTTAATGTGTCTTATACATTGCAAATTCCATCAAGATGACCTTATTTATAAATTAAGGCTAAATTCACGTGTAGCTTTATTGTTGGAATGAAAATTTTTTTTGAAAAACTTTGAGGTCTTCTCGAATAATAAGATACTAGATGTGATGATATTTTGAGATGTAAATATAGATATGAATTGGATTTATAGTTATATATATATTTGACAGGAATAAATTGAATTTTAGTTTCACGTTGTGGTTCTTTAATTCTTCTAAAAGATTCTATTCTAAATTAGCTAAGACAGCTACTAAAATCAAACCAATGACTGTTGAAGAATTGAAAAAGGCTAGATCTGCTGTTGAATTTAACAGAGAACAATTGGAAAGTGTTTTGAAAGGTAGATTCTTCTATGCTCCATCTTTCGATCTATATGGTGGTGTTTCCGGTTTGTACGATTTCGGTCCACCAGGTTGTGCCTTCCAAGCCAATGTTGTTGACATCTGGAGAAAGCATTTCATTCTAGAAGAAGATATGTTAGAGGTTGACTGTTCTATGTTGACTCCTCATGAAGTCTTGAAGACTTCTGGCCATGTTGACAAGTTCTCCGATTGGATGTGTAAGGATCCAAAGACTGGTGAAATTTTCAGAGCTGATCATTTAGTTGAAGAAGTTTTGGAAGCTCGTCTAAAGGGTGACAAGGAAGCTAGAGGTATTGTTCAAGATGCTACTGAAGAAGAAGATGCTGACAAGAAGAAGAGAAAGAAGAAGGTTAAACAAATCAAGGCTATTAAGTTAGAAGATGACGTAGTTAAGGAATACGAAACTATTTTAGCTAAGATTGATGGTTACTCTGGTGAACAATTAGGTGAATTGATGGTTAAGTACTCTATTGGTAACCCAGCTTCTGGCGATGTTTTAGAACCACCAGTAGCCTTCAACTTAATGTTCGAAACTGCTATCGGCCCATCCGGTCAAATGAAGGCTTATTTGAGACCAGAAACTGCTCAAGGTCAATTTTTGAACTTCAACAAATTATTAGAATTTAACAATGGTAAAACCCCATTTGCTTCTGCTTCTATTGGTAAATCTTTCAGAAACGAAATTTCTCCAAGAGCTGGTCTATTGAGAGTTCGTGAATTCTTAATGGCCGAAATAGAACATTTCTTAGATCCATTAGATAAATCTCACCCAAAATTCGATGAAGTTAAGGATGTTAAATTACCATTTTTACCTCGTGAAGTTCAAGAATCAGGTTCTACCGAGCCAATTGTCAAGACTATCGGTGAAGCTGTTGCCAGTGGTATGGTTGATAACCAAACTTTGGGTTACTTCATCTCTAGAATTTACAAATTCTTAGTTACTATTGGTGTTGATGAAAACAAAATTAGATTCCGTCAACATATGGACAATGAAATGGCTCATTACGCTGCCGACTGTTGGGATGCTGAATTAAAGACCTCTTACGGTTGGATCGAATGTGTTGGTTGTGCTGATAGATCCGCATTTGATTTAACTGTTCACGCTAACAAAACCAAGGAAAAATTAGTCGTTAGACAAAAGTTAGAAACTCCAATTGAAGTTACTAAATACGAAATTGAATTAACTAAAAAATTGTTTGGTCCAAAATTCAGAAAAGATGCTCCAAAGGTCGAAGCTTACTTATTGAACTTATCTCAAGATGAATTAGCTGCTAATGCTGAATCTTTGAAATCTAGTGGTAAAATCGTTTTCAAGGTTGAAGGTGTTGAAGGTGATGTTGAATTAGATGGTAATTTTGTTACCATTGAACAAAGAACTAAGGTTGAACATGTTAGAGAATTTGTTCCAAATGTTATTGAACCATCTTTCGGTATTGGTCGTATCATCTACTCTGTTCTAGAACATTCTTTCTGGAACAGACCAGAAGATACCGCTAGATCCGTTCTATCATTCCCACCATTAGTTGCCCCAACTAAGGTTTTATTAGTTCCATTATCTAACCACAAGGATTTAGCTCCAGTAACCGCACAAGTTTCTAAGATTTTGAGAGCTGAAAAGATTCCATTTAAGGTTGATGACTCTGGTGTTTCTATTGGTAAGAGATACGCTCGTAATGATGAATTAGGTACTCCATTCGGTGTCACTATTGATTTCGAATCCACTAAGGATGGCTCTGTCACTTTAAGAGAAAGAGACAGTACCAAGCAAGTTAGAGGTTCTGTTGAAGATATCATTAAGGCTATTCGTGAAATTACATACAACGGTAGCTCTTGGGAAGAAAGTACCAAAACTTTGGCTCCATTCGTTACTCAAACTGAAACTGAAACTGAATCCGCTTGATTGAAGGGTAATTATGTTCATATAACCGTTCACTTTTTGTATAATTAATTAGGTTATTTATAATTATCTAAATACCATTTGTTTATTTGATTTTTATTTCGAATACCTAACTTTAAATGAATTTATAAAATAAATTTATTGAACTTCTCCAAGAATTGCTAACTTAGAAAATGCAAATGCTTTACCTATTTGGCAAATGTAATGGAAATAGTATGATTATTCAATTTATATTCGGAACCAAGTTTATTCTTAATTTTTATAGCGGCTTCAATAGTATTATATTCAACAAAAGCTAGATTACGAACACCAACTAATCTAACTTCTTTTAGTTCTTCACTAGTGAATAAGTCATATACCTTTTGTTGGCCAATATTTGCAGGCATATTTTGGACCAACAATATTTTGTTAGGCGGATTCAAAGTTAAATCTAGAGGTTCTTTTTTATCTGTTATTTCTTTTGCTGTTTTCTTTCTAGTAGCTCCAAGTTTATTATTTTCCTTTTTGTTCACTAGTTCCAATTTGAACTGTTCAATAATTTTAGATATCTCTTTTTCATCAATACCTTTGTTCCGTAGCTTGCTTCTCACTCTTCTTGTTTTCCTTTTCAATGCATGTTTGAAGGTTAAATCTTTATTGGATATTAGCTTTTCTTTTAATTTTCTATTTTTTAGAACTTTCTTTAAAACAGTTTGATCTCGCAGTAGCAAAGCAATAAAAGAGTCTTTTTTGGCAAAATCAATACCTACTTTTCTTCCTAATATTTTCAAGTTATTGTGATATTTGTTTTTAAAATTTAATGCCATTTTAGATGATTTGAAAGTTATGAAGCATTGATTTTTCAATTTCAATTCTTTAGATACAGATATTGATATAATACCTAGCTCTTCATCAATAGGTTCAATTGTCGAAATCAGATTTGTTTTATTGTCAGGAAATGGCAAACTCTGGTCCAATACATATTTATTTCTTGCATTTACGTTACTCAAAATTAGACGTGTGAAATTGTCTATATTTTCTGGTCTTGAAGGAACATTTCGAAGATATAATGTTCTAACTTCAGCGCTGTCAACTGTCATGAGTACTGATTATTTGATTAAATGTCTTTTAAATGAAAGTTTATGTCTCTTTAGTTTATATTTTTAAATATAAAATGTTTTCTCATCACTTCCAATATTTAACATTTTCAATATTTAAGTATCAAATATTTTCAAGATTTTTATATGGTTTTTTCATTTCAAACTCACTACAAAGTACTCTCTAACTTGACTCCCAGCTAAGTATCGAAATGATAGATAATTAATTATATAGAAAAACTGAATAGATTTTTGATAATATTGTTGATTAACCAAACTAAATATAAGGACAGTAAACTAAATTAACTAAATACATAGAGAATAAAAATAAAGAGATGAAAATAATTTCAAATCAATTTCCTTATTTAGAAGCCTTGGCAGCAGCCTTGGTGACCTTACCAGCCTTGTCAGACTTGACAACAGACTTGATAACACCGACAGCGACAGTTTGTCTCATATCTCTGACAGCGAATCTACCTAATGGTGGGTAGTCAGTGAAA